>JBBPDJ010000003.1:9253706-9279326 GCA_037974625.1 Cucumis cinereus
TATATGTATATGTATATATATATATATGTATATGTATATATATATATATGTATATGTTTGTCTTTGTTTGATGTTTTTGTTTTAGGATTATTATGATGTTTGTCTCTTTTTAAATACTAAAATAGATATCATTAATATTTGATATTTAACATTTGAATCTTATGAAATTTTAGTGATTAGTCATATGTGGTAGATTAAAATACTTTAATATTTTTCAATGACCAACTCGATCAACTAACAACCAACTCGATCAACTACTACTGCCAGCTACTATCGTCATCTCACTTCCACGACAATCATCACCATTAGCATACTTTGGCAACCAACTCTGACAGCCACTTCTAGCGGGCAACTAAACTTATCAACTTTAGCCCCACCCTTTTGCGCCCAACTCCGACGATCAGCAACAATGAGATCTCCAACTATTAACAGTTTTTAAGTCATAAACTCTCTATAGACAATTGAAAGTCTAAAGAAAATTACAGAGATAACTTAGAAAGCAAAACGCCCCCAAACTCTTGAGAATAAACTGCAAATCAACATTTGAGAACAAAATGTAAAGTCATCGCACAAAATAACCTCGAGAAACTAGTTGTAAAGACCTCAAGACGATTATCCTCTAGACAAGTTTACATTTTGAGAAAAAACATCAAATAATCATTTATTACAAATTCCACTCACTATCTCAAATCAATATAAATATAATACTCCTTCAACCAATTAAATTTTTCGAAAATCTTGTCAGAATGTATAAAGCAAAATACTGTATCTAAGCCCATTACTTCATAACTTCATGTTAAACAAATTAGCATCGAACACAAAAATATGAATTCTTGAACTTCGATCAAAATAACCAACACTTTCTAACCGTGACGGTTTCAGAAATTAATGTCATAGAGTGCACAAATTTGTATATGAACATTTTTATTTATGTCTATATATAGTTCTTAAATTTTAAAAACTTTATAATAGGTTTCTGAATTCTTAATTTTTTGTTTAATAGATTCTCAAAATATCAATTTTGCATTCAATATTTAAAATAATGTTAAAACTTAAATGTTATAATAAATATAAGATCACAAAAAAAAAGTAAATGAATAAATGTATCTATTAACTATAAATTTGAGAATTGAATGTTCAATTAGAGATCAAACTATTTTTAATGAAATAATTAATTTTTAACCTTAACATATTTTGAGATTTATTAAATTAAAAATTAATTTTTTTTAGAATTTATGTAACTTTAAATGCTCTGGTTTACCTTATTACCTCTACTTTTAAGAATGTATTTGCTACCACTATACCATCTACACATTTCAACTAAAATTATGAATTTTTATATATATACTTTAAAAATATATTTAAAATTTATATTAAAAATTCAAAAACTAATCAATTCGAAGGGGACGTGTCCCGGAGTCCCTTCATGGATCGGCGCCTCACTTTCTACTTCTTCACTCCAATGAGCCCTAAGATTTTAATATATTTTTAAAAATTAAAGATAACATACTTTTCCTCAAAAAAGAACAACACAACTTTAAATTTAAAAGGAGAAGCGTTAAACAAGGAAGTGAGGGATGGGTTGTCTTGTCGGGTAGCTAAAAGAATCACTTTTATTCTTTTTATTTTTAGACTTCAATATATAAATATATATAAGTTTAGTAATGACGAGGTTCAGGTTCATCTTCGTGTATACATGTTGTTCACGACACAAAAATATGATTATAAATTATTTTTAAAAAAATAAATTTTAATCTTCGACGACAAGATGAGAAAGTATCTAGATAGATTTATCCAAATTTTTTTCGTTTTATTTATTTATTTAAATGAGTATAGAATTTGCAACCATGGAAGAGATTTGTTAGTCAATTAGCCAATGATTTTGCACCACGTGGATCCCCATGTTTAATGTACAAACGCTGCATCATTACATCTCTATCTACAACTATTATTATGAAAAGGAAATGTATCCGGTTTTTATTAGGGACTAAATCAGTTTCTTTCAAAAGAGTAATTGTAATAAAGTGATTGTTACATTAAAAATTCTTCTCTAAAAGTAAAATATTACTTTTATATTACTCTATGAATTTTCATAATATATTAGATTATTTAGTATTTCGTTGATTATGTTACAAATGTGAATCCTGGATATGAAACTCGATTCAATTTCAATTATTGCGATCAAAACACTTTTAGGTTTTAAAAAAGTTTGAATTTTTAGTCTTTACGTGGTTATCTGGTTTTCACTTGGTCTGCAAATTTCAAAATATTACACTTTTAGTTATTAAGTTTTAAAGGTAAATTTTAGAAACATCATCGGTAAAAAAGAAAATATCTCATTGTGGAAAGTTACATATCCAAAAACGATAAATCTTATATCTCCTTGCTCCTGCGGCAACTTGATATGAACAAAGGAGCTCTAGCAAGTGAATGAATCTCCTCTGCTCACCATTGACCTTCACAAAAATTTATTTAATTTAATTTCAATAATAATGAAAAATAATTAATTATAATTCTTTTAATTAATTAATAGACGACATTCTCACTAAAACCGAAAAGTAAAAATATTTAATAAAAAATTTAATGTTAAAACTTAAATGAGTAAATCTTAAAATCTATGGACCAAACTAAAACAAAATTCAAATTTCAAAGATAAAATTATAACCGTTTAAAATTTAAAGACCGAATCAAAACAAAACTCAAGGCTAAAACTTTTTAAGGTCGATAATGACAAAATATAATCAAGAAAAGAAGAAAAAGAGAAAGGGTGATTAATGGAAATCATTTCATATTATATAATAATAATGAAATATAAGAAAGCTAAAAGATATGGTAATTATGGGATTGCTTGATGCATGGGATCTACAAGGTTATCATGTTGTTTCACCTTTATTCCATCTCACACCTATTTTTCTTTTTTCTTCTCTATTATTTCTTTTTCATATTACTTTTTAAAATATATTTTTTTTGGTTGATATGAACTATCCATTAATTTTATGACTATTACTTTAAAAAAGTACTGTTAAAAGTACTTATACTAGAAGGTAGACCATTCAAAGTATTGAAATTATAATTTTGACGGTCTATCAAACTCAAGTATTATTTAGTATAATAAATGAGAAGTAAGAAGATTTAAATGTTTGATCTCAAGTAAAAAGTACGTGTCAATTACTCTTAAAAAATCGAAAATAAAAAAGCATAGAAAACGAAAAGAGTAGAAAAATCAACACAAATATTTATGTAATTGATTAACAATACAAGGTTGTGTCCACAAACGGAGGGAGATAACACTTTACTACTGGAGAGAAAAATATCACAATCACGAATTCGGAGGCCCCAGTAAAGTTAAACATTTTATTTTGTACTCCTCCAGACCTTAAGGTCATAATTGTAAAAAACGTGAATAACAGTAATACGAATACAAATTCAATTCTAGGGGCGTTGCTTTCGAACCTATCAAGACGAGTTTTCTTGTTTGGTCCTTCGAATATGACAAATTTAAGACATTTCAGGAATTACCGTCAAACTAAATGCTCAAATTAGCAGACAAAACAAATACAAAATATAAAAATTTTAACGATGTCATATTGGCCGACTCAACTTTTTAGGTATTCATAGTCTTTTGTAGAATGGAGAATATGAAGGACTTTAAGCAATTGTAATGGAGTGTGTGTGTTTGTTCTAAGTTCTTTTGATTGCTAGGTTGCCTTCCTTTCTCTTATTATTTATTTATTTATTTATTTTTGGAGAAATATGTGAACATGATCCCAAATCAATAAGTAATTGAAAATTTTAATTCATTGATTTTTTTTTTTTTTGGAGTGTAATATATTTTAAATGTAATAAATGGAGTCAACATTTTTTAAAATCATACTAATTAAAACCCTCTTATTAGATTAGCTAGTATGCATGAACCTAAGCTATGCTAGTGCGGTCAATATAAATTGAAGAATAATTATTTTATTTATAAATTTGTTACCTTTTTTAGTCAAATAAATAGTGGTAGAACATTTCGAACTATGAATCTCATGATTAATTATTCTATAAGTGTATGTGTAGTTGAGTTACGTTTGCTGTAACAAATTTGTTACATATTTACTATTTTATTACTTAGTATAAATCTTTACCTCGTTAATAAAATTTACCCTTTTGAAACTTTTTGCAAAAGTTTTTTATTTTTATTTTAAAGATAGTTCACAATCCTAAAGTATAGCAATAATATGAGCAAAATCATATAAAAATTGAATGGTATCAAATTATTAAATAATGTGAGTCCACCCATGACCCAACAATCCTTAAATAATATTAGGACCATATTGAGATACATTAGTGGTCAACATAAGGGAGTGGTTTGCCTTGAATTCCTCAACCTATGCCTACTATAGCTTCCATTCAAATTTCTCAATATTAATTAATTATAAACTTATAATGTTTAATGCTTCTAAATGGTACCACTCGTTTGTATTGTAACAAATTAATATTATCTGTGATGTTGAAAAGGAAATGTTTGAAAATAAGACTTTAGAAAAATGCGAAGAAGACGTGACATTATTAGTGTTGATGAGTTATCACGGTAATAAAATAAAAGAGATAAATAATTCAAACACGAGTACAAATGAATTGATTTAATTAACCTAAGTTATTTGGGAAAGAAAAGTAAAATAATAACTTTAATTTAGACCCCGACCTTTTAAAATTATTCAAAAGCTAATAAAAAGTTGGAAACTTTGATGTAAAAGTGTTATCTCAAAAAGGTGTATATTCCATCCTCTTTTTGTATGGTCAAGGACTCTTAGGTTTTGCATAATTGCAAAATTAGAACATTATCATAAAATAAACTACTTTGTACATTTTTATTTTGATAAATGCGTCGTAACTGAAATTCAAGTGATAATCTTTTGAAAAAAAAGTTCAAACTCCAGATATTTTAAAATATAACAAAATAAATTAATTTATTTATAAATATAACAAAATTTATATTTTTAATCTGTGATAGGTTACAATAGAATAAATGTTTATCTTAGTTTATCATAAATAAAAGTAAACAATTTGACGACTGAAACGATGACTCATCCCTATTTCCTTCCTTGAACATTCATAGAAAAATTATTATTATTTTTATTTATGTCATCAAAATTATTTTTAAATTATTGGCATGACATATACATAATACAAAAATTGTTATCCACCCCAGAACTAATAATAATAAAAATTTCCAAAAAAAAAAAGAAAAGAAAAATCAAAATTCATAACAATTTAAAACATAAAAAAAACTTTAATTATTTCAAAATACGAGTCATGTGCAAAAATAAATGAAAACAAAACTACTTTTCAAACACGGACAAAATAAAAGATAATAGCACTTTTATTTTATTTTATTTTTTTTTTCAAAACATAATTCAAAATGATTACAAATAACATGTTTAATCAATTTTCAGCCAACGTTGTCCTACGATGTCTCTTTTTATTTTATTTTGTCATTTACTTTCTTTTTAAAATATCATAATTCAATTCAATGATCCACATTTTAGATTTAATTTATAAAAATTATATTATTAATACTATAATCAAATATTGAATTTTTATTTTATTTTTCCGCAAGATACGTAAAATAGATTATTTTATATACTTTTTTTAGTACGTTGGAAGGTTCCAACACATAGTATAGGACAATTGAGCTACATTTAACTTTAATGAATGGTTCAAATTTTTAATTATTAGTTTAAAATCACATATTTTGTGTAAATTAATGTAATATTCTTCCTTTATTATTTGTATGTTAGTGTTACCGTTCTCAAATTACACTGTGACATAATAATAGTAATAAAATTTATTTTAAATGATAAAATTTCTGAAAATATTTATAAATATAACACAATATCACAAATAATCTATGATATATTACAATAGATCTAGATAAATTATTATTCACATATGTCATGATTTATCTAGGTTGCTATATTTTTATAAATATTATGATTATTTTCGCACTTGAAAATAGCCATAATAATAATAATAATAATACACGGTGGCATTATATATTTTAGAAATAAATTGAAAGTGAGTTTGTTTTGATTATATATTTTAGAGACAGCATGTTGAAGAAAGAGTAGGGGTTAAAGAAGAGCCACGTCGGCATACTGATAGATGCCACGTCACTGATGAAGCTTACTTGTCACGACATCAGAGAATCACAACGGTTAGGCTAAAAAACTAGAGAGAAGCAAACGAAACACATGACCGCAGTGAGAAATTTTCTCTATTGGTGGGCCCCAGTGAATTTAAAAATAAGAAAAAAAAAAGTTTGATGAATGATTACGGTCAATACATGAAATTCCATCGTCATTTATTAATGATTTTCTTTAGCGTGTGTGTGTGACACTGTCATTAAAATTGAAATTCTTATTGTTTTTAATAATAATAATAATGAGACATTGTTATATTTTTCAATTTTGCAAAAAAAGATAAAAGAAAAAGGAAAAGAATAAAGATATTTGCCAAAAAAAAGAAAAGAAAAAAGGAAGTTCCATGTTTTCTTGAATTTGGATTTATATATTGCTTTGCTTTTTGCCAATCCAGGTCAGATATGTACATGTGATTTTCAATCTCTTTCTTATTTTTTCTTTTAAAAGTGAGATCTCCAGATTTCGACTTCCGATCTTAAAAAAATATATAAATAGAAATTACATAGAGTAATTATAAAAAAAATATAGTAATTGAATAGGATAAGATTGGATATAAATGAGATTGAGAAAATTAATAATGAAGATTAAGCACAAATTGATCTTGAAAAATATTGAAAATTTTAATGACTACTAATGGATCTTGGACTAACTTAAATTGTTTTTTAATGAACTTCTTAAATTTTAAGGAGTCTTCCCCAAAGAATCTTGAAGATTATTTAACCTGAGTATGCTAAAAAGATAAAATATAAATAAATAAATAAAAAGTAGTAAACATGGTGCAACAATATGACCTTCCTTTAACACCTCTTGGCTAAGAGAACTTTATTGATATTTTATTGATGTTTTAAAAATCAATTGAAGTTTTCTATTATTGATAGATTTTAAAATTTTACTATATTTATAAATATTTTTTAAGTGGAAAAATATATTTAATTTTTAAGAATAGAAAATTACCAAATAAGTACTAAATAACCATCCAATCGAGTTTAAATCTATAATTTGTAAAGTTGGAACTTGGAAGAACTAAATCGACAAGAATCCAAATTGTAAGGCTATAATTGTAATTTACTTCAATAACAAGAGATTTATAAGTTTATTTTAAAATACCAATTACCATTTAAAAAAAAACCTCTATATATTCCAATTTGCAGTGGTGGAAACTACAAAACAGAAGAGAATTTATGGGAAAGAGAGGAAATGAAAGAAAAAAAAAACCGGAAGAAAGTGGGACCCACAACCATAGCTCTTAGCTCAGAGAGAGAGAGAGATGTGACCCCAAAATGATCTCATTTTCTTTGCAACCGTCAGATTGAAAACGATGCAACCTCTTCTTTCATTTCGCCCTCACTCACAAACACTGTATCATAATTACCTTATTACCCTTCCTTCACCATTTTCCTCCCCAGTATTACTCACTCAAGAACAACTCCATACCAAAAATCCCTTCTCTCCTTCTGGATTCTTGCGCCTTCAGAATCTGTTCCGCCATTATTCTCTCTGCTTCTCTCCTCACACTTCTTCCTCATAACCAAACCCATTGGGATCCTCACGAGATTCTTTTCCTCACCAACTTCCAAACTCTGAGCCCTACTACTGCTACTACTTGCTAAATGCTGGAGTCGATGACCACCGACACGCTTTTCTTCGGTTTGCCGTGAGGTTTTTGGATTTTTATTTGGTGTCTACTTCTCCTGCATGAGGTGTTTCATTTGAGCTTCAACAGATTTTATTCAAGGTTTGGCTTATACCTTTTTGCATTTGCTATTTTTATCTTGAGAGAGGTTTGGAGTTTGATTTGTAATGTTTTAGATTCTGTTTAGTTTTTTGAGCTTGCGGAAGATGAAGGAAAGGGAATAGGGAGAAATATGCTTGGAATTTGTTATTTACAGTTTTTTTTTTTTTCTTTTTCTTTTTCTTTCTAATCCTTCATGTGGGTAGGTATTGATAAACTGAGTATTTGCTCTGCCTTTTTTGGTAGCTGGGGACCTTTGTTTCTTCTAAGCGACTGAGACTGCTCAGTTTATCATCTTATCTTTAGCGTTTCAAAATTGTGTTTCAATGGACCACAGAATTGTTCGCTTTAATTTCGGTTTTCTGGTCTGTCTTTGTCCATATACTGTCAGTTGTTCTCTTGTGTTCGAATTTCCTTTTTGCGCTCTGGAAGGTTAGGAACTTTCTTTAGGTTTTACTCTAGTCCAGACCTTACCTTGGTTTTAGGAAACTGGCTTATTGGTTAAGACATTAAGCAAATTTCGAATTGGAATCTCAAGGACATAACAAATAGAAGTGGGCAAGAAACAATGTGACCGCTATCCCTTATATTACTTGAGGGTATTGTTTGCACAAGTCAATTTCACATCCTATCAATCCCCTCTGTAGTAACAGAAGAGAGAAAAAAGGTCTGTTTGTGAATTATGATTCGTTATTTTCTTGTAATTTCGATGATCTGAGATTCGATGTTGTTCTTTGTCATTTTGTCCAAGTTTTTTGCAGTTGATGTGGATTTATTATGTTTAAAAGCAGTCTCTATTGGTTCATATGCATAATGATGCTATTGATAGAGTCATTGAGGAAGAGTTTATTTTTTATTTTTGGATAATAATTGAGGAAGAGTCTATTGAAAAAATATATGCCAACAATCACGTTGTTTTATTTCAAGGAGGTATTTTCGTTTGAAGTTATATTATCTACGGTGATTAATTGATTGGGAGATCAAGATTAAGTGGACAAATTGATGTGGTTGGATTTTTATATCAAGAATATTCTGTGGTCAATCCAAGCTAGGTGTTGGAAATAGTATATGCTGAACTGTGATCTGATAATTTTGATTTTTCCACAAGAGTCTGCAGTTGATTATATTGGACTTGAAGTTGCTTTGCGGTCATTGGGTCTTGCTACTCTGCATTTTGATCTCTTGCTCTGCACTTTTCCCCCCTTCCTTCAGCTCATGTAATATTTTGAAAAACACTAGCAACTGAAGTTGGTCAACTGTGTTGGAGAATATTATTCGCACACTTCTCACAATTTGATGATGGTTTTCTTGTAGTGCTGCACACTGTTGAAGTTCCTTTGTACTGCATCTTTCTTAGTTAAAATATCTTAGATGTAAAATTATCAACTTCCTCATCATTTAAGCCATGATACAAATTAGGAGAGGAATTCTTTCCAGTTTCCACGATTATCTTAGAGGTTATTGTCTGTTTAAGGGAAGCTAATTCTATGTCATTCAAAAAGGGAAGGTAGATTGTGTCTTCTGTAACACATTTGGAATATCTGTGCAAGTTTCATTGAAAAACTACTTTTAATGCTTTATTTGTTCATAGAACTATGTATTGTAAATGATTATATGCAAAATTTTTATTACAGACGGCCAGCCCTGTTGGTGATCTTCTATTTTCATCTAATATTGAAGTGAAGGCTTGACCTTGAAATGAGCTATATCCAAATAAAGTAGGAACACTGCAAATACAGCTGAACCTTACTGAACCTATATGGTTACATGGAACGGTTTGAAATTGAAAGATATTCAGATGATCAACAATCCTTGGGTACCTCTGGACGAGTTTCATTGTCCCATACTAACCAAAATTTAAAGCTGCATGAGAAGTTCAAAAAAGAAAGGCATAGCTTTACATATGGCGACGTCCATGATAGCCCTTATAAGACTTCAAGAAATCATCAGAAGGATGAAATTTCAGGAAAGATAACCAAGAAGGATGAAATTGTGAGATACATGTCAAATTTACCCCGCTATCTAGAACGTGGTGAACACCTTCAGGAAAAAGTTCTTAGTGTGGGGGTTCTCGACTGGGGGCGTCTAGAAAAATGGCAGTATGGTCACAAACAATTATCAAGCAGAAGTAGCTGGAATCCAACAGTCAGAAGTAATGGATCTTCATCTTCTTCATCTGATAGCTTGTCTCCCCATTTTGGCAAAGATCACATCACTCCTCGTCCAAGATTACATCGGCCTTCACTCTATTCTCACCTGTTAGCTTCTCCTCGTTCTCAATTTGTTGAATCCTATGGAGAAAGTGATGGAAAAGGCCAAGATCTTAAATTAGTCCATAGTAACACCTTAAAAGGCCAAAGCAAGTCCATAAAAAGCAACCAGCATTCATGTAAATCTGATTGGGAAGTAAAGATAAAACAGACAGACAAAGCAGGTCCAGAGACAGAAATTCTTCAAGAATGCAAAACTCTGCCAGATGTGCTAAATTATGAGGTTGCATCTGGGGAGCTTATTGAAGCAGATAGGTCTCATGCACAAAAAGATTTTGCGGATGAGCATGATGTGTTGGAAAAGCCTGAAGCAATTGTTCTTTTGCCCAGCAGCTTAGTGAAAATGAATGATACACAAGTCCCCGAGCTTTCAAATGCCACATTCTTATTAAGTCTACGGTCCAATGAAGCAAGTCAGCAAACCTCAATTAGGAGGTCAACAGCAAGTTGCTCTCCAGAGCTCAACTGCAAGATCCCAAACTCAAGCAAAACATCTTGTGAAGTTAATGGAAATCAGTTTTCGCTGAAGCACAATTGCTCCACAAATGCATCCAGTAATTCTCGCTCTGTATCCAGGTCAGCTAGAGCAGGACGTAGTCCATCCAAATCTAGAATATCTGAAGCAGAAACATCAGTTGTTGCACCTTTAAATTCAGTGGTCAAGGAGGCATCTATTGGATTGAATCTGAAAGCAACCACAGTTTCCATTGACAAAGCAAGAAGCCCTTCACCCTTTAGTCGATTAAGCATTAGCATGGGTAGGAGACGTAAAAGTTCCAGTTCCATGGGGAATTCCTGTGCTAGTGTTCAAGGTTCAGCTCACATATCGGTCCAATCTGGATCCGAGAGTACTATGCCTTCAGCTTGTTTGAGTGAGTTGAGAAATGATAAACCCATCAATACAAGCAGAGCTAGTTCCAGCCCTCTTAGAAGGTTGCTGGATCCTTTACTAAAGCCAAAGGCTGCGGTATATCATCATGCTGTAGAGCCTACAGAGAAAGACTTGCATGATGTGCCTGATAAAATATATAACAGACAGTCAAATTCGTCAACCTTACAATCAAGGAAGCTTAAGCTAGACATGAGCAGATGCAGGAAAATCAGTGTCAATGATACAGCTCTGGACAAGAAGCAGGGATCTTCTGTAGTTCATGCCCTTCTGCAAGTTGCATTTAAGAATGGTTTGCCTTTGTTCACTTTTGCGGTCGACAATGTTTCCAACATTCTTGCAGCCACGGTGAAGTTAACCAGCTCCAGAAAAGGGACAGTTAGCCATGTCTATACCTTCTTCATTGTTCAGGAGGTTAAAAGAAAGACTGGAAGTTGGATAAACCAAGGTACCAAGGGGAAAGGTCGTGATTACGTCTCTAATGTCGTTGCACAAATGAACGTTTCTGATTCAGAAATTTCCCGGGTGAACAGACCATATGAGCCTTCTACCAGAGAGTTTGTCTTATTTTCTGTGGATTTGAAACAGGCAGATCAGCAGACCTCAGATTTTCTACCAAACGAAGAGCTAGCTGCTATAATTGTCAAAATTCCCCCCAAAATCAAGCAAGGCACCGCCAGTGATGAGGTTAAAATAAATGCTTACAAAAATTTGAACAAGGGTGGATCTAGAGAATGTTCTCCTCACTCCAAGGGTAGTGAGCCGGTTCAGCATCCTGCTGGTAGTGAGTCCTTTATTAGTACAATTGTTTTACTCCCAAGTGGTATCCATAGCCTCCCGAGTAAAGGTGGACCTTCATCACTAATTGAGCGTTGGACTTCTGGTGGATCATGCGACTGTGGGGGCTGGGATTTAGGTTGTAAACTCAGGGTTTTTGCCAATCAGAACCAAATAATCGAGAAATCAAGTTCTTCTCAACCTCTTCCAATAACAGATCAATTTAAGCTTTTCCCTCAGGTATGAATCTTTGATTTCTTTAAGCTAATATAAAAGCTAGTCGTTTTGGTCATTGCATTCTGTTTAGTTCAATCCTTTTGATTCTTTGCTCACTCTCAGGAAGGAGTACCAGAAAACCATTGCGTCTTGAGCCTGGCTGCTTTCAAAGATATGATATACTCAATTGAGTTTGATTCTTCTTTGCCACTTCTGCAAGCGTTTGCCATTTGTCTGGCAATGATAGACTGTAAGAACTCATCCGAACTTTCAGAATCAAGTATCTTATTTGAAGGAAAAATTCCTGGAGAATCAAAGTTAATGCATAATGATAGATTGTGGACTACTAATCTTGCTGAAAGAGAGGACCCTGCAGAACACATATCTTGTCCGCCACTTTCTCCTTTTGGAAGGGTCTAGCTGGAAACCTGGACTTCGTTAGATGTGTAAATGATTTCAGGTACACATTTCCAGGCCCGGCAATCACATTTTACTCTTGTTGATCGGGACCTTTCACAGATAGATCCAAAACCTGAAGGACCTTTTGTTTCTAGAATGCTCTGTTCGTTAGTGGTCAGTCTATACATAGAGTCTAAGGTCTTTGTAGCTTTCATTTTTTTTTTTTTTTTTTTTGTTAACAACAGAGGAAAAATATAGTATGTACTGTTAAGGGAAGCAATCAATATCCATCTAAGTGTTCATATTCATGAGTAGAGTGTGTAAATTTCTTTCGAACCCTTTTTTTCTGGATTCATCTCACATCAATAACTCTACCTCTACCGACTCACCTGTAGGTAGTTTGAGACAGGTTTCTTGTGAAGTGGGTACATGAATGCCCAGGTTCGTAATAATCTATCTTTCACACCATACAATGATTCCTTAGCCACATTGGGTCATCTATCGAGAACAATAGTTGAGGTTCCAGATCTCTGGTTAACATGAAGAAACCAATGTTATTGTTCTTCGTGATCATGAAACGAATAGTGACTTTTTTTGGATTTTGGTTGTTCTTTTTGCTTCGACTTGGTCCTCTACTTCTAAATTCTTTTGTAATTATGGCCTAACCTAAATTTATACTCAATTGGGCTTCTTTTTTGTAATTTGTTGTGTGGGTTTACCTTATCTCTCCCTCCTTTTGTATCATTCTCTTTGATGATGAAATTTAAGTTTCTTATAAAAATAAATAATTTTAGAAGTAGAGGGCCAAGTCAAAGAAAAAAAAGTAACCAAAATCCAAAAAAAGTCACTATTAGTTACATGATCACAATTTGTTTTTGACTTGAGGTTTCCCTCTTTGTCATATCAATGAATTGTTTCTTTCACCCAAAAAAAGAAAAAGAAAATAAATTAATAAACGAAGAAATGAAGATTATTGTTTCAGTTTTCGAAAGTACAATGTTATTTAGCCCTGTGTGTTGTTGGTTCTAATATATTTTCTTCCAGGATAACATTTTGGCTAAATGTGATTCCATGTTTAACATAGCAAACTTGTTCTCAACTGTTTTGTTGAACAAACCTTTCCAAAACGTCCTATAACCTAGTCGGTTTCATTTGACGATGACAACGATTCGAGGGTTCAATAACTTAAACCCAAGTTTCATCGGATGATGGAAGATCTTACCATTAGGTTCTCAATTATTTTATGCTCATTTCTTTTTCAAGTTCAATATGATTCCTTTCAAAATATGTTACTATCATCACCCAATGTTCTTTTCATCACGCCATGTTCCATCCTTATCTCAAAACAAAATTATTTGTTTTGAGATGGTAACATATTTTGAAAGAAAGCATGTTATAACTTGAAAAGAGCATCATGGATATTTTATTTGTAGCTAAAATCAAGATACTCATCAAAGACATTTTATTTGTTGCCAACTCTATTAACACCTATTGGTTCTCTCACATTTTCAGATAGAACAAATCTGCTCACGTTGTTACAACTTTGACATCCTCTCAGGATTTTTCATTATTTTGGAAAGATGTCTTTCCTACTTGTATTCTCCCTCTGATTCATGATGAGGAGTTGAGGGAGTAGTTATTAGTTAGCTGTTCTCGATTTCTTTGGTCTCCAAAAAAAAAAAAAATTGATATAAAAATGTGTGGAGGATACTGAGGGTGTGATGTGTATTATGTTATCAAATAGAGAACAACAGAAGTTTTGATATTTATCTTTTTCGTCCCTAATATTTGAATGGAGTCGTCAATTTTTTCCTTGTATTTTAAATAGCAAATGAAGGAGGCTGCATGTGTCATGTTGCCTCCTTTAGGCAGCTAGGTCTGGCGTAGGCCCACGATGCTCTGTTTAATGGTCTTTCTGGTCTTATATTGCCCCACTTCAGTTTTACCCTCTGATCATCCTGCCTTTTTCCTTCTATTTTAGGCATATTCCCTTTTTCATTGAATTTTGTAGGTGAAATTTTGTATAACTCACCAGTTACATCATCTTACTATTCTTGGGTTTCCTTCTAGTACTACCTCCATATCTTTCTTCTGTCATGCCCTTAGGACACAGTTTGACCTACAATTTTCATATATCTGTATTTGTGTAATGTAGAATTGAAGATTCTGTATTTCTTTTTAGTTTGTATTTGAACTGTTTGTTTACATTAACATGTATTAAGTTTGTGAATTTGTTACAATTTGTAGGTTCATATAGCCCATGAATATGCATTGAGGTGGGTTTGTAGGTCCACTAGTTTCAAAAGCTTAGGTCAAACAAACTTAATGGGTGGAAAAGAACTGTTCAATGAGGCCGTCATAATGTAGTTGTCTCATAGTAACATTGGATGTGGATTAAAAATTTTGCTTGATGTCTATGAACCATTTGGTCTAACTTTGAGGTCCTTCCCTTATAAGTCATTAATATGTATTTACTTTATGAGTTTGTATCATTTGTAGGTTCATATAGCCCATGAATATATTTGTAGGCGAGTTTGTTGGTCCACCAGTTTAGTTTTAAAAGCTTAGGTCAAACAAAATTGATTATGAAAAAACTATTCCCTCGTAGTAATAGTTGGGATGTAGATCCAAAATTTTGCTTGATTCCTTGTATAATTTTGAGCTTCTTTCCTCTTAGCAGTGTCATCAAGTAATTTTTTCACTGAACAAGTCAAACCTACATCAAAATTTTTGTCTCCCTCTGTTTTGGTACATGCAGAAAGCCCAAAAGGCTAGTTAGTTTCTCTTATGAAATCGGAAATTAAAGATAAACAAAAAACATAAAAAAGTAGAGTCTCGACATAAGGATTTAATTGGTTCACTCATAGTTTGTTAGCTAAGTCCATGAACAAAGTAAGAGATTAGTTTATAACTAAAGAATAAAATATCAAATTACAGATTTAGAGACACCAACAGTGATAGAGAGTTTGTATAACAGTAACACATCCCTCTAAATCCTAAAGTCAAAATCATAAATACAAATATCTCCATAATTAATTGTTAGAAACACTTCTAAAAAGTTCATGGTGAGACAGAAAAAGAGAGGAAAAAGAGCAGGACAGGTAATTCATTCAGGAGCTCTCAAATTTGTGAATTTGTTGTAGTTTCGATAGGCTGTGTTACCTTTGCAGATGCTTTTTTTTTTTTTTTTTTTCTGGTGCAGCTTTGCTTTTGCAGAAAAGGAGACAGAAAACGTGGTACATTGATGGTGAAAAACAAGTAAGTTAGCTAATCTTAGGTCTCAATGTTCCCCATTTTAGGAATTCCAAAAACCTTTTTGAGTTTCTGTATAATGTTGGTAAGTGGGCAAACAGAGTATCCCCATTCCCCATTGGTTTCTTCTGCTGCCTGTGGCTGTGGCCTTTGCATATAGTAATGTTTTTTAATTTAATTTTAATTTAATGTTTTGCCTTGTAAAGTTATAGCTTGCCCATTGCCTTCTTTTTACCTATTTTCCCATGTGAGCTTTCATCATTTCCCCCCCTTTCTGTTGTGTGTGTTGCACTCAATGATAGCAAAGAGAAAGAGGCCAAATGCTAAGTGTGCATGAGAATCTGAGATGAGATGAGATGAGATGAGATGAGATGAGATGAGATGAGATGAGCTTTCAGTCAAATATTATGGGTCTTTTTCCTTTGGGATAATGATTATTTTACAGATGTTCTTTCTTTTGTTGGGATTTAATGCATTATTATTATTATTATTATTATTATTATTATTCTTTTAATTTATTTAATGCAGATGGAAAGGCTACTGTTGGGTTTGGACAGAACTGAATCTGGCTTGATTCTCTAAAGAAATTGATTTTTCTTTTCTTTTTTCTTTCTTTTACATGAGATGGAGATATGTTTGCCAATATCATGTCATGTTATTTGTTTGTTTAGAATATTAGGTGTTAGTTCCTTAATGATTTTGTTTTTAGTTTAGTTTTTGAAGTTTATGTTTATTCAATTTGCTTTGCCATGGTTCTTGTACTTTGTTTATGTTTATTCAAAGCACATAAATAGTATTGATATCCAGTGGTTTTTATGTTTTGTTTACATTTTAGGAATGTTTCAAAATCAAACCCAAAATTTGAAAATTAAAAAAAAAAAATTAGTTTTCAAAAACTTGTTTTTGTTTTTAGATAGGTCAATGATTATATAACACATCTATCTTCGTGCAACTTTTTCATTTAACGTCGAACTAGAAAATAATATTTAACCCGTTTTAACAAAAGATAAAATTTTGGTAGGAAATTGGTGGGCTATACAAAGCCATTCAATAATTTTTCTTTTAGATATTGGTTAAGAATTTAAATGATGCATAAGAAATATCAAAAGTAATAAATTGTGAGAAAATAAATACTTAAAAAAGAAATAATGAAATGGTAGCGTTATTTTTTAAAATATTAGTTTTGCTTTCAATTTAAGATATTAAAGTTTATTGATTGAAACTTTATATTTTCACTTTTAGACTTTTTTAAAAAATCTATATGAATGTATGAACTTTATGTTAAATGTTTTATACATATATAATCTAAATATATATATATATATAATCTAAGTTATAAATATATAAATAAGACGTTTAAAGCTATAAATTAATAAGTCAAATATAAGAAAACACCAAACCCCCTTTATGCAAAGTTAATTAAAAAAAGAAAAGCTTTTTGAAAGTCGGAAAAAAATTTAAAAAGAAAAAAAAAAGGGACCGAAATGAAATTAAAAAAATCATCAAATTTCGTGACAAAATAATTTACGAAAATTCAACTTTTGAGTTTTGACTAAGATTTTTGCATTAAAAAAATTGGTGGGGAATGGTGAGTGATGGGAGAGGATTCCTCCACATAAATCACCACATGGGTCTCTCTCGATAACTCACTACAAATTACAATGGCAATTTGTAAATAAATATAGGCAATAATTAGTATTTATTTATTTGTTTTTATTTTCTTCAGTACAACGGTTAGAAATGTAGGGTTAACATTATTACTTTAAGTTTGAGTGATGTTATTTAGGTTGTCTTTGTATCTATCGTAACACGTGTATTAGTGAAACTATCTTTTCAAGGTGTACCACTCTAGACATAAGTGTTATTTAACCAAACTGAATTACTAAATTTGGTGCCTCTTTATTTTGCTTGTTTGTCATTGTTTAATGTTATGTGGAATGTTGCAATGTTGCTCTAAACGACTTACAACGTGAAGTAGGAGTCATCTGTTTTTTTAATTTTTTTTTTCTTTCCAACAACAATCAAACACAAAAAAGCTTAAAGTCAAAGTAGATTAGAACAAATAGCATAATTCGCCACGGAGGATGGTTTCAAGCTAAACAAGAGAACGAAAACACACGAGCAATAAAACTACACAATCGATTTGTTGAAACAAAGAATCAATGATAAAAACCAGAGAGATGGATGTTGAAAGTCACCTCATTCACACATCTCCATTGCAAGTATGACTTCACTCTTCTTATCATGAACAATAACACTAATACCCCGTCCTCGTCTGTCCAAGCAGCATCCAAATTCGCTTTGAACTCCTCCTCGATGGCCAAGGGACCCCAATCCACCCATGTCCAAACCAAACTAAAATGTCCATAAAAATTATTTAATTTAAGTTAAAATTATGCAAAAGTATTTCCAAAAGTTGGAGTTAAGACTTAATTAATAATACATTTTTATTAAGCTTTGATAATGCTGACAAGTTTCAGTTAGGTATTTTGAAAAGTTACATTTTTTACTTTTTTGAACTTTAAAATTTGTTGTAAAAGAATATTATTGGATAGTTTTATTGGTTAAGATAAGATAAAAATTTGGATAGATGTCTAAAAATTGGAATATATATATATATATATATATATATATATATATATATATATAATATCATTTAATTAATAATATAAATCCACTAGATATTTTATGTGAAATTTTGATCAAATAAATAATTTTAACGACTTCTTTTTTAGATTGAATAATTGGTAAATAATTGTCTTCATCTTATATATATATATATATAATCATACACATCTCCTAATTTTTACATAATAATTGTCATTCTAATTTCATACCATTAATTTTAACAAAGAATATGTATATATATATATGTATATAATAAATTCAAGATTAACTTCACATGTTAGAGATTTTCCTCCATATCTCGTGCTAACGTTCCACTAAATCTAATAATATATTATGTTTTCACAAGTTGAGACTTTTTTCATATTTCTATCTCTTTAGCTCGTGTTTGTCATTCTAAATCTTCTTTTAACAATTTTAGAAGTTGTTGATATAAACACGTTTATTTTGATAATAATAAAGAATCATCCTTTATTATTTTTAAAATTAGAAGAAACTCACCAAAATTTAAGAAAACTCATTAGAAGTAATACACATTAAAAGGAAAGGAAAAAACAAAAAACAAAAATGTTAAAAAACAAAAAAGACATTAGGCCACGCGCGGACATGAAGATTGCGACGGTTTTCTCCACTCTCCATTTTAATTTCGCGGTTTGAGAGGTGAATTTTACGCGACTCAACTCGTTGCTTCGACTCACTAAAAACACACTGAAGAACAAGAGAGAGAATTTTAAGCTTAAAGATTGAGTGAGAGAGAAAGAGAAAATGATGAGGTTCTAAGAAAGTGAAGAACCAAAGCCTTTGGATCGGAGAATCAATAATCCTTTCTTCTTCTTCTTCTTCTTCACAACTGCATTTGATTGCCATAGGAAGCTCTGTTGTGGTTTTGGTGGTGTAAGATTCAGCATCAGCTTGTTTTCTTATATCTGTTTTTTTTTTTTTTTTTTGTCTTTTTTTGTTTCTTTTTTTGCAATGGGAGCTCGTTGCTCCAGATTTGGTCTCTGTTTTTGGCCTTCTCAGATCGAATCCAATCTCAATGACTTGTCCTGTGCCGGTGAGTGTTAATTTGTTGTTTTGATTTCTTGATGGAGTTTGATTTTCTTTTTCTTTTCTCTTTGTTTTTGTGGTTGGAATGTAAGCGTTGTTGTTTGTGTTGTGAATGCAGAGAATGAGGACGCATTGCCTGGATTCTGCGAGTACAGCTTTGATCAGTTAAGAGCTGCTACTTCGGGATTTTCTTCAGAGAATATTGTTTCTGAGCATGGAGAGAAAGCGCCTAATGTAGTTTATAGAGGAAAACTTGAAGATGATCGAGTTATTGCTGTCAAGCGCTTCAACAAATCGGCCTGGCCTGATTCTCGTCAATTCCTAGTCCGTGATTTTCCTCTAATTTGAGTTTTGTGATATATTTTGCTATGCATTGCTTCAATGCTAATGAGATGTGTCGAGCATATGCTTATTTAATGTCTAAGCAGGAACGTTTAAGGTAATTGTTAGTTATGTTTTGGCATTTTCAGGATGAAGCTAGAGCCGTAGGCCAGCTAAGGAATCAACGGTTGGCGAATTTGATCGGATGCTGCTGTGAGGGCAATGAGAGATTGCTAGTGGCTGAGTTCATGCCCAATGAAACGCTTTCCAGGCACCTTTTTCATTGTAAATTTACTACTTAAAATTATTGTTTATGATACTGAAATTTCTTTACATGGATTTCGCCTTTTCTTTTTGGTTGGTCTTATACTTTATTTATCTCGAAGTAGAATATTTAATTAATAGCATCTTTTTAATGGTGGATACAAAAAGCACTCTTTTAGTTAATTTTCTATATAATGACCTTTTAGAAATTAATTTCCTCCCCCAGCCCCCCTAAAACTAGGAGATGAAATGAAATTTTGATTACGTACATTTTGTATATATGATAATCAATTCGGTTTCGGGGCCCTCGTTGTCGAAAATGAGGGGGAGTACATTTTAAGCTCTATTAGGACTAAGTTCACGTGCCTTTCTAGCCATTTCATTTGAATACTTATAGGGTTGTTTTTTGTGTAGGGGAAACGCAGCCTATGAAGTGGGCAATGAGGCTTCGAGTGGCATTATATTTAGCTCAAGCTTTGGAGTACTGCAGTAGTAAGGGACGAGCATTGTACCATGACCTTAATGCTTATAGAGTTCTCTTCGATCAGGTACAAAAATCTTTCCGCCATGCTTTTCTAGTTCTATATTTTTCTTTTCTTCTTTCTTTTTTATGTTATTATATATTTTATGTACTCCTAATAATTAGATCTACTCGACAGGATGGTAATCCCAGGCTGTCCTGTTTTGGCCTTATGAAGAATAGCAGAGATGGAAAGAGCTATAGTACTAACCTGGCTTTCACCCCACCAGAATATATGAGGACAGGTATTGAAGACAGCAACTCCTACTCTAATATCATCTTTATTCACCGATTGACCAAAAACTTTAAGTTGATGGGTCATGGTAAATTTAGTTATATCAACACTTAAACCATATGGCTTATATGGCGTGTTTAAGCGCTGTAGAGATTTGTTGGTAAAATTCAACAATTATTGATTTCTATCACAATACCTAATGACTCTAGATATATTAAAAAGGTTTGAAAATGATTTTCATCAAAAAAGAAAAAAAGGATCGAAAACGATATGCAACGGCTTTGTTAAAAAATGCTCCACCAATATATTATATGCATGACCAGCAACCACATCTGTCAATTATGCATTATACTAATTGTAGAATTTACATTTGACAGGGAGAATATCGCCAGAAAGTGTTGTGTATAGCTTTGGCACTCTATTGCTCGATCTTCTCAGTGGCAAACATATTCCCCCAAGCCATGTAAACTGTTTTCTCCTTTAGAAGTTTCTCTACATGTGGAAGTTTGATTTAACTTTATCCTGAGAAATACAACCGAAGAATTTACTCCAGAAATTTATGTCATTACAAAAAATTGTATTTTTAGAAATCTAGCTTCAGTAACTTGGCTCTGGCCTGACTAATTATCAGCATTTTAAAGAACATTGCGCTTGGCTTTCCTCGGTTATCATTACAGCTTTTGCATTCTGAGATTTGGAAACTTCATGTTGACGTTTAACCAAGTTCACTTCTCTCAGGCATTGGATCTGATACGTGGCAAAAACTTCCTGATGCTGATGGACTCATGTTTAGAAGGTCATTTCTCTAATGATGATGGAACTGAACTCGTGAGGTTGGCTTCAAGATGTTTACAATATGAACTTCGTGAGAGACCAAACGTTAAGTCTCTTGTAATTGCTCTCACTGCACTTCAGAAAGAAACCGAGGTACATTACAACCATATAAGACCTAGTGTCCTGGCATTAACTATCCATAACAGTCGGGCTAGTTAGTATAGTCTGTAAAAGATGCTATGTTTTATATGGTCGCCAGCTAAGGCTGGGCCAGTTACATTCTATAAAGGCCGGTTGGCAATAATGCAGAAAAAAGTGAATAGTCCAAATTTATGCAGTTCTACCTACTGGTCTATGTCAGGTTCCTTCTTACGTTCTTATGGGAATTTCGCATGGGAATGCTTCGTCCAAGCAAATGTCATTATCACCTTTTGGGGAGGCTTGCTCAAGGACGGATCTTACTGCGATTCATGAAATTTTGGAGAAGGCTGGATACAAGGATGATGAGGGAGTGGCAAATGAGGTTGGAAAATCCATCTATAAATTTAATTTTCTAAGATCAGAGATTCTTTAGGCTAAGGGACGTGAATTGAGACTGAACCTCTTTCATTTTTCTTGTGCATGCCAGTAAAATGCAACTAGCTATTTGTTCATGTTTCCCGTTCGACAAAACTTTTAACTCCCGTCATTTTACATCATAACGATGAAGATTCTATGTTATTTTGTTAACCGGGTGCACAATCTGCTTATTAACTAGGTACACTATCTGTTTATCAACTAGATACATTACCGATTAATCCCACCTAATTTTTACTGGCATAAGTCTAACTGAAAATATCTTTTAAAAGTTGGTCTGCTGCATTGCTCATCAGTTGAGAATTTGCTTTGTCTTGCAGCTTTCTTTCCAAATGTGGACAAGCCAAATACAGGAGACACTCAATTCTAAGAAGCGTGGGGACTCGGCATTTCGAGCTAAAGACTTTGTAACTGCCATCGATTGCTACACACAAGTAAGTGATTAACTTTTAAAATGAAATACTTCAATCCAATTTTTTATCCTCCAAATCCTCACATAAATGCCAGTAAAAAACTACATTACGACCTAAAATTCAATCATGGCATGGTGGTCTCATAAGAACAAGCAAAGGGCCAGTAAAACGCGGTGTACCAATAGATACATTGCTAATGCTCTTTATTCTAAATCAAATAGCAACCGAAGAATGCCTTCAAAATGCAATTTTGTTTACAATTGTTTGGAAATCTGATCTTTACTGGTCCTTTCAGTCTGCAGTGGAGTAGATCGATTCTAATACCGTAAAATAGATGAACCGACATGTTTTGATGCTCTTTTGGCATTGGCATAGTTAATTGAAACAATCTTCTTATGTTTTGGGGGTGTGCAGTTCATAGATGGAGGAACGATGGTATCACCAACAGTATTTGCTAGACGTAGCTTGTGTTACTTGATGAGTGATATGCCTCAGGAAGCTCTAGGAGATGCTATGCAAGCCCAAGTGATATCACCAGATTGGCCAACTGCTTTGTATCTTCAAGCTGCTGCTCTTTTCATCCTTGGAATGGAAAATGATGCACAAGAAACTCTGAGAGATGGAACATCCCTGGAATTCAAAAAAGAAAGAACTTGAATCTGTATAGGTACTTCTTCTCTTTTAATTTAACATTATTCTTATATATTTATTTGTCTGCCTTTTAGCCCTTTTCTGTTAAGTTTATGCAACAACGAAAGGGTTTTGATTACTTGACTTGTTGTGAGTTTGTGTTGGTGCAAATTTATATTTTTCCTTGCCCAACAAAGCTATCTGTTGATTCTGTTCTGCTTCAGATGTCAAATCTCTTGTTGTATTCTTTGCTACATGAGTTTAATGATATAATTAGTCCTGAGATTGGCCGCAAAGAAAAACTGATTTTGCTACCATTTGGATACTCTCGAAAAAGAGTAATACTTGATTCGCTGTACCTATATATATATATAACTGAAAAAGTAAAAATTTGTTACATGGCAACTTATGATTGGATACTTGGATAAGTTGTACAAAGATAAATGTTACTCGAAATTCTTTCGTATATTTTTCGTGTGAAAATTGATAACAAAAGCTTTTAAATGGCTGATGTAATCATATCTCATCAAAAGTTCATACAATGAATGTTAGGCTGTTAATAGTGGCCTTGGCCATTTTGCGTGAAGGAATAAAGAAAAACTCAACTTTGTGTTCTAAGGTTTTCCAATCATTTTCCAAAAGTTTTGAGTTCTAATGTAATATTCAATGTATCAATGCGAGCTTAGCTCAATTAACATTTGAGTCTTATTCATCGTGAGATATGTGGTTCAAATCTTTTTATATGTATGGTTCTTAAAAAAATAAATTAATGTCATTTCCCTTTTCCTAATGCATGTGTGCAAGTGTTATAAACAATTGATTATTTGTTGTAATATAAATTGATTAAGATATCATACAACCGACCAAAAGGTCAATAGTTCAAATCTTCATCCTTGTGTTGCCGAACGCAAAAGAAACACTACACGAGTCATCTATTTACACTCAATTACATATGTATGCCCTTTATTTTGGCCCTTTGCTCCAAGTTGAAAGGTTTAACTAAAAATGGGACATAGCATATCCATCGCTCAAGTAATTATGTATATAAAAGCTTCATAGAAAGTGTACAATCCATAAACGCATAACTTAATTAGTTAAGGTAAATCTTTTTCTCCCAAAGATCTAATATTTGTATCTTCGTCAATCTTAGCACTATTCTGTGGATAAAGTACCATTCTAAAAGTTGATGGTTTGATCTTTCATCTTCCAATGGTTAAACTAAAAAAGTATTTTTTTTTCTTTTTTAGTTTAATAATATACATAGTTAGAGAAACCTCTTACTTTTTAGATGTGAGATAAGTTAGAAATGTATATTAAACATTTGAAAAGTTTTGCATAAAGTGGACTCCAGTACATGTACTTTATTTTGTATACATGTGTAGAAGATGAAACAATCAAAATCCTGAATTCGTATACGTTTTGCATAGTTCAACTGGCATGACAATAATACTATCAATTTTGTGGTCAGATGATCGACTCCCTCACCTCAAATAGTTTCAAATAAATTAATAAATAAATGTGAAGGGTTTTTCATTTAACAAATCAATGTTTTGTTTGGTAGATAATCTAAAAACATCAAAGTAAGATTTCGTGTTTTCATATGTGTCTGGTAGCATATTCGAAAACTAGTTTTAAATTTAAATATTTGTTTTAAGTGTGTTTTATATTATATTCATAAGCCATAAAACTAATAGTGACACACTAAATATTAAGTTAACTACAAACTATTTTTAATTGATTTATGAACATATTTTTATATTAACAATTTCTCAATAGTTAAAGCAAGTTTATACAATTCATAATACATGGATATACTACATATTTTCATTTTAAAAAATAAATTGAATTTATAACATGCCATACCCTATTTCTTACCGTTTTTATATTCATTTAATATAAGTATGCATTTTATAATTTAAAATATAAATATATATATAAATATAAATATATATAAATATAAATATATGTTATTTTCCAATTTTCTATTAAGATCACAGAGTCTGAAAAACAATTTTCAAATAAAAAATCTAGATGGTATGTCAAACTCATATTTACTAAAGTCAATAAAATGAAAAGATAAAATAAAATCGGGATTGCTAACAAAAACAACCTTACAAAATTAGGGTTTGAAAAGTAATTCCAATAAACACAACCATATTAATCAAGCAATAGTTTTTTTTAGGAGTACTTTTATTTAGGTCCCCAAAAAGAGAAAATTGCACTAAGCACCTCTCAATCTCTCAACTATAAGATTGATTACCATCACACTCGTAAACTTTGAATTTGAGCAACTATTACCTCAATAGTTTGTTAATGGTTGCCCCTTATTATTATTGTGGAAGTTATTCATAAATAAATATTAATTTGACCATTAATAAATTATAGGATAATAACTGCTGAAATTCAAAACTCATAGGTGTGATCGCAACCAATCTCATAGTTTGGGGTGGTTTATGCGGTCTCGTTGGGGGGGGGGGGAGGAGAGGGGGGGGGGG
>JBBPDJ010000003.1:9279336-9292488 GCA_037974625.1 Cucumis cinereus
ACCAACCTCAGGGGTTGGGGGGGGTTGGGAAATCTCCTTCCCCCCCCCCCCCCCCCCCCAAAAAAAAAAAAAAAAAGAAAGAAAAAAAACTCTCAACAAGAAGGGTTGGTGGTTGTATTCTATTCATCTCACAGCAGGGCAAAGCACACAGATCCACAAATATAAGACTAGATTCTTCAACCTCTATTAAACATGAAAATTCACCAGTAATTGAGAATAGATAACAAGTTTAACACTTAATTCGGATGATTGATCTTTCTTTTATCTTGGAAGCAAGTAAAAAAGCACAGAAGAAAACCTGACTATGTTTAAGGACCACTACTCTGGAGAGATTAGAACTCTTTGAACCAGAAAATAAGGTTGGCCAAAAAGAATCAGCAACTGAGATTTCTCTGCAGTCATGAAGTTTGAACTTCAGCTGATGTGTTGCTTTCTCCCGAACTCGGCAAGCTAGCGATATACTTCCAGCATCGCTTGTGAACTCCGCTGATTTTCTTTGGAGCTTCGGCAATCGGCATGCCTGTAACATTATTCAACCTCTGTCATTGATAAAAGTAGATTCCAAAAAACCAACAATAACATATAGAAATTTAAGTCGATAGAAACTCAAATTTGACATTCATTTGAAGCAATACAGTGAAGGTTGACTACAACAATTGCCAAGTCAAGAGTTGCCTCAATAGAGACTTCGAAAGAGAATTTTAACATTCATTTGAAGCAATTTAACAACGGTTGGCAATATCAATTATCATGTCCAGAGTTGCCTCAGTTAATATTTCAGAGGGACCAATCTAAGGGGGCCAAGTTACTTGACTTTACTCCAGCTTAAGCTTTCAGAATCTAATGTCTCAAAAGTCCAAACTTGAATACTTGCAAACTATTTATAAGAATACAGTAACTCAGGCTAATTTGATGACCATTTGGTTTCTGAAAATTAAGCTTATAAATAATACTTTCACCTATATGTTTCTTTGTTTTGCTAGCCACTTTCTATCTATTTTTTCAAAAACTAAGCTAAGATTTGAAAACTAAAAAAAAATGTAGTTTCAAACGCTTATTTTTGTTATCAGAATTTGACTAAGAATTCAATATTTTTTAAGAAATGTGAATATAGTAGTACAAAAATGGGGAGGAAAAAAGGAAAACTAAACTCAGAATCATTATCAAACAAGACCTATATTATCATGAAACAAAATCCTATACACCAACTGTGAAGATCAGTAAATAGTGAATATTGAATAATATTGTATCTAAATCAACGATCAAGCATTAGTTCTTGATGCCATAGTCCCAAATTATAGAATTTAACATAGGTAAAAAAATCATATAAGAGATTCAATTGTTGCAAATTCTTCTAACAAATATCAGAACAAAATTTCAGCAACATGGTGAAATAAACACTAAAATGAAATTCCAATAACGATTGAGGTACTAATTTCGTGATACAGAACAAACACTAACCATCTTTATGAGCAATGCCCCATGCCTTGCCGTGCGTGCCACTCTGTAAGGAAAAAATATCCAAACGAAAACAGATTGTTACACTTCCTTTTTATTATCAATTATCCATAAGCAAATTGTCAGACTCCTAAAAATTCTACAAAACTTAGTAAACTATTAAAGAAACTAAGCAATCCCACTGATTAAAACCCTCAACCGTTCTATTCACTTGAATGCGTACAAAAAGTGGTAACCACTGGCAGAAAGAAACTGACAACCATTTGATTCAAATTTTCAGCAGATTACAGAGGGAGATACATCTAAAGAAAAGAGACTAGATGGAGAGACAAACCTTGTAGAGATTGATTTTGGTGATCTGGTACGAAATTTCATCCCAGTGAGATTTGGCGACATGGTATCCAACTCCCCAATTGGGCAAAAACTGAACTACTTCGAAGAGGTTCTTCTTCTTCTTCCTCCGTTTGGTTTGAGACGAAGTAGGCGAGGCATTGGGGTTGGAAGAGGAGGTTGAAGGCGAAGAGGAGCTGAAGGTTCTGATAAAGGAAGAAGATAACCTGGAGAAATCTAGGGCTCGACTGATCGCAGTTCTGTTGGCGACAGCCATTGGCGTCTCTCTCTCTAGGTTTGGTTGTGACCTTCTCTTTGTATCGCTATTTCCCAGCTCTCTCTCTCGCAGGGTTTAGCAAAATGGAAAGGGTACTACCATTAATTCAATTTCTTTTATTGATTTTTATGGCAATGATCTAAAAACAACAAATTTTAACGTTACAAGAATCTAAAATTTTATTTTAAAAATATTATTGTGATTAAATCAAATATCTATTTGGAATATCCCAGTAAAAATATTTAAAATTTTATTTTTATTAATTTTTTCAAGTTTGTCGACGCTCGAGAGGATTGGTGGCTCGAAGTTCACCGATGAAGTTGCCAAAAATAAAACCCAGTGGTCCGCCAACAATGATCATCGAGGGTGGTGTCTGGAGTTGGTCGATGAATTGTCTAGATTGAATTTACTATTCAAGCCCATGAGAAAAAGTGTTACCCCTTGCCCCAACCAAGGTTTGGGCTCAGAATGCATTAGATTGAAATGATTTTTGTATTGCAAACCACATTTTGGGTAAAGATATTTTTGATAGGATGCATTAGATTGAAGTGATTTTTGTATTGCAAACCACATTTTGGGTAAAGATATTTTCGATGGTGAAGACGGTCAACAGTCGCCAATGATTCAGACAATTGGTTGGTCGTCGACAGTTGTGACAATCGGTCACCAATGGTCATGGCTATTGGTTGGCGATCGTTTGTTAATAGGCACGACGATCGATCATTAACGATAACTATTAGTCGTCGATGATCAAGATGTTCACCATACGACAATAACGTCCAAAGTTGTAGGTCACCAACGATCAAGACGATCGATCACCGTTGGTTAAGATGATCGATCACCGTTGGTTAAGACGATCGATAGTCGACGGTCAAGACGATCCAAAGCCAACGATCAAGATGATCCGAAGCTGACGGTCAAGATGATCGGTCGTCATCGATCATCAATGGTTGGTAGTGAAGTCGGCCAACATTTGTTGCCAATAGTCATCAATGCTCATTGATAAAAGGTTGAAGTGAACTTTTTTCTAAAATCTATGGCATTCAATAAAATTAAAAAAAAAAAAAGAAAAGAAAAGAAAAAAACATCATATTCCAAACCCATGAGTTTGGTTTCTTAATCCTAGGAATTTTATTCCAAGTGTCAAAACATGGGTTTGACTTCAAATGTCAAACCCCCTAATTCCAAACTCATGGGCCAAGCACCCCCTATATGATATATGGTCTTTCCATTTTTCTCATCCAAAAACAACTAAGTTCATGTTTACTCCAATTCAATTGAAATCAATTAATGGTAATTTAAGAACTTTTTGTACGAATGATTTACTTTGAGAAACTAAAATGAAATTTGAAAACCAAAGTTTTTTCTGGCCTTCTGCTCACATCATCATAGTGTAAAATTATCCAAATATTCTCTCTTTTAAACCCTCATCCACTCTTAGTTGCTCTGTTCGTGATATGCGCGAAGAAGACGATGAGCCTCGTTCTCTGTGTAAACTCCAATCGCCATCGTCATGATTCGCGATCTGCGCCTCTCTCGACATTGTCCATCGGCTCACCCACTCTTCCACTCGCGAATAGGTTAGGCTGTGCATGCTCCTCGACGCACGCTGCTGCTCCTCTTTACTCGACGCTCATAACTTTAGTTCGTTCTTGGGCACTCGATCCTCGACGCACGCTACTCGCTCCTCGACGCACAATCTTTGCTCCTTGTTTTTCAATTTCATTTTAGTCTTGGTACAAAAGCCCTACTTCTCCTACTGTTTTTTATTCTTATTTGTGTTGGATTCGATTAATTTCATCTAATTTGCAAATTTCATTTTATTGAAATGTTTTGATTAGATTTGCACTGTTAACGCCTTCATTTTTATTTGCTTTAGTATATTGATTTTGCTATTGTGGAATTTAAGACTTGTTGTCTATGAAAAAAAATCCAAATTAGAAAAGGATGAAAAAGATCCAAATTAAAAAATCCAACTTTCTGCAGACTACACGGTGACAAAAAAAAAGAATAAAAGAAAAAAAACTTTATCACTTTGAGTAATTTTACCGTTGATGATGAAAGTAGAAGGCCAAAAAACTTCGGTTTTCAAAAGGTGAGACCAAATTTATTTTTAGCCTCTCAAAGTAAGTCATCCGTATAAAACCCTGTAGTTTAAAAAGTAGGTCAAAGTAGGTTCATGTGATTATGTTCGGTGTTGTTTACTTGTATTCTACATTCGTACTAACACATGATATCCACGTCCAAATCTGTAAACAAAAATCGTAGTCTAATTGACGAGCAGAAGGTGATCAAACCAATTACGTTTGAAAATTACGTCTTACCGTTACCATTTGGCCATGAGAGGTAAAGGTAACTATAACGGTAACGGTAAATTTGACAAAATTCATAGTTTTAGATAAACACGATCAAAGACAATTCAATTACATTTGTGATTACAGTCAATTACGAGTGATCTATCAATAGAATTTCATTATGATTACATCATATTACAATCGATAAACATGACCTAAATGTTTGATGAACAAAATGTTATAGAACATAAGAGCAAGTCATCAATCATAAAGACTAATGGGCCATTAGAATTTTCGTGCATTTCTTCTACTCTATTCTTTTTCTTTGTGTTCACATATTTACAAATGGCTTAAAACATTTATAGAAAAAAAATGTGAATCTTTGTTCAAAGTTCTCCTTTTTATTTATTTTGGTTATTGAACTTACCAACGGTGACAATTTTTATCCCTTAAAAATAAAATGAAAAATATCAAAATAAACAAAAATCCAAAGTGTAATTACCAAAACAAATATTTTGAAAGGAAATGGACTAAAGAGAACCAAAACCATAGATTAAAAAGACTAAATTAATCTTTAAATGTTATTTGGTTAAATTATAAATTGTCTTTTTTTTAAAAAAAATTAGTTTTTATAATTTATAATTAGAATTTAGTCAGATTTATATTTATGAGAGAGAGTGAAAGACTGAGAGTCATGAAGTGAGACGTGGGTTTATCGTCGTGGGTGTGAGAGGCGACGTGAACTTGAAGAATGAAAAGAAAAAATAACATACCCTAATAATATATATAGATATTATATATAGTTCAATTTGGTTTCAATTCAGTTTTCGAATTTAAACTGAACCACATTAATTTCGTTTGAAAATATATCAAACTGAATCGACCGCATTGATTCAATTTTGGTTCAGTTCAGTAATCGATTTGATTTTTGCAGTTTTAATGAATACTCTTAGATGCTGATAAAACACTAACAGATGTTTATCACTTATAGACTTTAAAATTTTACTTGAAAAAAAATACTCTTTTGATCTTTGAGTTTTGATCAATAAGTGCGGTCCTAAGTTTTCAAATTAACTCCTTGAGTTTTCAATTAGATGCTGATAAAACACTAACAAATGTTTATCACTTATAGACTTTAAAATTTTACTTGAAAAAAATACACCTTTGATACCTGAGTTTTGATCAATAAGTGCAGTCCTAAGTTTTCAAATTAACTCCTTGAGTTTTCACGTATAGGTTTAAAGGTCCCAACAAAAGAATTATTAAAATTAATATAAAAAACTAAATTTAATGATTTTTTTTTTTTTTTTGCTGAAAAATGACATTTTAAACATATTCTTAAACACTAAAGTAACTAATTTGAAAACTCAGTAACTGAATGCACATGTTCATGTAAATTCAAGGACAAAAGGGTATTTTTCCAATTTTACTTTATTCGTAACTATTTCTTTATCGGTTTTTGGTATGTGAAACTATTTTCCTAAAAAATTTTAGGATGATTTTTGCATTTCCACCTTATAAACCGGTGGTCGAACCCGGTTCTCACCATTTTTGCAGTTGACATTATATCATTTCCATCTTCATTCTTCACCGAGTTCACTCCAAAGAAGAATTTTGTGTATGTTCACGAGGAATTTGTATTCAGTACGCATGCAGCAACGTATCTCCAGCTTCTTTGAATTCCTTTTCATGTAAATTTCATTTGATTTCAGTTTCAAAGTATGAACATATCGATGAAGAGCAACGAGAAAAAGGATTAAACAATTCGTTGATGTCTTTCTCTACCTAATTCAGTCGACAGCTATGGAGTTCGCTTCTCTGTTTAATTTCAGTAATCGGAGACCATGTGAAGCTCTGTTTTGGATTTTTGTCTTTTTATTGCTGCAGAATAGTGAAGGCTCCTCGTCGGATTCCAATTATTTGATCGGACTTGGAAGCTATGATATCACTGGACCGGCGGCGGATGTCAATATGATGGGATATGCTAATATGGAACAGATTGGGTCTGGACTTCATTTCAGATTGCGAGCTCGTACATTTATTGTCGCGGAGCCACAAGGAGAAAGGGTTGTATTTGTCAATCTAGATGCTTGCATGGCCTCGCAGTTGGTCACAATCAAGGTGCTTCAGAGATTGAAGGCAAGGTATTTGAACTCTCGCCTTTCAACTTATAGCTAAATTTATGTAAGTTAAGATACTAGCTAGAAAACTGTTTGCATAATTGGAATAGAAATGTTAACATATATGCCGTTTTACTGATGAAATTTGTATAATAAGGGAAGGAATTGTTGTTTTGACTTTGGAGCCATCTTCTAATGCTGTTGATTTTCAGGTATGGAGACCTTTACACTGAAAAGAATGTAGCTATTAGTGGAATTCATACACATGCTGGACCGGGTGGTTATCTTCAGTACATTATATACATAGTGACGTCTCTTGGATTTGTGCGACAGTCATTTGATGTCCTTGTAAATGGTATTGAGAAGAGTATCATACAGGCTCATGAGAATCTGCGCCCAGGGTCTATTTTCATAAACAAGGGTAAGGGATTGGACTCTTATTCATTTCACTTTATCAAGTTGATGAGTTGCATTTTTTTCTGACTCTCTTCCCTGGTGATTTGATTTTCTTTTAAAGAGATACATATGTTGTCGTGAGGACATAGACATAGATTCAGAATGTCGGGTAGAATGCTTTTGATTGTATTTTCAACTTATGGGATTTGATATGATGACTGCATGAAGCAATCTATTGCAGACGGGATCCTTTTGCGAGTAGGAATATGAATTGCCTACTGTTTTTGGTTTCTCAACTTGCAGGAAAGCTTTTAGATGCCGGTGTGAACCGCAGCCCTAGTGCATATCTCAATAACCCTGCAGCAGAGCGCGAGAAATACAAATACGATGTTGACAAGGAGATGACACTATTGAAATTTGTGGATCTAGAATGGGGCCCTATTGGGACTTTTAATTGGTTTGCAACTCATGGAACTTCTATGAGTCGTACAAACTCATTGATTAGTGGGGATAACAAAGGTGCCGCGGCAAGATTCATGGAGGATTGGTTTGAGAAAAAAAGTGGGATCAGCTCAGTTTTTGTTACATCTGTAGATGACAGAATTCCTCGAAGAGTCTCAAACATAATACCTGACCTTTTCACCAAGCGTAAGTTCTTTTATAATCTTATTATCGAAGCACTCTTTTGATAATTCAACTCTCTAAAACTGATGGGCCAGGGCAGGTAATGTGGATGCATGTTGGGTATGGCTACAACTTAAGTTCTGTCTTTGCTATTGCTGCTTGTCCTTAAATCTGTATCAAATGGCCCTGAAATCTATCTACACATCAATTGAGCTCAAAATAGGGGAAAAAAATTACTTCTACACATTAACTCTTCAATAATTTCCAATGTCAAAGGGGCCAGAAAATCGGTAACAGCCATGTTTTTGTTCAATTGCTTCTTCTGACTATATTATGTTTGGTAGACAGTAATATATTTTTGAGTTACAAGTAGTAGATGCAAGATCACTATGATTCTGGATGGATTTTAAACATATATTTAATTGGTAATCATTTTTCCTCTGATACTCTATATGTAGGAAAACCAGTTGGCAACTTCTCACGAATTTTACAACATCACATACTCAATTGGGTCTACTCTCTTGCCTGAATTTATATTGCTTGTAAAAATAACCTTAACCCACTTCTAATGCCTTTACCATCTTTCCAATATTCTATATCTCAATTCTCAACCAGTGAATTAAAGATGTTCACTAAAATTATCACCACATAAAATTCTAAACCACTTACAAGGTCCAAATAATTATTCAACTTTGTGTGACGTACATTTGTTCGATTTTTGTCAATTTCTTTATTCACTACTGATCAACCTGTTTAGCAAAACTAAAATATTGGTGCGACTAAGATTTTTGGTTGAGTACTTGATGATTTACATGATACATTCAGCTTCTCATAATATTTGATCCAGTGCTATCCTGGTTCTCAATGAAGTATTGACCTGTAGAAAATTGTTTATAACTGCAGAAGAAGGTGCAAATATATTTAAATTAGTTTAGTTATCAAATATGCATCTTGCATGTAGTTTTGATGACAGAATTCTTGGTCAACCTGCATACATGGATCAGATAATTTGTAGAATAAATAATGTAAATAGAAAAAGCGAATGTTCTTTTGTTGATAAACCTGGTATTTTTCTGGCACAGATCATGAGTTACTTGAGCTTGCTGCATCTTTCCAGTCTCCTTCTGGTAGATCAGCAACCAGAGTTCTAAGTTCTTCAAGGCGTGTCAGGGGTGCCCTCAGGAATGCTGATAAACCTCAATTTGTTTCAGCATTTTGTCAATCAAACTGCGGCGATGTTAGCCCGAATGTTCTTGGAGCCTTCTGTATGGATACTGGACTTCCATGTGATTTCAATCACAGTACCTGTGATGGGAAGAATGAACTATGCTATGGCCGAGGACCAGGGTAAGTGTCCTTCCTTTGAAGATCCTTATATTATTTCAGAGAAGCTCTAAGTAAATCGTGGCATCCACATGTCAGTTATCCTGATGAATTTGAAAGCACACGAATCATAGGAAAGAGACAATTCAGAAAAGCAGTTGATCTATTTAGTAATGCATCAGAGCAGTTAAAAGGAAAGGTTGACTACCGTCACTCTTATGTTGACTTCTCTAAGCTTGAGGTCACTCTTGAATGTGGAGGAACTACTGAAGTGGTGCGAACATGTCCTGCTGCAATGGGGTACTCATTTGCTGCTGGAACCACTGATGGACCCGGTGCTTTTGATTTTGAGCAAGGAGATGACAAGGTAATAATTTAGTTAATAGGAAATGTTAATCCCATCTCATTGACTCTAGCCATCCATTTAATTTATCAGGGAAATCCTTTCTGGAGGCACATACGTAATTTTTTAAAGAAACCAAAGAAGGAACAAATTGATTGTCAACAGCCGAAGCCCATCTTACTGGATACTGGTGAAATGACAAAACCGTATGATTGGGCTGTAAGTTCCAATTACGTGTGTGTAATAAACTTTTCTTAGATGATTAATCGTTTTGCCCCATTGTATTACATCTATCTAATTTTCAATTAATGTAACTTCCACGGGACATCTACTTACCAATTCTATGACATGTTCATGTATTATGGAATTGATTTCCCATTATTTCTACAGCCTTCAATACTTCCCATCCAAATCCTCCGAGTGGGGCAGCTAATCATTCTTGGAGTACCTGGAGGTAGTAGCATTCTTTTTTGCTCCAGCTTTTATACATTTTGCACATACATTGAGCAATTCACCTTCATTTTGCACTCCCATTTTTAAGCTGTCTTAAAATCATATATGAGAAACCCTACATGTTACTTTCAAATCTTTTTATTTGCACATGCAGAAATTGCTTGTTCAAGTTAGATTTTTCCATTTAAACAAAATCGTAGCCAATCCTGTGTGCAAACCTCAAGCGTGGCTGGAGTAAGTAGGTCATACTATGCTATATTATTATGTCTGAAGTGCATTGTATTGTTGTAATTACAAAGAAATTGACGAATTGTTTAGAACATTGGAAAACGGTGGTTTTTGTAATAGAACGATGGTGAAGCAAGCTATAGATCCAGTTTAAGAGTAATTCTGTTTGGTAATAGGGAACAGTTAGCAAATTGATCTTCATTTTTTGTTCGAGTTTGCATTCTTTCAGCTCCATGTCTGCCATTGTTCGCATGAAAAGTTCATGTTATTTTTCTAAAATATTTATATATCTGTTTACAGAGTCATAGACAATTCCAAAAAGTATATAATTTCATTATCACGTTGTTGTATTCACTCTAAACTTTTTTTGGAATTCTTTTGCTACCAGAATTTTCAACAATGGCTGGGAGGCGACTTCGTGATGCTGTGAAAACCGTGCTAACTGATGGAGATAGAAGTGAATTCAGTGGTGACATTCATATTGTTATTGCAGGATTGACAAATTCTTATTCACAGTATGTCACCACTTTTGAAGAGTACCAAGTGCAGAGATATGAGGTTAGTTCCATGTAGAGTTGCATGTGGAATTGAGTTCTAGGCGGTCTAGGAGATCTTTAAATAATGGAGAAATATTTAGTCACAGCAAAAAAAAGAAAAGAAAAAAAAAACTAATGACATGTTTGAGATTTATTTTGACGTGGTTAAAATCAGTTATGAAACATACATTTAAAATCAAATTTGATTGTACGAAAACCAAGTTTAAAAGTGTAAAATAAAATATGAAATTGCTTTTGAATGATTAAGAGCATGTTTGGCCTGGTTTCAAATATGACAAAAATGGTTTTGACGATTTCAAAATCACTTCAATTTGTTTAGTAGTGATTTTGGAAGGAATTAAACTCACTTTTATCATGTTTAAACCACTCCCAAGCATGTTTTACCTCTTCAAATCAATTTTGATGGTATAAAAATGATATTGAAAAGTGTAAACCAAACACTATATTTATTTTGAATTATTAAAGGTATGTTTGAGACTTGAGTGATTTTGAACAAAAAAAAAAAGTGATTTTCAAAAATCATTCACGATACACAAAAGCAGTGTCCAGACAGAAATGTCTTCAGTGACGCTATAGCAAGAATTTTGTATTTTCAAACTTACCTATGGTATAAAAATATCGATTTTCAGGGCGCTTCTACTTTATACGGTCCTCATACTCTAAGTGCCTACATTCAAGAGTTTAAGAAACTTGCCCGCACCCTCGTTGATGGCCAAGCAGTTGGTGCCGGGCCACAACCACCAGATTTACTGGACAAGCAGATAAGCTTTCTACCATCTGTTGTGATGGATACAACTCCACATTCAGTAAAATTTGGGGATGTAAAATCTGATGTTCCCAAGAATTCCACCTTCAAGAGAGGCGATACGGTAACAGTTACCTTCTGGTCGGCCTGTCCTCGGAACGATCTTATGACTGAAGGTACATATGCACTGGTGGAAATTCTCCATGACAAAAAGCTGTGGATTCCAGCCTATGATGACGACGATTTCTGCCTACGCTTTAAGTGGTCGAGACCGTTCAAGCTTAGCAGTCGAAGCCATGCAACCATAGAATGGAGAATCCCTAAAAGTGCAACCCCAGGAGTGTACAGAATAACACACTTTGGGGCAGCAAAAAGACTTTTTGGATCAATAAGCCATTTCACAGGTTCATCTAGTGCTTTTGGTGTAATGTAATGAAGGGAATATATGTACCACGTAGTTAAATGGATTGGTGTTGTCAAGTCCAAGTTGCTGTACAAGTTTACATCTAGGATTAACTTATAGGAATTAGGAATACACAACATGGGAAATCCACAATTCTGTATACTTTATTTTCTAAATCTTGGGCAAATTCACATTAAGATTTCAACCGTTACCTTCCTGTGGATCAACCAAAATTCAATCATAAATTGGTTTCTATGAAGTAGGTCAAGGACAGTGGAGCATCCCCATAACACATGAAAAATAACGGTATTACTGACTTTTTTTAGTAGAACTAATGTGGGATGTAATAATTTAGACCTCTCATCTCAATGGCGCAATACTACACCCTGTAATAACAATATATAAGAACTCTGTGAAATTTTGTACATTGTAAGCTTTTTTTTTTCTTTTAGCATAATAAGGACAAAGAGATTTGAACTATAAATATCTTAATTTTGTTAACACATTTATGTTAGTTGAGCTATGTTCGCTTTGAAAGTTTGTTTAAACGCCGTACCCAAATCTTTTTCTTGGCCATAAGTTGAAAATTCACGAACTCCATTTTTAATCAAGTAGTCATTTGTGAAAGAAAATTTGTACAAATGACCTCTTTTAAAAGACTCAAATAAAAGTGGACTTAAGTTTAAAAATGTTAGAAAAACATCCTTTTGATGAGCATCAAATGTGGTGTAAGTATCATTTTGTCTCTAGACCATGCATGAGGGTCTAGCGCTCAAATGAATTCTTGATATTTATCGAACACAATTGTAATTTTTTCTTTAATTTTTTCCCTTAGTCAAATTCTTCTCGCATCTTCCTCACTTCTAGACAAAAAACATAAAGCAAAATGAAAAAACCCAAAGAAAGAAAAATGAGCAAGAATTCATGGGAATGTCAAGCCTCATACGTTTTGGGGTCAAATAGGTAATTTTGCAAGCAACTTAAATAAGCAACCAATCATTTTTCAAGCATTTATAAAACTGAAGTCAAATTTAATTTAGGCCCTCTAAAATGGAGTCATCTGTACCATTTTTTTTCACTTGTGAATGCAATAAGCTGCACCAAATAACAGGAGTAAAAAAGAATGACTTATGCAGCGAGGAGCCTTGCTTCAGCAACTTATAGTAATAGAGTGAGCCCCACAAGTAATAAGAGGAAAGAGAGTATAAAAACTGTTTGAGAGACAAACTATTTAAAGATTATAATAATTTGAGCGAACCAGCACGCAAAGCCCCACAAGTAACAAGGAGCGAACCAGCACGCAAAACTTCCTTCTTCAAATCTCCATTTTCGAAACACGCGAACCAGCACGTAAAATCCTCCTTCTGCAAATCGTCCATCTTCAAGGTTCCAATTTCGCATTTGATCTTCAAAACTTTTGAGGAAAAGGTCCATACATTTGCATTCAACCCTAAACGGCAATTTCATCTTCAGCATTTCATCTTCAGCATTTCATCTTCAACTGTAACATTTTCCCTGAAGAACATTTAGACGCTAACTCTCTGTTCAACATCTTTCTTCTGAAGAATTGCAGAGGTACAACATTCAACAATTTCTTTCTA
>JBBPDJ010000003.1:9295706-9337103 GCA_037974625.1 Cucumis cinereus
GTACCCTCATCGCTTTGACTTTCCTCTTCGTCATCACCGTATCAATGATACGCTTCCGTCTTCTTACTCCGAAAGGTCACCGCCGCGCTAAAATTTTTCGCTCTAATTGAAGGTCACGACTGTACCCACATCGCTTCGATTGTCCTCCTCGTTATCGATCATTCGCTTTGACTCTATAGTTTCACAGGTTCACATCCTACGATTTTTTCAAAAATATCTAGAAAAACGAAATATTTATTTTCTTATATTTAATTAATCAACTGATAAAACAAATAATATAAATTAAATCTTCAAAATGAAAAAAAAATCTAAAATTTTAGGTTAATTGTTTTTTTATATATTTTAAAGAGAAAATAAAATATGTAGTTTACTTTTTTAAGTTTGTTAACGAGATATGTATATATTTTTCAAACATAATTAAAAGAAATATTAAGTTAAATTAGATTTTAGAAACAAATTAAAAACAATATTGTAGTTTAATGAGATATTTTTGTAACAAATCAATTTATTAATATAACAAAGATATAAATTAAATAAAATTCGGTTAAATCAAATCAAAACTAACAAAATAAAATATGACTGGTTAATGAGATATTGTTGTAACAAACTAATCTAGTATTTTTTGTAACAAACCAATTTATAATATAATAAAGATATTAAAATAAATCAATGGAAAGTCGTATCTTTGACTATATCAAAGACAAAATCGACATATTGAAAATATCATGTACGCTTGAAAATTTATTTTATGACTCGATTCCAAATACTCTTTATATGAATAAAATACATAGTGTTGGAAAAATCGTATATTTCACTGTATCAAGGACAAAATCGACATATTGAAAATATTATACGTGTGCGCTGATTTGCCATAAATCTTATTGTCCACTTTTTTTTTTTTTTTTTTTTTGCCAAAAATCAAAGTGATCCCCAATTTTTGCCATTTCCTCCAATTCCCTTGTTTCTATCGACCCATTATTTCCACTATGGGATTGGTTGACTGCTCTTGATTCATTGCAATACATCGATCAAGTGTAAGTCCACAGTTGTAAGTATAAAAAGAGCCATTATGGTAGGGGACATTTTTAAACTAATTAATGTGTAACGATATTTTTAAAAAATTGTAAGTATGAAAAGAGCAAATACTTCGAGAGTTATATCTAAATTTTGATATAATTAGATTTTTTGGGTGGTTGTGTAATAGCTACGTGCTACTGCATTATATCTGATATACTTGAAATTGTAGCTAATTATAAATATTGAAATAATTTTGTTTTCTTTTCTATAAGCATGATCAAAATATTCAAAGAAATATTTATTTATGGAAAAAAAAATCGAAAATACAAAAAAGTTGAACATGGAGATAATAATCCAAAAAGTACTTTGATAAATTGATTTTTGTCCGTTTTCTTGTTCGTGCGTCCCCCTTCATACGAGTTAGGAACCGTCATCCACTGTTTTGCAAATTTTCAAGTACGAGGACCATGTGATGTAATTCACTCAGATCGAAACGTAGCTCAAACCTCCTCTCGCCGTCGGAGGAAGCTGCTGGTGGCGGGCCTTCCCTTTTCGGAGCTCATCGCCAGCGGTGGTAATGTCCATTTCATCTTCATCTTTTCCATTATCAATCTGACTTTCAAATGTTCGAGTATTACTGGATTTAATACCTAGATAATACTTGATAGTACAGCTACCGCTGAGGAAAGAGATAGGATTTGGATTTGAAAGGCCGTCAATGGTGGCCATCTCACCCGGTTTCATCAACGTTCCTTTGCTTCTTCATTACGTTTCGACTTCCATTATTTAATTTCAACCCTAATTTCACTGTTCTACTCCATCTGAGCATTGGTCTTTCACCTTGCCTTTTGCAATTCCCATTCTCTTCCTCTGTTTCTCCGTCCTAAAATGGCAGATCCTCAGTCCCAGACAGATTTCTCATTCTTTCAGACATTTCTATGCAGTGCTTTCGCCGCTTGCATTGCCGAGGTAAATTACAATTTGCATAACTGTATGAATCAACCTCGTTGGTTTGCTCTAGATTGATTTACTCCAAAAGTTAATTGGATTACGCTGATCTGATTCTTGGAGCTGCAATTTGGTCGTTTTGTTGTTATTGTATTTCAGTCTGTTGTTTGTAATGGTGCAGCTATGTACTATCCCTTTAGATGTTGCAAAAGTAAGGCTTCAGCTGCAGAAGAGAGCCGCAGCTGCAGATGGGGCAGGCCAATCGAAATATAGGGGATTACTGGGAACTATTACCACCATTGCTAGGGAAGAAGGTTTACCAGCTCTTTGGAAGGGAGTTATTGCAGGATTACATCGTCAGTGTATTTATGGCGGCCTAAGGATTGGGCTATATGATCCTGTGAGTGCAGAGTTCTTGCAAATTGATGGATATAAATGACTATTCTCTGCTCTTTATATGGTAAACTAACTATGATTATACACTAGACAGGTTAAACTATATTTGGTCGGCAATAATTTTGTTGGAGATATACCTCTTCATCAGAAGATACTTGCTGCTTTGTTTACTGGTGGGTAGATCTTTCATCTTAAACATGTTTCATTGTGAAAGAGTTGTTTGTAGGAGGGTGTTTGCTGGCCACATTGGGATGGGTTTTTATTGTAATGTAATCCAAAAACCATGTTTGGATTGAGCGTTTTGAGACTGATTTATAATACAAGACACGTTCAGCGAAAGTTTTCAAACCAAGTCTCTTTCTCACTGTTTTCACGCTTCACGATCTCATCTCCCTTTTATCTTCAATTGTTCCCGCTTTCCAATACTCCTCTGTTTCTTAATAATTCTGATTACGTTCCAGCTCTCTAAACAACCCTTACATTATTGCCGTTATCATTGTTGTTTTTCCATTTGTTGGAATGAATATTCGATGAGTAAAAATGTTGGATAATTGGTATATATTAGTTAATATTTGTTTAGTTGATGATTTTGATTAATTGGTGTTTAGTTAGTTGTTTTTATATTTCATTGTACGATTATAAAATAGTCACTTTAGAGTTGTGATTGGAAGCTTTTGAAATCTCATTGGAATATAGAACAGTGGTTCTTGGAGAATTTTCTCTCATATAAATTATAAGGGATGGACTTCCCTTGTTCGATCATGGATTTGGCCTAATGTAGTCAACACTTGCATCAATTTTCCGGGTCAAATCTTCTGAGGATGATGTGATTCCTTATTTTGGCAGGTGCCTTAGCAATTTCTGTGGCAAATCCAACTGATCTTGTCAAGGTTCGCCTTCAAGCTGAAGGAAAGTTGCCAGCTGGGGTACCTAGACGTTATTCGGGCACTTTAGATGCATATTTTACCATCATAAGACAGGTTAGTCATCTTTTTGTACTGTATCTGATATGCTATAGTTAGGTAGGTTACTGAAATATTTTGAAATGCAGGAAGGATTGACAGCCTTGTGGACGGGCATTGGTCCAAACATAGCAAGGAATGCTATTATAAATGCCGCAGAACTAGCAAGTTATGACCAAGTGAAGCAGGTATGCATATATTGTCTCTTGAATTTGTGTTATGGTTTTATAAGTCATTGCAATTTATAGTTGGGTTATTTGAATCCTAGTAATATATTACTTTATACTCACGCAGATGATTTTGAAAATTCCAGGATTCCTGGACAATGTTTTTACTCATCTCCTAGCTGGTCTAGGTGCAGGTTTCTTTGCGGTTTGCATTGGTTCCCCAGTTGACGTGGTAGGCATTCTGTCTTCATTTTGGTGCCTAATGTTAGTCCTACAGTTATCTATTTAAATGATTTAATGGTTCTATGCAGAGTCTAGTCGATTTGAATCACAATTGTTGCTAATGATGCTACACTAGTAAACCATAATGGGTTGGCCTAGTGGTAAAAAGGTCAATAACTAACTAAGAGTTCATGGGTTCAATCCATGGTGGCCACCTATCTAGGAATTAATTTCCTACGAGTTTCCTTGACACCCAAATGTTGTAGGGTCAAGCGAGTGTCCTGTGAGATTAGTCGAGGTGCGCGTAAGCTGGCCCGGACACTCATGGATATAAAAAAAAATGATGCTACACTAGTAATGACCTCTCATCAAGCCATATTGATTCTGCACCTTTTTTTTTCTTTTTTGTTGATAAAACAAATTTCATTGAGATTAAAAATGAAAGGTACTAGGGCAAAGGAGCCCCATAAAGATGACTCTCAAATTATGAACGGGTCCAATTAGGCAAAATGTGGCCAATCGTGTAATTACAAAACTGCTTCGAAATTGATGCCTAAAAAGAAATATGAAATTTAATCAAGGATCAGACATCACGCTCTCTTTCTCTTAAAATTCTATTGTTCCTCCGGCCCCAAATGTCCCCTAAAATCGCACACACCTCAACTAACCACAAAAAACGGTCTTCTTTTTCTGTGAGGGATGGATTGAGAAGATATTGATTCTGCTCTTGTATAATCTATAAGAAGCATGGCCACAAAACGGACAAGGAAAAGATGTGTTTATTAAAACATAAATTTTAAATTTATATATCTATTTTTTAACAAGACAAATTCAAATCACTGAGTTTATGCTTTATATGTAAAAAATTAGTTTGATGCATTTTGCTATGTAATTTTATTATTTTTGTCATATTTGTGTCCATTTAGTATATACATAACAAGTATTTGATTCATGCTTTTGAGTGTCAAATGTTTGTTCTATTTTGACTTTATACAACTAGGGTCTAACACATCTATTACACTAACAAGCATCCAATACATGTCTAACAACTAACAAGTGTCAGGTGTGGAGTGCCTAACACGTATCGGACACGAACACACTAGTCAAATTAAAGTGTTGTGCTTCTTATCGTATAACACTGCTACTACTGCTTTTCTTTTTTTTTTTTTTAAAAAAAAGAATTTATTTTTTTAAAGCATCCTTTGTTTCTTTCGTTTTTTTTTACTGAATGTTATGATGGAATTGGAATCTTTTCTGATACTACTATAAGCCAGCCACATACCGTGGAGACATGAAAAAATTGAATGGTTATTAAGTTTACTGCCTAAAGCTCAAATGTTTGCCTAGGCTTTGAAATGATCCTTCTTTCTGACACCTTGCATCTTGTGAAGTAACCAAGCAAATGATGAGTCATAATCATTGTCTTTCTTAGTCAATATATGTTCCTTTTTTCCCGGATTCTGCTTCATTCATATCTTTCAACTATTAGGATTAGTTATGTGATGAGTACATTAAGCTATTTAAATAGTTGGCAATTTAAACTATCTTTAATTACACTATTTCTACTAGCCTCTGTATTCTCGCTTTTCATATTGCTATTTATGCATTTAAATGAAAGTGGTTGTTTCCATTAAAAAGAAAAAACTTGCTATTTATGCAATTCAAGTTGTAGAATTACCCCACAATTTGTTGAGCAGGAACTTGTGAATGGATGCTAGTAGATCTTAGTGACGCTATGGTAATTTAACTATTTAAGTAGTCTCTTGGCTTTGACGCTATGGTTTTTACTTTCCAGGTCAAATCAAGAATGATGGGGGATTCAACCTACAAAAATACCATTGATTGTTTCGTTAAAACCTTAAAGAATGAGGTATGCCTATATCTCTCTGTGTCCATGGTGCTTGTTCTAGTTTCATACTATCTAGATTTCGAAACTACTTCTAAGCAACTTCCGGATTGTAATCAACACTACGCCGAATCTCAAAATTCTGAGGAACCATACTAGACTGCATATTAATAACTTTTGTTCCAGATAAAATTCAAATGGCTTTGGAAATCATATAGCACAAAGTTGAAATAACTAGACAAAGTAAACTAACCATGAGGTCATGGCCACAATATTATCTTTTAAAATTTTGCTGGGTAATTCTACAGGGGCCTTTTGCCTTCTATAAAGGATTTCTTCCAAATTTTGGTCGGCTTGGATCTTGGAATGTGGTCATGTTTCTGACTCTTGAGCAAGTAAGATTTTCAAATTATTAGTTGTTCTTGTTACTGCTTACCAAAAAAAAAAAAAAAAGAAAAAAAAAGAAAAAGAAAACTTCTTTAGCGTTCTGTAGAATTTATGAAGGAAATGGGCGAAACATTAAACATATTATAGACCAAGCTTCATACATTTAAGTGATTCCTTTGACTGGAATTTCCATTTTTTAGATGATAAGAATATGCTTGCCTTTTTAGCTTCTCTATATGCTAAAAGCCCTTATTTTCGGACAAAAGCAGCTGGAGTTTGGTAGGGTGACGGGTTTCAAACTTCTGACAAATTCTTAAAAACATGTGCTAGTCCTACCACACACATATATTTGGGTCACGTACTTTTGACTTTGGTTTATTATGATCTTTATAATTTCAATATTCTTTTTTTCCTTTTACCTTCAAAATGTTCATTTTGGTCCATATATTCTTGAAAAAATGATCATTTTGGTTTTTTTTCTTTTCATTTTTATTTCATTTCGAAGGCACCGGACCACAATTGTTAGTGTTGTTACTTTTCTAACTACAATATTTTTGAAGTATAAATATCAAAATGAATCAAATATAAAAGTACCAAGAGTAAAGTCGATTCAAACCTTTTTGCTTTCAATTTGTAAACAGTTTTCCCTCAGCATTTTTGTTGACTACTATACTCAATGTGGCACTCATGAGTCATGAATGACAGACAATCTGAGCTATAACGTTGTCAGTCCTTTTTATGTATTTGTTTGATGAATGGCAGGCAAGGAAGCTTTTTGGACTATGAAACCTTTTGGTGGAAAACTGCTTCTTTGGGGGCGCACCATCGGATTTTTTTCTCCTTCAATGATGGCCCCCACGTTTTTCTCCAATTCAATCCAATGTATAATAATAATAATAATAATAATATGCTTATTTTTCTAATCATTGAATAGAGTTTTAACCAAACTCCAGAATTCTTATATTTAAATTTCCCTATGCTTTTAGGAATTATTTTTGTATCAAGGATGCTTTTAGCAATATACCATCAACCATCTTCTCTCACACACTCGTACTGTTTCAAAAGTTGATGGTTTGATATTTCATATTTCATTCTCGTAGCTGCTAAACTCACTACATACAATGTTAATTGGAAGGGAGCTATTATAATTTTATAATGGAAGAGAGCTTGTTTTCATATGTATTGTCACAAATAGTACACCCATAATCTTTAGCATAATCATACAATTCTATAAACATGAATGACCAAGCAAAGTCATTCTTTTAAATTACTACATTACAAATAAGAAATGAGGGATTAAAACTTACAACTCAATGAAAAAGGTGGAACAATGATGATTGCTTAGTATGAGGATCACTGTTCTACCATTCATGTCAATTATTATCCTTTTTTTTTTCTTTTAGCAAACTATGATGCAAACAAATGAACATGTAAGTGCTGGGTAAGCAATACAGTAATGACACAAAAATACCTCAACTCTTGGAAACTAAGAAAACTCTGGCTTTGATGACAGAACCATTACCCAATTTGAACCCAGGACTAACTGGAAATCCCACAATCAGAGAAGTTGATACCCGTCCACACGAGTATTTCTCCACACTTTCCATATACTGTGCATGGAATTCCGCTCCTCTACTAGCCTCGAATTGACTCGGAGCTGGGTCGAGCGAGAATGCCAGTAAATGAAGTAGCCAGACTGCCTTGGCCAGCCCCAAGAACTCAGCATAGAACTGGCTCCTCGGGTGGTTACCAGCCAAGATTTGTCTACGCTGCTCTGAGTCTCCAAACAAGGATTCCTCCATTTTGGGATGAACAATGGAAAGATACTTCTTGGAGCAGAATTTTCCAAAATGGCAAGTTGGTAAGATTCCAAGAAGCTCAGCAGGGTCCATGGCCTTCATGTCACGATATTGGGTGAAACAGTCTCGCCGAAACTGCTCGGGATTGAGCAGCGAGGAGAGGCTACCGTCCATGTAGAAGGTCTCGTGATCGAAACCATGGAAAATTTTGCGGGAAATGTAGGATTCAAGGGCAAATTTGGCATGGTGAGTGGTAGCAACAGTATCAAGATAGGTGTTGTCACTCTCAGCAATGGCGGATTCTATGGAACGGACTGCAGCTGCAATGTCCCAATGAGCAGAACGCATAAGGGAAAGCAAGAGCGATGTGAAGGCTTTTGAGGCTTCTTTGACTTGGCTCATTGTGGCCTCGAACAGCTCAGGAACAGGGGATGCCGCCACTGCCATAAATTGAACTCAAAGATTCAATTCAATCGACTTAAAAGGGTAAAAGTTTCCCTTCAACTCCATTAACTATGAATTGGATTCGTTCCTAAGTTCTTGCCTATGGAATTGTTGCATCAGTGTAGCAAAATCAAGTGATTCACTTCAAAATCTTAAACCTAACACCATTTAATGCACATTAAATCATTCTGATTATGCAATGTGGGCTATTGTAGATCATAGAATCTAAACAGAGAGATTCATAGTGTTTATGATTATGATTAGACATGAAGAATAGGAATGGTTATCTTATCTCATACCTTGACCAAAACTGCAGCTGACCTTCCTCTTTGATTGAGATCTTCCTTTCTTACCGCCATAGCTGCTGCCTTTAGCAAGTGTCATAGAGTTCTTAAGCTTCTCCTTAAGATTCTCCACCTCTACATCTCTGGCTTTCACCTCCTTCTTCAGTTCCTCCATGGCTGCCTCATACGGAGCAACAACTTCCTTCAGCATTCCAACTACGCCATTCCTCCTCCGTCCCCGTCCAGAGCCATGAACAATCAAACTCCGGCGAAACCTCTCTCTCAAAACCCCCAACCTCCGCAACTCCGCCACAACTGCTACATCGGCTACCCTCATCCTCTCCGGGTCCCAAGGGCAATGCGCATCCTGTAAGTTCACATACGCCTTTTTCATTGCCGAAACAACTTCGAAAACTTCGTTCATCAGAATCTCCATATCCACCAGTTTCTCCACTCCGACTAACTCTCCCTTCGGTACTTGGCGTGCCCTAATCCCTTCTCTAGTCCACTCCTCTGCTTCTTCCGCCGCCACGACCTCCTCCTCCTCCTCCTCATCCTCCTCAAGGTCGTCGGAATCATAACCTACATCGTGAACATTCCGATTCTTGGCAGCGATCTCGGCGGAATCTTGACGGACGGCGGCGAGTGGATGAAGGAGACAAGAAGCCGTGACTCGTTGAATGAGATCGGAGAAATTGGAGACCTTATTCGCCATTTCCCCCTTCTTCTTCTCCTTGAAAGTGGAGCCTCTGGAAGAAAATGAAGAAGAAATGAGGTTTAAGAGAGTGAAGCTTTTAAGGGAGTGATGACTGATAATGAAAAGAAAAAAGAAAATAATAAATAATAAAATTCTGACATATCAATAATAAAGAGACCACAAGGGCCTTCCACTTTCAACTTACACCTTCCTTTTCTTAATCACACATATTGCAAATTACTTCATAATATTTTGGATGTGCTTACCTATTTACTTTTTTTTTCATATTTCTGTCGTACAAAAATATAATATTAAAATTTATTTTTTTAAAAAATAACTTTTAATCTTATATTTAGATAAAAAACAAGTAGATATGTATAGTCTAAAATGCACTTAATCATTATTCTATTCTAAATTCATTAAAAGAATTTATCCCTTTTTTTTCCTACTTTGTATTAGTAATTCACTCCATAATATTAAAATTTCATCAATAAAAAAATAATTTTTTAATTTACTTTTTTTAAGTTACGGTCAATCTTAATTCTTACCCTAAGTTCTAAATTTTTAAAATGTCTATTTTCGACTTTTTGTTTATTTCAAAATATTTGTTTTTTTTTTTCTTTAAAAAAAATTATTTTTATGATGTTTACTTTAGATTAGAGCTTAAGATAATCATATGGTGAAGAAACACGTGAGTGGTCAGGTGTGCAGCATTAACATTACCAAGTGGTCATTTCCATACATAGGTGACACATGACACCATCTTTTTAACTCTAAAGTTCTTTAGGCCATTTGACTCGGAATTAATGATAATTTAAAAGTTGAGTATTGTATAACTATGTTTGATATGAATTACTTGTATTATGCATTCATATTGATAAATGGAGTTTACGTTTAAATTTGTAAACAAAAGTCACAATTCGATTAACGAATGAAGGGAGATTAATCCATCGCTACCGTTATGGATATTGTTATGGTTGAGTTTGACATTCAGAGGTAAAAGTAACAGTAAATTTGACAAAATTTATAGTTTTAGGTAAAATTTGATCAAAAGCAATCTAATTACATTTGTGGTTGTGGTTCACAACGATTGATCTATCAATGCAATTTTATTACAATTATACTAACTTTCATTACGAGTCGGTAAATATGAGCTTAGCATTTTTTTTTTTTGCAAAGCCTTAACTGTATGTGTAGTTTTCTTTTCATTTTCTAGTCTCTTATTATTTTTTTAGGGGTATTTTCATATTTAACAAAATGAACCAAAATATTAATAAATATGACAAAATATCATAGTCTATATAGACTACATCTGTGTCTGTCTAAGAAAAACTATAGATAGCTAGTAGTTTATCATGGTCTATTACAGATAGATTGTGAAATTTTGTTATATTTGTAATTATTTTCAGCAGTCTTGTCATTTAAAAATAATTTTTATTTTTATGATTTTTTTCTAAATTAGTACGATGTAAATAAAATGTTATTTAAGTGGTAGTGACCTCAAACAGAATTAAATGAATATAGTTATAAATCATTAATAATTTAAGATAATAGTTAGCAAAGTAAGTTCAGTTTAGCGGACATGACTTCTCATCTTAGAGATGGCTGCTTCAAATCCTCCGGCCTCAATTATTGTAGGGAAAAAATCATTAAGAAAAATGTTATAAACAAAGTATATAAATTGATTCAATTATGAAGTGAAAATTTAAAGGAAAAAAATATTAATTTGGAGTCACTTTTCATTTCAACGTTAAGGTGGTTCTTTTCTATTTAGTTACTTTTTCATTTCAACATGAAGATGAAGAATTTGAATGTCAAACTTAGTTAATGAGTTGGGGCATCTCACTTGTGGTCTCGTTAAACTCAAAAAACCTCACACGTTGTCAAAGTAAACTCAGGTCAACTGACATGAACTATGTGTTCGCATCTAAAAGATTTATGATTTGATAGTTAAATTACAAATCTTGTCCTTTTAGATTTGAAGAATGTTAAAATCAGTCATTTTAATTTGATAAAACCTCATAAAAGACCCTGTAATTAGAATTTTTTTAATACTATTTAGCTTAATGATCAATTTTAGTCCTAAACTTTTATAAAAGTAACAATATAGTCCTTGAACTTTGGTTCATAATCATTTAGTCCACATACTTTCAATTTTGAAACAATTTAGTTTTTGAACTTTGCTATGTAACAATTTTAGTCATTGCACTTTAAAATTTGTAACAATTTAGTCTGTAACGTAGAACTTAGTGTTAAGATTTAATGAGTTTTTTTTTTTTTTTTGTATAAATATATAGATAAACTAATTATGGATTTAATATTTTTATAAAATGCAAAGTCTACATCATAAAATACTAAAAATCAACATCTAATTTCAAATTTTTTTTACACATGAGAACGAATTGTTACAAATATGAAAGTACAAAAACCAAATTGGTACATACAAGTTTAAATACTAAATTGTTACAAAATTAAAAGTATAAGAGCTAAATCTCCGAAAACCAAAGTTATGGGAGTGAACTTTGTACTTTCGAGAGAGTTTAGGGACCAAAAATATTTTTTACCTAAACTTTCGAGAGAGTTTAAGGACCAAAAATATTTTTTACCTACTATTTAATTTAAAATTTTATCAAAATACAGAGATAAAAATCAAACTATCGAGACAAAATTCTAGTTATATATATAAGAAATAATCCTAACTTTTTCTAAATGGTAGAGACCAATTATAAATTTAATACATTAAATTACATGTTTTTTTTTTTTAAAAAAAAAGAAGTAAAAAACTCTAAATATAATGAAAGAAAAAAAAAAGAATTTAAATGAGATGAATGGGAGGGAAAAAAGTGAATGGGAAAATGGAAGGAAAAACGAAATTGAAGTACCTGCAGCATGAATAATCAGATCGTAGAGAAAATCTGGATCGTTTCTCCAATGGATCTCTCTGAAAAGGAACCGAAAAAGGCGACTGCAATTGTTCATCTTCAAACTCACTGTTCTTCCTCACAACTCCATTCTTCTTCTTCTTTTTCCTGCAATTAATTCACATTAATCGTCATTATAATCCTTCTTCAATTACGATTCCCTTCAGAATCTGATCGAAACACAAACCCTAGTTCTGTTGATCGGAAGAAACAGAGACGATTGAAGTGAAGAGAATTACCTAGAATTATCGAGACGATGAGAGCAGAGAAGGAGATTAGGGAACATAATTCGAAGGAACAGAGAGGGAAAGTAAGAAGAAGCGATGAACAGAGGAATTGGAGAGTGGCGGCCAATGGAATTATAAATTGAATTGTGAAGAAGAAGAAGAAGATGATGATATATAGAGAGAGACAATGAATTAAGTTTTGCTAAAAAGACAAGTGAAAGCTGTTGGATTCATAAAATAGAGAAATGGTTCTTCCCCATCCACTTTTATATTATTATTTCCAGACTCTTCCTGTCAATCTGAGTATAACTTAAAATATAAAATATTAATAACTTCGACCTCACCTCGTACAATTGTTAAATTACGGGATTTGTTTAGGAATTGATTGTTGTTGTTTATAAGTGTTATATATAACAATTATGATAGAGTTATGATCGAACGGGCTAGGGGTAAACTTATAGATTCATTTTAGGTTACAATCTCATCTTCAAACTTTACGACTATTCTATTTTAATTCTTCTTCAAGTTTATGTCGTTTTGGTCCTAACTCTCAAGATGTCTTGTTTTATTATATTTTGGTCTTTGGAACTTCTTAAGTATAATAATCTTAATGACATAGTTTTCAATGCGTTGAGATGGTCTTATAAGTATGGTATTTGATAAACATTTCAAAGGGTGTTTGGGTTCCCAACTTCAAGTGGAGCTCGTTTCATGTTTGGGACTTCAATTATAATAGTTGGTAGTCCTCAAATACTATAATCTACAATTGACTATAACATTACTATTTTCAGATAATTAATTTTGTTAAGTTAACTATTTGTTATAGTCTTTACTATTTTCTACTCATTTTCTCATTCTTATTTGTTATCGTGTTTATTATTTCCTACATAGATTAAAATAGTTTGTGGACGTTTAGGGCACTGAGTTAGTTATTGTAGTGGGTTATAATAGTTGGTCATGTTTGAAGTGCATATTATTTTAATCTAAGTTATAATAGTTTGTGTTTGAGACATAAACTATTTTTGTTTAGATAATAAATAGTCAACACTGTATCAAAAAAGAAAATAAAGGATCATGAGTGAAAATAGTAAATATTGTAGTAAATAGAGTTTTAAAATAGTATTTACTATACTTAATTATACGTTATGAACAATTGTATACACCACTGTTATATTTGGTGTCCCAAACATGGAGTGTGCTATAATAACTCACTCCACCGACTTCTAGTTGATGTCTTAAATGCTTCTCATATCCTGAACACAAACTATTATAACTAAAACTAAAAGTTTAGAAATTCATGCACACACATGCAAATAATAAAACTTTACTTTTCCAAAGAAAATTGTAATTGATATTATTTAATCTAAAAATTATATAATAATGCATTTAACTTTATTTATATATGATTGTTAAATTATAAATTTAGTTTCGAAATATTCAAAATTGTGTTTAATTAGTATCTATTTATCTATTATTTTGTTAGTCTTTCAAAAGTATTTAATAGATCAATTAACTTCTAAACTTGTATCTAATATGTATTAGACATATTTAAAAATGAAAAAAAATTAATTGTTTTCTCCATACATAAAGTTTACTTTTGTGCAATCCTTAAAATCTCAATTTTATAACTAATATATATATATATATTCTATATTTTGTTTTAAAAATGTCTCAATATATCTGATTAGAACACAAATTAATTTATGATATAACATTTATTTAATATTTTAAAAAATATTTTGACCTATTGAGTAAAGAATTGAACCCAAAGAATCTATTAGAATCAATAATTTAGAAATATTTAAAACATGCAAAAATATATAGATACAAATGTAGAAGTTCATGAACTAAGCTTAACACTTCATATAAATGAATTATTGCATCTAACGAGACGTTTTAGCTGACGCATGAAGTTTTGAAAAAGATGTACATGAAAGAGTAAACTATATATACATACATATATACGAGGAGTTTTTTTTTTTTTTTTTTTTTTGTTAAAAATAATAAAAAGAAAATCACAATATAATGAAAAAGAAAAGATCTTAAAATCAAAGGGAAAAATACAAGAAAATAAGTATGCAAAAATAAATATAGACACTATTTGGACGTAAATATAAAAATCAAATAACGGATCATTGCAAAATACAAAGTGCAAATAGTTTCACTATTTAGTGTTTTGGCCCAGCTGTTTGGATAGAAACTCTTTTTTTTTTTCTTTTCTTAAAAATAAATACACGTAAAAATATATATAAAAAAGAGAGAAAATATCTTCTTTTTTTTTTTAAAAAAAAAGTTCTTTTGATAGTTAAATTTTGGATCATAAATTTCCCTTAGTCTCAAGTTTTCAAAAATGTTACTGATTTAATTCTTAAGACTCTGTTTGATTCGTGATTTATTTTCGTTTTTATGTTTTTAAAAACAAAAAATACGTTTGGTATACATGTTTTTAAAAATAAATTCTAAAAACAACATTTGAAATGAAATTGTAAACATGAGATATACTATTGCATTCTCAAATTCAGAACCAAACATGTTTTAAAATTCAATGAAAAATAAGAATTTATTTTTCTTTTCCACAAAATTATTTGTTTTTCAAAATAATTTTCGGAGGGCAAACCAAACGGTACCTAAGTTTTGATTTTAATTTCAATTTAGTAATTAGATTTTAAAATGCCACAATTTTATTATTGAGATTTAAATTTTATTTCAATTTAGTTCATAAGTTTCAAGATTTGCAATTTTAATTCCAATTTTCATTAAATACTCATTTGAAACTTTAAAAGCACCTGTAGAAGTCTACTTGTTTTATTTATTTATTTATTATAAAAAATCATTCCTATATAATTGAAAGAAAAAAATTTAATATTTTAAATTATAGTTTAATATATATATATATATATATATATATATATATATATATATATGTTGAATAAGAATATTTATTAAACACAATTTACTTCATATAAAAACTTTAATTATCTCAAGATTTATTATTAATTAACAGTTCAAATCTCTATACTTCATTAAATGTGGAGAAAAAAATGGTTGATATAAGAATTTTAAAACTAATTTTAACAATAATACTAAAGTCACTATCAATATTTACATATATTATTTAATTCTTATAAGATAATGCTTTCTCCAAATTAGAGAATAATTAAAAACATAAAGCCATCAATATCAATTTATGTAACAAACATATTGTGTGCACAAGTCAATAAATACAGTGTTCTTATTACTTCTTATTTAATAATTAATTAAAAATAATAATATTAATAAATCAATAAAAACAAATATTCCATTAAAAAGAAGAAAAAAAAAAATCTACCCACAACAATGTGTGTAGTAGACTAGTAACCAATAATTGAACAAAATTTGAAATCTACATAAATTATATTTAATAATTACTAATCACACAACAAATTATTATTATTATTATTTTTTGTATCTTCGTCCTAAACCTTTACGATCTTACTTACGAAAGATTCACTAAGTTAGTTGTTTCCATCCTTTACTTACATATCATGAATTATTTTCACTCTCCAACTTATTTGGAACTTTCGTTCGTAATAGTTCTTTTCCGAAACATACGTACTATATATTAATTTGAGTCTCCCTTCAAAAAATTATTCCATCCTCCACTTTCGACTATTGACGAGAGCTTTCTCTTATCTAAAGCTAGCTACACACCCGAATAGAGCAACTATAATGTTGACTAGTTACTTGTTGCTCGAGGAATTCATGAACTAACGTTGTTAAGTTTAACCATTGTGATAAGATGTAAATTGAAGGACAAACGATGTTCTTCATATATTTACACAAATATGGTATGATTCAGTTTGAGCTTAAAGCATTCGTGATTTTGTTTGTTGTTTCATTTAAAAAAATCTCACAATATAGAGACAATGATCGTTACATATATATATGTATTGTATTATGAATCTTTTTCTTTTTTAATTAATGTGAGACCAAACGTTGTTCACTTCAATTTGAAGAAATATTTTTAATGAAGTAAAAATAAATCATAAAAAGAAAAATGTTGTGCAATTGGAGAGAGGGACAGGAATGGAGAGATGTATGTGCCTGTCACGTGCTTTTGTTAGCTATGTGAAGCAAATTAGGTGTAGACAACCATAATGGACGTAAATAATTGAATCAAAATCCAACTTTACTTTTTAATTACTTTGTTTTTATTGTTAACAAAGTAGTCAAAATAAATAGTTTTTCTCAGTTTGGTTCATAAAATTTTAAAATATTATTGTTTTAGATCTCGTTTGGTAATTATTTTTGTTTTTTTTTTTATTTTTTATTTTTGAAAATTAGGTTTATAGACACCTTCCAAGTTTCTTTAGTTGTTTTCAAAACTTGGTTTGATTTTTTAAACTCATAGGTAAAAAGTAGATAACAAATGAAGAAATTTAAAGAAGGAAGTAGTGCCTAATTGCTTAATTTAAAACAAAAAATCAAAAATAAAAAAACAAAATGGTTACCAAACGAAGCTCAGTTATTGAGAGTTTTGAGTTTGATTTCAATTTAGTTCATAGCTTTCAAAAGGTTACATATTTTTCTTTGAGATTTGAGTGTTGTTTTAATTTGGTTCATAAATTTCAAAGTTTATACAATTTAAAACTCAATTATTCACAAATGGTGGTAAAAATTTAATCAAATTTCATTAATTATATATATATTTTTAAAAGATAATAATTAATAGATAGCAATACTAGAGACCGAAAATAAGTAAGTAGCGACAAATCGATGTTAAAAAGAGAATGATGTTAAACCTAAAGTCTAAAAATTGAAACAAAACTCAAAATGGAATTATATTTTATTTAAATAAGAAATGTATTAAGATTGTGTTGGTTGTGGCTTGAATGAATGTATCATCCTATGGAGGATGCACATGCACATGCACATGCACTAAGGGGCCAGGGTCATACCCATAGCCCATTCTTCTTGTCTTTGGCCCTTTTTTCCCCCTTAATTACTTTTTTTTTTTTTTACCACATATATATATATTTATATATATATATATATATATATATATTAAATTTGTAAACTTTTAATTATGTGTGGAGTAAATGTTTTAACATATTCAACCTCTTAACAAAATTAATGAATTTAGTAGATATAGAATTAAAATTTTATATTTATCAAATTTAAAATTAAAATTTTATATCTAGCAAAAGTTTGAGGTCAGAACCTATTAAACACAAAATTGAAAGAGTTAAAATAAATATACTCTTAACCAAAATGTCAGATGTTCAAATTTCTTCATCACTTTCGTCGATGGTGATCTTTTTTTTTTTTTTCTTTAATGACAAGAACAAAATAAAGAAATAAATAAAGAGAAGGACAATAAGAGCGAATAGCAGGGAGTCCCATCCATGGAGGATGGTGTTGAAGGCATTGGCAGAGGGTAGTTTGATACATATGGGCATGAGAATCTAAATTACATAATTGGTTTCCACAAAGATTTAATTATTAAACCTCATTTGCATTTTTAACTAAGAAATTTAAAATGATTTATAGTCTGTTAATCCCCAAAAATCAGAGAGATGGTGACCTCAAAACCACTAAAAATGCCATTAAACGTAACATAGTGATAACCCTAAAAATGCCATATTACCTTATGGCTAACATTAGTTAGATGATATCTAAATATACGTGTCAACTGTGACCCATTTAATTGGTTCCAAGGTGAAGAAACCGAGTAGAGAGACATGTCTTCCAACAAATGCTAACTTGGTTAACCTTCCACTCTTCATCTTATTATTATCGAACAATAATTTGTTCCTTCTGCATTCTTTCTCCATTCCTTACAATTTGGCAACATGTCAACTTTGTTTATCTTCAACTACTTCTAAGACTGAAGACTATTTTCATAAACCAATTCAAATAATTTTAGTACGATTTGTCTTCACTCACACACTTCTTAAAAAACTCCACGAGATCATCTAATATAGAATTACCAACTCCAAGCTAAAGACAATTAATGACTTTAAAATGCAATGGAAAGCCATGTGTTAAGTTCTCAAACATTGCGTTTGAAGAAGAGGCCCCTACATAGTTATGGCCTTTCTCATTTTGGATAAACACTTTCAAATTGGATTCAACTCAATGGGTCATTCTCTCTTTTGAATGTGGAAAAAGAAAATGTTTATATTATGAATTTAAATAAATAAAAAATACCAATTTGATGTGTTTTTTTTTTTTTTTTTGTATTCATATAAATAGCAATTAAGGTTATAGACAAAGAGATAAATGTGGCATTTTGTCAATTACATTTTCCCATCAATTTGTTTTTGATCCTTTGGCACAATCTATTTGGAATGTTTTGCTAATTTAATTTATCATTTAATATTTCGTAGCCATTAATATTTTCTAAACGTAAATCTAATTAAGATACCGCTGTCGTCCTAAATACTATTCTTATCAATTTAATTCATCATAAAGTACCAAAAGCACTTTCTTTTCAAAGGAAAAAAAACAGTACCAAAAACACCATTTAAGATTTTAAATAGTGAAACTTTGTGTACTATATATCGTTTTATGAGTAAAAGATCGATATAGCCAAATTTCTCAATCATGTTCAAAGAAAAGTGAGTTATTATTTGGCTAAGTATAGAAGTTGACCTATAGGATCAACCATAAGGACTAGAGAGATAACCTCACAAAGATGGATCAATAAGCACCGTAAAGGTAAATCCATGAGGTCGGTCATGAAAGTCTGAAGAATCAGTACATGAAGGTCGATGAGATATGTTGAGTATTTAAACACAAAAAAAAAAAAAGATGATACATATAATAAAGAGATCAATAGAAAAGATGATAAATATTGATGGAATTTAGGGTAATGAAAAAGGCAAGGAGTTTAGGGTTTAAAATGGAGAGAGTTAGATGATAAGAAATAGAATTAAACGAGATTTGTTTAATGAAAGAGAAGACAACGCATGTACCTACCAACCAACTTGGCGACAATCCTCACAACCTAGAGATGACAAGACTCGTAAAAATTAATAATAAAAAAAAAAGTGTCATTTTCATTTTGTCGCTAAATTATTTGTTATCTCACAAGTCACAAGGAGAAAAGGCAGGTTGCCATCTCCATCTCCATCTCCTCTATGGTTCACCATGCATGACCATCACAACAAACAAACCACATCTCCATATATACCTCTAATTAACTACTTCTTATAACATATTAGTTTTATTTCTGTTTTACCCTAGACCCTATATAAATACCTTCTTCAATTGTATTTAACTATGTACTTGTTTGGATTGACTTTTCAAATTTTTAAAAAAGGTGTTTTTATGTGTACAAAAAATATTTATAAACATTTAAAACTTAGTATTATGTTTGAAATTTCGCACATGCATATATATTATATACTATATATATATTTGATTGACACTAAAATTTTGTATTAATGATATTTTCTACATATATAGTCAGGCTGATTGGCGCCAAGCCGCATTCAGTTAGTTTGGGACCTTCAGAATGCTCGGCCTTCAACCTCATCAAGGGAATATACAATATGTAAATTGTTTTACCTACAAAGCATATTTTGTTTATCCATTTTTATAATCATTATCAAAATTGTGTAGAAATACGAGAAACTTCAAGAAAGAAACCAAAATGAAAAACAAAAACGTAATCAAAGGGATTCTAAGGTTTGTTTGATAACGATCTCGTTTCTTGTTTTCTTATTTCTCATCTTTTAAGAAACATGCTTGTTTGATAACTGTTCTCATTTCTTGTTTTTAAAATTTGAGAAACATTCCTTTAAAATGAGTCAAAATTGAGAAACAACAAAAAATAGTTTCTCATGTTTCTGTTTCTCTTTCTATTTTATCATTTCCACAAACAATGAATATGAGTTTTTGGTGTATTGGTATTCGGTAACATGATAGTTATCTTACTCTTGCAAGTCATGTACTTGGATCCCACTTGAACCAAATTTTTTATTTTTATTATTTTTTTTCTTTTGAAGAATTTGTTTCACAACATTTTTTTTTGGGTATTTTCCTTTATTAATTTTTGTATTTACAAAATTCTTTAATATATATATATTTTATTTTATTTTTGAATTTAAAAATTTTCTTGTATTTAAATTTATGTATTATTTAAATTTTTAATATGTACATTAATTCTCTTATATTCAAATTTCAACTTTCACAATATTATTTATTTATTTTCCTTTTATATTTGTTTCTATATTTTATAATTTTTTATTAATTTTGCTATTTACAAAATAAATATGCTACATTTATATTTTTATTTTATTTGAATTTTAAAATTATATAATATTAAATTTATATCTTATTTTAATTTTTAAATATTTTTTATATTTCTCTTTTTGAGTATTAATTCTTGCAATATGCATGTTTATACATTATTTTAATTCTAATATTTTTAGTATATGATATGAAATCTGGTGGAATTTTTTTTAAAAGAAAACCAAGCATAATTTTACAATATATAAATGTTTCTGACTAAAACATTCATTTAGTTTAATTTTAGTATTTTTACAAACAAAATATTTACATAATTATATAATTAAGTTGGATTGGACTCGACATCATTTAAGACAAATGACTTAAGTTAGAGATGATAGTGCCGATCCAATTGAGCAACACACACATGCACACTATATTATTGTTGAAAAAAAAAAGAAACAAAATACAAAAAACAAAAAATGGTTATCAAATAAATTTATGTTTTTTTTTTTTAAATTTTTCTCAAAAAACAAAAACAAGAATCGTTATCTAGTTCAGTTCTATTTTTTATTCTCACAAATAAAATAAACAAAAAAGGACAAATAAGTTTCTTGTTTAATTTTCTAGTTATTTTCACATTTTCACTTTTTACTTTCTAAAAATGCATAAAGCATATCTAAAAATAAGTATAACATACTTTGGTTTCAATTTAGTTCCTAAGTTCCAAAATTTTACAATTTTACCTTTAAAATTTGAGTTTTGTTTAAAATCATTTTAACCTTGATGAATTATTAAATATTCATTTTCAATCACTAACGTCATGCCTATTAATTAGTTAAAAATAATTATTCAGTGCTACTTAAATTTTAAATTTAATAATGGTGAAAAATAGAGAAACTTAATCCATCGTAATTCTTTAAATTATTTTACATTTACCAATAGACATTAACACTAAAGACAAGAAACGATATGTAATAATGTAATAAAAAAAATTGAGGTGAAAAGTGAGTTTTGAAACTTAAAGATTAAGTTAAAACAAATCTCAAATGTTAATGGTAAAATTGTAACATTTTAAAACTTATAGACTAAATTGAAACTAAAATAATCAAAATTTAAGTACTAAATGTGTACATTTTGAAATTTATGGATTAAATAAAAACTAAATTGACCAAAAAGGTATTTTTTTTTCTTCTTAATTTTAAATACCTGCTTTCATATAATTTCTATACATTTTTACTAGAGAGAGATGGTTTCCAAAAATATTATTATTATTATTTTAATAAAAAAAAATAAGAAAGAGTTACTAAACATAATTCTCTTTTTCTTTACTCAAGGGAAAAAAAGGGGAAGAAAGAAACTAAAATGTTAGTAAATGAGCATTCAAAAGCAGGTCTTCACACAACACATGGCACTATGAAGAGTTAGTTCTCCTCTTCATCCGCTCTTTCCCTTGGAAGAGGAGAGCATATAACTTTTGTGAACAGTAAATTCGTAAGTTTTTTTTCTTTTAATATCTTGTTTGTTTCATGGATTTTTTCATGAAATTTCAGACTAACATTTAATATTTATATGTATTTTACAAAATTTCACTTTTTAAAATTCACATAAATTTTTTATTACCCTCTAAGAATGTAAGATTTTTATGTATGAAAGATGAACAACATTATAGTTTAATTAATTAATAAATTAATATAAATTATTTATTAATATAAATATAAATATATTATTTAAAATTATTAAATTTCAACTAATATTTTTACCGTTAATATTTTATGCTATCTTAACTATTTAATATAAATTATTTTAAGTTAAATTTACCACACCACATTTAAATAAAAAAATTGACAAAATATTTACACTTATAGAAAGTGTAATTGATTTTTGTCTTTTAACAGTCTTTTTCTATAAAGTGTAAATATTTTGTTTTTTTTTTCTTTATATTTGAAAAACCCCATATGGTTAAGTGATTAATTAAATTTACTTTTTACAAGTTATTGAATTAAACAATTTAACTTTTAAACATCATTTATTCAACACATTCAAACACAGACATTAATTATCCTAAAGATTTAAAATATAAACATTTAAATTTCAGATATTTAATATATATATATCCATAAAACAATATTTGCGATCCAAACTAACCCTAAAAGAAAATTGTTCACTTAAAAAATCCATTCCCTATTTTCCAGAAACCATTTTTTCTAACAATTTTAATTATGCCACATAAAATTTGGATTAACAAACCTTATTAAAGAGTTAAAACTTTAACTATAACAAGCAACCATTCAATTCAAAATACGACAGAGAATTTTTAGAGTGCAAATGAATCGATAAGGTATACCTATTACCTTCTTTGAACTGTCAGTACTATAAGTAATACAATATCACGGTAAGTCAGGACGTAGAGGTTGAATCCCACCATCCTTCACTGAACTAAAAAAAAAAAATGTATAGTCAGTACTATTAGTCATACAATGTCACGGTATATCAATCTCACCTCCAATTGTGATATGACACCCTACCTTTCGACTTTAGGATTTGAAAAGTACCTCATTTATTTCAAAGAGTGCCGCACCAAATGTGAATAACTTACTCCCCTGCCAAAAGTTGAGAATCTAAGCTTATGATTTTTTACTAATAATGCAGGTATTAGCCGGGGATTCAATCTATTAATTTAATCAATCTTCAAATCAGACGTGGATAACTTTTTTTTTTTTTCTCTTAAATGTTTTGTGTACGACAAATGATTAGAATTTAAAACAAAACACAAATGTTTCTCTCACCTGTTTGGGGAGCTTGGTAGCTGATCTATCGCTCTACAAATTCCAATCATCTGATCAATCAATTGATTAATTTGTTAACTGAAAAGCCATCTCGTGCCTGAATTGAACAGTTACATCATATCAAGATGCAATAAGTCGTAGTCTAAGAGACAAAAAAAGGGAAAAAAAAAATAAATTCTTACCGACTTATGAATTATACTCCTCTTATAGCAAGGCGATCAAAGATGAGTCCTTGAGGATAGTGAACTGATGCTACAACCTCGTCAAGTTTAAGCGAACGGATTATCGTTCAAAAGATGACTTGCTGCCTTGCAGAAGTCATCATTGTCAAACCGAATTCCAAATCATCATCAAGAACGTCCTTTGAAGTAGATAAGCGCTTTGCTCGATCTACTTTAAGGTCGAGTATATTCGGTAAGCTACAAGTGCAATATATTCTCGGTAACGTTTTTAGTAGACACTACGGGATCTACAAACCAAACTCTAATCTAAAAGAGGCTTACTAACAAACTGAAGTTTTATTAATTGAAGCAAATAGCATTATATATAACAATACGATATTACATGAAAAGTTCTATACTGTAAACCGCTAGTGCTACTGGTACCAGAAACAAGAAGAGAATTAAAGCAGAGAGATAACTGATATTACCTAGCGTCAAACAGAATTCTTATTTCCTTTAATTTAAGACAACGTGGACCTAGAATGTTGAAATTATGGTACACGGCACTCCTGTATATTCCATATTTCTTTGGCATACTGGGCAATTGTTCGGTCACTGCTGAATTTTCCACTCCCAGCTGTGCTCAATATCGACATCTTCAGCCACAACTTTCGGTCCCTGCAGAACATGTATGTTGTCAGACAAATCTTGTTTTTTACTTGGATGGTTTAAGATTGATTTTTTAATCAATAAGCAGCAGTAGAACAAACCCAAAAACCATTAAACTTTTGATTGTTGAAGGCATGCTTTTAGTGAATCTTGAAACTATTGGAAGTCGAAGTTTACAAAGACTCAAAATATGGAGGCTTTAGTCAATTATTCAATATGTATTGGACATGATGCCTCACCAGCAATCTAGTTGAAGCTGAGTGTATCAAATTATATAATAAGAATACACGGGTTATCTTCTGTGGAGAAAGAAATAGTGCCTAGACGGCTATCAAGGAACAAATCTCTCTCTCCCTACCAGCACTTGTTCAAGCTATTTTAACCCATCAAAAATTTGATAAGTAGAAAACCAATCTAGCAGTAGGACCATCAGAGGAAACATAATTAACTAAACAAAATTTCCGTGATTGAGGAACAACTTTTCCCTTATCCTTACTTGAATGATTGATCTGTTAAACTAAACTATCTAAGTTACAAATAATTAATAATAATCTTGCATATTGCATATTGCAACATCAGATAATTAGCATTAGCAGCATCATTGAGTCTAAACAACAAACTAAGGGAGGGGAAATAGAGTCAGTTACTTACTTGTAAGCTTCATCTACTCTTGCCTGTGCATCCATGTAGGTTGAGAAGTCATGACCAACAAGAAAGTAATCACCCCGGCCATAGCCTGAGTTTCCCTCAAGGGAATCTAAGAGAGGGCCATAGTCATAGTTTCCAAATGCACCACTCCTAATGAACTGTTTGGCCTCTTCAAATCGAGGATCCGGCTTAAACTGCATAGAAAAAATGGAAAAAAAAAAAGTTGAGTACAAATGGTAGGAAATCTCAACTTTAAGAAGAAATTAGTGGTTAAAATTTGGAAATACAATGGATTTAAGGTCCATGTCTCCACAATTAGGTCCTATGGTAGTAAACCGGCTGTCCACTTTCATTAAGGTCTTCCTCTTTCCGACATAAAGTCTTTGAAGAGTCTAATGCACGTTTGAGACTTAATGCATGGATAATTTTCAAATTAAAGGTAATTGTAATGAGGGGTCTAATTTCATTAGCTTATGAAAATTTGGGCATTTAATTGACTCAAATTATAAATTCATACACTACTGATCAAACGAAATTTGGAAAAGGATATATATTAATACACTTATGAAACTTCAAGGTTTAAGTTGACAATTATTAAATCATGCTTCTAATTGATACAACCCAATATTTTAGGGCTATATATTAGTACTTGCCCTAGATGCTTTAAGAAAAACTGGACTTCCAAGTAATTACTTAAAAATTCTCATCAAATAATTGATAATCAATCGTTAAATAAACTGGGAATTCATTTTTTCTTTTTCTTTTTCTTTTCTTTTTGTTGGGGGAGGAGGGAGTAAGGGCAAAACCAAAGAAAAAGAAAACATGGTGATAATTTGAGTACTACCAGCAAAGTGAAGCACGAAATAAATGCATTGTGATTTTAACTTAAACAGCATATTGTATGACCAATTTTTAGGAGGAAAACGAAACTAAATATGAATATGTTAAAGAGGAAGCCACACACCAGTCCATGTTCTCTCTCTTTCCGGAGCCTCGGGACATCATCCGCGGTTGCACCAAATAGGAAAAAGTTCTCCTCTCCAACTTCCTCTCTGATTTCTACGTTTGCCCCATCCAATGTTCCTATTATGAGGCAGCCATTGAGTGCAAACTTCATGTTGCTAGTGCCACTCGCTTCCATGCCAGCAGTGCTGATATGCTGTGATAACTCACTTCCTGGGATAAGCTTCTCTGCCACAGACACATTGTAATTTGGAACAAATACAACCTGAAAATATTGCCGTAACAGCAAGTCAAACAGAAGAAAATGTTTCAAGAAATCATTCTCACTCACTTTGTACATTTAGGCATGATTATATAAATTCTCTCTTCTTTTCAACACTTGTCTGTGTTTCTAATATTGTTAATTTATAGATTTCAATTTTCAAGAAATATTTTCATATATGAGAACAAATTTATAGACATTAATAATAAGTATAATAATAATAATAATACTCAGCAAGAGAAATCACAATTTTACAACATATAAATCTAAAATAACAAAGCAAAGGGAAAAAGACAATAAGCATTATAAATCCAGGGCAAAAGTTTAGAATAAAATTATACTGAAGTCCTTGATAGCTCCTTTCTAGCTGTTTAACATATTCTCTTATTTTATAATTTCTAAGATAAATGAATGCAACAATTATAGCAGCAAGTGAACATTCAAGTCACTAGAAAACTAACATACCTTCAAGTAGCTATTGACCTCAGGATCAGTGTTGACAACTGCACCAACATCATTTACCAGCTTGACTATTCGCTTAGCATTTGTATATGTAGCAAATGCTTTTCCTCCAATCATAATAGTCCGTGGAGTAGTTTTCTTCCGATCTTCAGGACTCATTTCCTGACAAAAGGTCATATATTGAGGTTAAAAAAAATAATAAAGTAACAATCTGAAACAGAAACAGTTCTGCTCATACTGGGTCTATACATTCAAAGAGTTAATCAAAGTTCACTTATTTAAACATTATATTTCACTGCTCATAAAATGGTACCGGCGTAATAAGAAAGCAGAACACAACCTAAAAATATATATATATAATGAGACAATTTAAAAGAACAGCATCAATTTCTTGGCTACATTGCAGAAAGAATTGAATCAATAATCAAATCTGAGATACGGACAAATGCTATTAAATATATGTTAAATTATCAATGACCAAAAAACTTGAGCTGATGGATTATGATAAATTTAATGATATGAACACCTTAACACTCCCTCACTTGTAGACTTGAAAATTTGTAGAAGACCACCAATAAGTAGAAATCAACTTTAATTTGGGGAGGAAATAACATTAACAAGGTTCAAATACATAACCTTCTGCTCTGATATCAAGTTAAATCACCGATTGACCAAAAAACACAAAATGGTGGGCTATGGTAAATTTTAATTATATAAACACTATAATAGTTGCTTTCACCCCACAAACTCATACATTACTTATTTGTTTGGTGTAAGAACCAGAAAGAAAATTTGACCATATAGTGAAATGTAGCCAACGAGTATCTTATACCTTTAACTTCTTGTATCGATAAATTGCACCCAAGATATTCAGCAGTTGCCTTTTATATTCGTGTATGCGCTTAACTTGTATGTCAAACAAAGTATTTGAATCAATGCTAATGCCAGTCACTTGCTCTATATACTGTGCCAACCGCACCTTACTAGCCATCTTGGCAGATGCCCATTCAGCTTGAAGATCTGCATTGTCCGCAATCTTTTGGACAGATCATAGAAAGAATGAAATTAGACTCTAGATAACCAGGAGAGAAATGTTGAATAATTTCGAATAAAATAACTAGCAGTTAAGACATACTTCTCGGAGACCTGCAAGCAGGTCAAGGTTGGTCACCCACTCTTCTGTTTTCAACCATTTGGTTATTATGTTACTTAGGTCAGGGTTGCAAAATCGGAGCCATCGACGTGGAGTAATGCCATTTGTCTTGTTTTGAAATTTTGTTGGCCATATTGTTACATAATCTGCAAATAACTCTGCCTTTAAGATATCAGTGTGCAACTGAGCAACACCATTTACCTACAATAACCATAGGCAAAAACCACGTCACAGAAGTAGTAATACGGTACCACACATTTGAATAATATATAATAGGATATGGGAAGACAAAGAAGAAGCAAAACCAAGATGAAAAATCTGACAAGGATATCCACACTACGATCATAACTATCATGTTAAATCAGGACAAAGTTCTAAAAGGAATTAATAATATGAGATCCTCCTTGTAAGATAACTATCAGATACACGATCTACTGAGTTTCAGCCCATCGTTGCTCCGATTCGAAAAGAAAAGATTAACTATCAGATAGGTAAATGATAAAAGGAAAATCAGGTCCTCACTCTAGACAACTACCATGATTGAATAGAAGAAGAACAAAATACATAAAATATCATACTTTAAAATATGGTTTCTCACCGAATGTGCAGATACAACACACAAGTTAGCCATCCGAACCACTGGCTTCTGAGGATTATTATCCAAGATGCGCAAACTGTCTATCTTATGCTCAAGATTATTTTGAGCAGCATGGATCATCGCCACAAACTGCAAGGTTTTTCCAAGCTCTATAAGACATTATCTTAGTAGATCAAATTGCATACAATAGTGTTGAAAGTATGAAAAGACAACTTTCATTCTAAGGTGACGCTTGTACCCTCTTATCAATTTCTTCAATAATTTCCATATGGCGGGGAAGAAGCTTCCACATCACATGTTGCGACCACTTCTCAAGTGCTTCTGGAAGAACAGTGTGGTTGGTATAAGCAACAGTCCTGATCCCATTGTCAACAGAGCCCTAGTTTAGCTCCTAATTTCAAAACATAATAAAGCAAAGATCTCAATTTCATGGAATATCTGAATATATCTATACATTTCTTACACCTTGTAGTTATATCCCATGCTTCATCCCATCCAAGACCTTCTTCATCCATCAGTAATCGCATCAGTTCAGGAATTGCAAGGGTTGGATGAGTATCATTTAATTGCACTGCAACTCTGCTAGGAAACTCAGTCCACTCCCGTGAATCGTTCCCTTGCTTTCTCTCCTTAAATCTTGAAATTATGTCCTGTAATTGATTTGACTATCCTTGTCAGAAAAAGAAGAAAAAACCAAAGAGCAGGTCGCAAACAGACGCACATAATCATGGAAAACATTGAGATATAATTTCTGAATCTCAAACAATTAGTAGAAAAAAGCACCTAGATTCAGGAACTTTCAGCCTAACAAACCTAAAAACTGTATAACCAAATCAAAACATACGTTGACAGATTATAGGATTAAGAACTATAAGATTAAAAAATGTGTTGTCAGTACATAATACAACTACTAATACAACGGACTTGATCTTCTAATGGCATTAACTTACACAGTTACACTATATCTTTACCTCTTGTAAGTTCATCACCAGCTGTAGGACCATTTGGTAAAATTTGCAACATTGAAAACCACTACCCATCCATTTGGTATTAGTTCGGCATTTTACAATTTTTTTTCTTTCAATAACTATAACTAATCTGTGTTCAGTAATGTTAACCAATTACAATCATAAACACTTCTAATTGGCATTAATTTTTAGAAGCATTTCAAGTGCTGCTTTTAAATATGGTTATTTAAATAGCCAGCCGTGTTCATATAGAATATTGATACTTCAATTACGTGAAAAAGAATTAACTATTACAAACGTTTTCGATAGTTGCATGATATAGTTGTCAACTTAAGCATAGTTCACATGGTTAAGGCATCATAATCTCGATCAAAAGGTTAGAGGTTCAAATCTCCACCACACATATTGTTGAACTCAAAAAAGCTAATTGCATGATATAGTTACCAATTGCTCAAATCAAGATAACTCTTTCCTATAGCACAGTTGTAAGTTGTAACTTACACAAACAAAATGAAGTTGATTTCGTTCATTCTACAGTTATTTAAAGAACTCAAACATAATTTTTCGAACCATCTTGAGATTTGTAATATCAATGTTGACGTAGGGATATTTCAGGCCAACATAAGACTAAAATGTACCATCGTGAAAAATAAGAAAACGAAAACAACAAACTCCCAACCTGAAGTGACGCACTGCAAAGAAAAAACTGTTGTTTTAGTCTCAAGAGTTTTCCATTCTCTGTAGCATCTCCAGGATATAGAACGGCACATATCTGCAAATGTAACAACCCGTTGATGCAAGCCAATGTCATGAAACTTTCAAGTAGGATAACTGATAACAAACCTGTTGAGCTCTAGAATGAAGCTGAGCAGCAGATTCATATTGTCCATCATTGAATTGGAAAAGGTCAAAATCATCAGCACCTGCTTTTGCTTCCCACAAGCGAAGACTAATGGTATTCTTGGTTTTGTATCCTGGAATTGGTACATCATAAGCTAAAGCTTGTACAACCTCTCCTCCTATCCATCTTCGGCTGTTATGTACGCAATGCACAACTTTCACTAAGCCAAGAGTTATGCCCAAAGCAGTGAAGTTAATTCTTACAGTAAGAAGATTAATTATGGCATACATGATGGCCCTCCAACATTTTTAACTAAAATGTTTTCTCAAAATGGACTAGTTGAGGCAATTAGTTCAGTCAACACAGAAAACTTACGATCCATCAGGCTTGACCTCCACATTACCAAAGAATCGAACTGGGAAGACAACGTCATGTCTGACAACTTCCCAAGGGCTAAACTTCTGCATAATTTCCACAAATACAAATGTCAACACATGTCTGAAGTAGAAATATATTAATTAAAGGTTTTCTCAAATGAAAACTTAACCTCAAGCCAATCCTCAGCTATTTCCTCCTGGCCATCCTTTGTGATCCGCTGCTTGAAAAGCCCATATCTGTACCTCAAACCATAACCCCATGCAGGCAAATTTAATGTTGCCATTGAATCCAGAAAGCATGAAGCAAGCCTTCCAAGTCCACCATTTCCAAGGGCAGCATCTTTCTCCTATGAAAAGTCATTTACAATATCAACATTGTGCATGTTAAAAGATAAGATAGAAGCACGGGGTTGCTTGCTTAACTAAGCTCAAATCTAAAACATGAGATAATAGATCAACAAAATCATACATTAGTTAAATGCCAGCAGGATGCGGATAAAACATAAAAAATATAAAAATGCAACTAGAAGTATTTAATATATTTATGTGCTCTTTGATTCCTGAAAAAACTGAAGCCGACATTGAATTATCAGATAATATAAATTAATTTACGTTCAGGATATAGACTGATGAAATTTCCAATGTCCCAAATCAGCAATTGGTCCCAAAAAAATGGTTTGAGAGTCATTATTGATGGTTGAAAGGATTATATGTGCAGCATTCACTACTTCTCTACTTTTCAACTAATTATTGCTTTTTTTTTCAAAGGAAACCCTGCATAGTATTCAGTGGAAGAAATCAACAAGGGAAATGATGCATCCTGTGTTCAGTTAATGAGAAAATTTTAAATTACCTGCTCTACCAGTTCTTCAAGATCGTGTCCTAATTTATTCAAAGCATCAGCATAAGCATCCTGAGTATTCAAGTTTCCGACTGCATTGGTCAAAGCTCGGCCCTGAAGATACTCCATAGATAAGTAGTAGGTTTGTTTGGGATCAGCTTTGTGATAATGCAAGTAGGTCTCATTCCATTGCTGCAGGGTGAAGTATGAGAAAAAGCACAATTAGTTCAGCCACCATCAGTCGAAGTTAGTACAGATTCATATTAGACTAAATGAAAAATGCAATCACTCATCATAAGATGCTCAAATAAAAAATAGGAGACCAGTCAACTCAAATTAGCTACACTCTTTATCGTCTCTTATGAATTAAAGAAAAGCCGCTTACATGAAACACTTGTAAAACTGAAATCTGATCACTAGTTACATCTCCTATCTGTAATCTTCATCAATTGCAGAATGCTTTTAATCCTTGATAACAAACGTTAAATATGATTATAAGCAATTCAGATCATGCAATAAATATTGATCAGATTTCAATAAGGACCAAATAATGACTCTTGAGAAACGCATCAGGACATGAAAAGGCATTAAAGTTCATAAGCACAGTTCAACTAGTGGGCGGACTTAAATAATTTCAAATACCTAACTATTTGAACGATAGTAACACTACAATACCACAATATCGTCGCATAAAGAAGAATCGGAGTCATTCGACCAACACACAGATCATTAGCAATTAGTGAACATAAATCAAAAGAGTTGGAAATCGCACTTGTATAAGCCGATCGCGAACACTATCAGCAGTCGAATAATATGCTTGCTCGGGCTCGAACTTGAAGAGAGAAAAATGAGGACTGTAAGCAGCATGATATTTGATATTAGACGCAATCTCATCCGGTTCTTTCGCTAAAGGATGCGCAACTGCAGGAATTTTCGTAGAACCAGTAGAAACCACAGTAACACCATTAGAATTCCCAGTCGACATACTCAAGAGTCCACAACAAACTCAACCTGAAACAAAAGAATAACCAACAATGTAGAAGAGAAAGCCAAAACCACCAAGAATCATAATTAAAACGTAAAAATCAACAAGAATCACTACACTTACTGCTTCAACGGCTTCTCCTTCAGAATTTCCGAAACGAATTCCACAGAAAATAAGAATCAGGTCCAGTAATAAAAACGGTGGAAGATATTTTGAGGAGTGTGATGAAAGTGAAGGAGGAGAGGGATTGAATGGAAAACAAAGATGAAAAAGGTAATGGAGACAAAGAAAAAAGGAAGACGTATTTGGAATTTTGCGGAGAAAATATCAGAGAAGTGGGAGAGAAATTAAAAGTGCAGTAATGGAGGTGATTGAGGATCACATGGAAATGAACGGATCCAAGAGAAATGGGAGAAATCGGCGGGGAAGAATCTCCGGGTTTGGAATTCGGAGTTTAGATTTTTTTTTTCTTTTCTTTTTTTGGTAATTTAAAATTAATTATGTTTAGAAAAAGAAAAAAGCGCGCACCGTCCGTCCACGTTCACGAGATGAAGCTGAAAAGTACTTTGACGGTTGAGGAAGTGATACCAAAACCGGTCACTTCGCGGGGTTGGCCCTCTTCGGTGCTGCTCCAGCATCTTTGTTCGTTGAACAAATTATAAATATGAAATTAAAGAAAAAAATATACACATTTTTAAATAATTAACAAAAAAATATTTATAAAATATAACAAAATTTTAGATTTTATCAACTATAAATAGTCGTATACTTTTAGTATCTCAATCTGAAGTTTTTCAATATTTTGTAAATATTTCTGCAATTTTTGTCATTTACAATCATTTTCCAAAAAAGTATCTATTTTGATCATGAAATTGTCAGAAATAACACTTTCATATTTTTGTCTTACAAAACTTACGTGTTTTTTTTTAAATTCATTCAAATAGTTTTTCCTCGACACCAACTATTATAATTACTTATGTTTGAACAAGAAAAACTACAGCAATTAGTTGATTGTGTTATTTCTGTAAAAAAATCATTTAGACTCTAGATTTTAAATATAATATTATTACCAACTTTATACATATAATTTTATCGATTTAAATTTTGGGTTTTTGTGAATTGACATATCCCTTCAACGGTTTTGAAAATCCCCTGTGAAATTCATAGCTATTAATTAAACTGATCTAAAACTTTTATAAAATAATCAATTTAAAATCTTACTTAGATTTTTTTTTTTTTTAGGAATTTTTCATCAATTTCCTCTAAACATTTGCTTTTTAAAATTGACATTTGAATAAGTCTGCACATGTTTAAGAATGAATGATTTTTAGATTTAATAAATCGAAATGAAAAGTCTGAATTAATTAACTATATTGATTGCATCACATCTCTCATCGGATTGGAAAGCACATGGTCTAAAACTTTTGTTCAATAAAATGTAAAAGAAAATCAACCATGAAGACTAAAACAAATTTTTATAAAGTGTCCCAAAATATAAAAATTAAATTTGATGTACTTCAAATAAAAGATGTGACTAGGAGAAGAATGAGTTATTTGGCTAGGAATGAAACCAACCCATATACTCAACCATAATAACTAAAGAGATCGACTCAAAACCAATAAGAACCGTAAAAGTCGACTCATATGCTCAACTATAAAGGGCTAAAGAGATCAACTCAATTCATAAGATCAACAAGAACCATAAAAGTCGATCCATGTCAATCATGGACTTCACAAAAGTCAATCCAAAGGATCAAATATTATGAGAAAATTACGTTCAAGTATTCTTCTATTAGGTGAAAATTCAAGATTATTTGTAACAGACAAATTTAGTTGGCAACGGTTAAATTAATTATTCGAGAGGTTAATTAGCCAAGTGACTATCACATAATTATTTTTCTATATAATCAAATGAGCATTATTCTCTTAGCTCTCTTTCAGTTTAAATGGTTAAGCACCACATTGAAGCTAGATTTTCTTGTGTTGTATGACAACTATTCGATTGTTCCAAGCTATTACAAATTTACGGTTGTTACCAAGTTTCGGTATCAACATGGAAGAACCTCACACGAAAGTAATGTATTTGAGTATATTCTGTTTTGGGAATCTTACATCATAGTAAAAAATTTGAAAGTAGAAAATATACAAATAATACCCTAAGAATTGGAATTTATAAAACAAATATGATTACTACAATAAAAATACATATATGAATCTTGTTACTTGTATTCTATATGAACAAGAGGTACGAAAAGCTGGTGACTTATGCAGAAATAAATTTGTTGTACAAATCTTCGTCCTCTTTAATACCAAAAGAATCATAAAGGTTGTTTTTGGCATTTCGAGCCGGAAAATCTGCTGAACGAAGAGACTCGGAGCAAGAAGACGATAATAATCTATCTTTATATTCCTTTCGAATTCCCCATAACTCCTCACCACAAGTTTTCATAGATGGTCGAGACGGTCTCGAAGGATCAAGGCATCGGCGAGCCAATTTGAGCATATTCTCCATTGTCACAGTGGATGCAGAAGTCCTTCTTAGTCTGGGATCCATGGCAATCACAGCTTCTCCTTCTTTAAGCTTCTGCATCGCCTGCATATATATATACACGATATTTAGCTTTACTTCGTTGTATGCATGAGTTAAGTCTATCAAGTCTAAAAGAGCTCAACCAACATTTGTTGTTATGAAAATTTGTTTGTTTCAGGTTATAGTTTTGTTACATAACGTTACATTTTCGGGCTCATACCAAGATGAAACCCAACTTTTTATAAACTAACTTTTACTTATCATAAATCATGAACTATACAAGTCACACAACATTCTAAGAATATTCATTTGTATAATCCAAACAGATTTTACTAGCTCAAGTTTTCAAAACAGATGTGTTAGTGGCTAAGAGATTTGTGGTTTGAATCCCCTACCATCATTATACTTTTGAAAATAAAAAATAAAAAATCTCTTCGATGATTTTGTACCTTCCAAAAGTGATGGGTATATTTTGTTTCTTGGCACTCTTTTTGTAATGGAACCTAAAACAGAGGGATAGAGAGCTTTGGCTGGAAAACAAACAACTATACTCAATAAGTTCCTAACATAATGAGTCCTTTTCTGACCCTTATGACCAGGAAAGGCCAAAACTGTTATAGTTCTTTTTGAGCTACACTGCTCATCAGTTCATAGAGAGAAATATAAAACAAGACACCACGATGCACCGAATTAATTATCGTAAATATTGTTAATGTATTCGGGATACTCCAGACTACTTAGATACATGGATTTTACTTGTACGACACTAAAGGTTCTAAACATATAGTTAGGCCAATATGAATTCCTACCTAATAATGGTCTACAGTAAAACAGGAACATACCACATGAAGAAGATGAGTGAAATAAACACCAAAATGGAAAATATTTGGTTTCTTCTCATGTAATATCACATATTCAGAACTAAGAATGGAACAAGGTGGATGTAATTTCTGTCATGTGATGAGCACTTTCACATTAAAGAGACCAGAAAGAATCAATTAAGTCCTTTAAAACTTTGGCAGTATTTCATATCATCGTGATGTCACAAGTTGTAGCTAGAATATTACTCTAAAGTCTCAAAACCAGGGATTTTTATATTCATCATGATATTAGACTACGTGACGAAGTCTTAAAAGTGTCTTTAGAAATTTTGAAAGCAGTAAAATACATTAAGGGAAATTATTTTAAATGACAACTTTTAAAATATTTACAAATATAGCAAAATATCACAAACTATCTTGGTCTATAGAGATCCATCGTAGACAGATGGTGATATTTTGTAAATATTTTGGTTCATTTTGCTATATTTGAAAATAGCTCAAACATTAAAATATTTTTGGGGAGAGGGTACGCACCTAAAAGCGCCATCCTCATAAGCCAACCCAAATTAACCCTCCAATCCACATTCAATTGTTTTAAGCCAAACAAGATTACTGTGTGATTAGATAACTTCTTAGATGATTTTGGAGGGACAAAAGTGTATTTTCAATAATATGCGGGTTTAGTAACAAGTCAAAATCACTTCTGAAATAATAAAATTAGTTCAAAATATTTCTTGAATAACCACGTCAAAATTGTTACTTAAAAAGTAATTATAAAGTGCTTGAATGGAAATCGCTTTATGGCAATTTGACGTAAATTCACTTTTAGACGTAGGAGCAACAAAACTAAACAAACTTGCCATTGATGAAGTCGCTTTAGAAAATTTACTGAAACAAGGATGTTAATTAAAACCGTGTTTAAGTTAGAAGGTATGTCAAACTCCTTTTATAGCAAAGCTTTTCAAGAGAATTTGATATTGAATTGCAAGGTATAAAGGAACAAAATTATATTATGGTGCAATTAATAAAATACTAACCCATTTTATAGTTACTCTTTCTTTGATATCCCTCTTTGTTTCAATTGGGTGCCTCCCTGTCATGAGCTCTACCAGCAACACACCGAAGGAGTATACATCACTCTTCTCAGTGAGCTGATAAGTCCTTAGGTATTCAGGATCCAAGTACCCTGCCGTTCCTTTAACTTGGGTTGAGACATGTGTAACGTTAGAATCTTCCAGAACGAGGCGTGCAAATCCAAAATCTGCCACTTTTGCCCGTAGTTTATCTGTGATTAGGATGTTTGTAGCCTTTATGTCTCTATGGATTATTGGCGCATCTGTCAGTTACATAATAAAACTTTTAGATTCAGATTTCTTATCGTTTCTACAATAGTTGAACTCAACAAGAGCTAGTTTGTATTTTGAAGTGATTGTGATTCTTTAGCTTCTAGTCCAATAGTAGAAAATTTGTTTTGTACCACAGAGTATAGACAAACTGATATCAGATTAGGAAGGATATTAGTAAATGATTGCACTCCCTAAACTATCTGTAGGCTACTTATTTCTATGGAGGCTATCAAATGCATATTAGGAAAACCGTACACATACCATTGTACATGTGAAGATAGGTAATAGCATGAGCAACATCAATGGCAATGTCCAGACGCTCTCCAATCTCAAGGCCAACTCCTCGCTTCCCTGTACAAAAGAGATAACCTTATTGACACTTCCTTATCGTAGAAACAAGCTAGTTCCGAATTAAATGCATACATCAACAAGCGAATTAAATGCATACATCAACAAGATATCGCCATCCAAAATGATTCACCAGGATTGCTTACCATCCAGATGTTCCCGAAGATTTCCATTGCCAACATATTCAACAATCATAATCCTCTCATCTCCTTGCTCCAGAAAACCATACAGACGTACCAAATTCAAATGCTCGATCCTTGACAGTGTTTGTATCTCATTCCTGAACTCTGTCAGCAATCGTCTCTCATTCGCATTCTGCCAAAAGTATCAAATCTGTCATGCTCGCTGAATTGCAAGGACTGAAATTAGCCTCCAATCCTCAAATGCACATTGTATTGAATTTTGGAATGAAGGAAAATCAAAACGCTACATCGCCATCAATAATAACCCTAAGCATTTAATGGTCAAATTTATGTTAATATCATCATTCAATTCATAGCTTTAGCAGTTCTTTCCATTAAAAATCTCAAGCACAACCTCGTGGAGGACTCAAACTACTCCATAATTATCGGGAATTGTAACAGTAACCAAATCAACAATGAAAAATTGAATTAACAGAAAATAACCTCAACTTCCTACCCTTTTGGCTCGCTTTACGGCAACAAGAGACCCATCTTTGAGCTTCCCTTTATACACTGTTCCAAATGCTCCAGCTCCAAGAACATTCGCAGCAGAGAAATTTCCCGTGGCCCTATAAACTTCTTCAATCGTGAATCCCGCAGCTGCAGAAAATTCGCTGGGCAAGCTAGACGAAGAACCATACGAACGACATGAAGTATACGAACCACTAGACTTCAAAGCCGACGAATTCCTCCCGTAGCTTCCCGTCGAAAAAGCTAAAAATCAAAGAAAACCAAAAAAAAAAAAAAAATCAATTTCCGCATCAATCATCAAACAAATCAAAAAAACAAAAAACCCACCACGAGAATCATTAGCTTCTTTGTTGCCGATGACAGAACGATCCGAAGAATCATTCTTCCCACCAACAAAAATAGATTTCAAAAACCGAGAAACCCGATTGACAGCAGCTTTTACGAACTTGTAGGAGAGTACAGAATCATTATTCCGCTTGTTTAAAGCACCGGAACGGCGTTCGTTTCTGGATTTGGAGCTCTGTGATCTCTGAGACTGGAATTGAGAGATGGAATCGTGTGTGTTCTTCATTTGCAGAACAAAAATCCTGCAGAATCTAGAAATGGAAATTTGATCATCATTTATCTATCTGGTAACGAAAATTTAAGCAGTTGAATTTAAGTAAGAGAGATGATGATTAGATAGAAGCATTAAATTTTAAATTTATGAAAGACTGGGCCGCTTGGTCAAGAAGAGAAAGATCAACAAAGAGCAATGTTAGTTCACTTTTCTTTTCTTTTTTTTTTCTTTTTTCTTTATTTTGTAGGGTTAATTTGGAATTTAGGGTTTAAAAAATACTTAAAATGTCCAAAAAGTCCATGCTTACGGTGGAGGGTTATCGACTTTCTCTTCTTGACTTTGTCTTTTCACGGACTGAATTTGCTTCGCCGGCCGCCGTAATAATGCTCCGTTTCTCTTCCACGTGCTTTTACGGTGCCCTCTGTTCTTCTTTTTCTTTTTCTTTTATTTCTTTTCTAATAAAATATTGGTTTTTATTATTCAATTTTCAAAGAGAAAATAAACCAAAATATAGATATTGTCTATGTTTATTCCTATGACAAAATAATAATGATGGAGATATATTCTTATATATTACTATATTTATAAATATTTTTAAAATTTTGGTATTTAAAATAATTTTCTTTTTAAACTAAAACCTTGAGACTTTTAATTTATTATTTAATATATTTTTAATTTTTAATAAAATATTGGTTAAAATACATTTTTATTTCTTATTTAATTAATGTAGCTTGTAATTTGTAATTATCTAAATGATTTTTTAAAAAATGTAGCAAAATAAATTAAAATATTTATAAATATAGTAATATATCAATATTTATCAGTCATAGATATTATAGACTAGTGGTAGATGATATGCATTGATACGATAGTTTTGTCATTTAAAATAATTATATTTCTTTAAAACATCATTAATTTTTTTAATCAAATTTTAGAGTTAATTTTATTATGTAACAATTTAATCTTTTATAGTTTATAAATAAATTTGATTCTCTATCATAAATCAATCTACACATGTAAAAAAATCCATTAAATAATTACAATTTTTTTTTTGATAAGGACTAAGTTTTTAGAGAATTGTAAAATACAATAATTAAATTGTAATTTATTAAAGTTTGGGAACTAAATAATTATAAAATTGAAAGTGTTATGAAGTAAATTATTACTCACTAAAATTTAGGCCCCGTTTGGTTTGTGATACGAAAATTATTTTGGAAAACAAAAACAAATTCTTATTTTTTACTGTATTCGAATATACGTTTAGTTTTAATTTAAAATTTTAACATTCGAATTCAAAATTCAAAAATTCAAAATTCAAAATTTGTGCTTGATTGTGAATTTGAAAATGCAATAGTATATCTTATATTCACGATTTCTGAAAACAAAATCTAAAACAAAGAAAACGACATTTATTGTTTTCGAAAATGCGTTATTTCGAGTGTTGTTTTTAGAAATCGTTTTTTTAAAAAATGTATACTAAACACGTTTTTTATTTTATTTTTATTTTTTTATCTTTTGTTTTTTAAAACATAAAGACGAAAATGAACCCTAAACCAAATAAGATCTTGATATCTTTGTTTGTTTCACATAATTCTACTTTTTTTTTAAACTCATAATATTATTATTCATAGAAATTTAAAGCCCATCTAAAATGAATTCTTTAATATTCTACAAAAATGTGAGATTTTCACATTTGAATGATGAACGGTTAAAATATAGTTTAATTAATTAATAAATTAATATCAATTATTCATTACTACTAATTTAAATAATTTTTTAAATATAAACATATTATTTTGACTTGAAAATTTTCAACTCATATCTTTACTATTAATATTTATGATATATTAATTTATTTAATATAAGTTATTTTTTTTTTGTTAAATATCTCTAATTAATTTATATTAATTTAATTATTTGTAGTAATTAATTTAATTATATTTAATTAAAAAGTATTCGTTTATTTTTTTAACTAAATAATCAATTAACATTAAAAATAATTAATTAATGTTAAATTTAATCAAATCTCTTAATTAAATGAAGTAATTATTTAATTTTAGTTTATACATGCAAATTATTGAATTGAACATAAATATTTAACTTACTGATTATTATGCACATCCAAATGCAAACATTAATTATCCCAGATTTAAGATCCAAACATTCAAATCTCAAATGTTTAATATTTATAATAATGAAACAATATATGTGATCCAAACAACCGGAATAAGTATTTTACCTATTTGAGCCTTTTCACTCATGCATAACCAATGTGATACGAAGATTCCAACCAGGATACAAAGTATAGTCGTTGATATTGGTAGAATATATGCACTTTTTAAGACAGATTCAAAATAGTGTGAATTATTTGATACAATCTTCTATATTTACTAATACTAGAATAACTCAACTAACTTAAAACTTATATCTTAACAGGTTAGAGTTTAAATTCTTTATCTCACATATTATTGGACTCAACAAAAAAAGTAATAATAATTTTTATATATAGATCAACATCAATGACATAGAGATCACGAAAAATGAAGGTTTAGGTATTTATTAGAAATTTTTATAGTTAATAGATAAGTTGTTTGGATTTGGTTTGGCTGATTTATCATTGGGTGGGAACAAGTGTCGCCTAACGAAAGTGCAATTGTGACCGTTGGCATCTCCCGAAGTTGGGAAAGTGCGATTGTGACCGTTGGCATCTCCCGAAGTTGGGAAGTTGCAAACATGTCGTTTACGAAATAGTTGAGCAAGTTCCACGTTGACCAATTGATCGAGATGGAAGAACAAATGCTCTATTTAATAGATGTTGTTGGAATTGTGAAAGCATAACTGTTTTCAGTTTCTATAACAACTCTGTAACTACTTTTCTTTCTCTATAAATAG
>JBBPDJ010000003.1:9344768-9361804 GCA_037974625.1 Cucumis cinereus
GGAGATTGGCCGGCGACGATCACTGGAGGTGGTGTCGGAAAGTTGGTCGACGAACTTTCCAACCCTTGAAACAAATAGGGTTGAAGAATAGTAAAAACATGTGAGTTATTTTAATCCTAATCTTAATCTCCAATTAAAATAATCCTTGCCACAAACATGGAGTGGACTATTATAGCCCACTTCACTCCACCCCAGTCCATGCCCCAAACATACCCTAAGTATTTTGTTCGCTTTTTTAATTAAGCCTATTTTCTCTAAAATTTATACTATTCTATATTTCTTAAGTAAAGTTTAGTGAGAAACTACTTTTCTTAGTTTTCAAAATGTATGGTTGCGAGAACACTCTTAGAGTTTAGCTAACGGAATAATCAATGAATGAAAGTCAAATTTTATTGACTTAATTATCAGAAACAAAAAACCAAATGTTGTAAAGTTTATTAAATAACAATAACTTGTATTACTAAAAAAAATACTAAAATTGTGCATATATTAATTGTCAACACGAGAGTAACACAACTGATTTAGTGCTTGTATTATCACCTTTAAGGTTAGAGGTTCGATTCATTCATCATACGCTTTAATTACAATACATTCGCAGAAGAAAAAAGGAAAAATTAACTAATTTAATATCTTCATCTCTAAAATATTTTCAATCATTTAAAATCAATTTTAATGGTAAAAAAATTACATTTAAAAGTGTAAAATCAAACATTAAGTAGATATCCATCGATCAAACCAAATTTATGAATGACAAAAATGATCTTAATCACGTCATAATGACTCAAACGTGTTACAAAATTGTACATTTGTTAAAATATCAATAAAATATTGGTTAATGCAATTATTGAGATCAATAAATCCATAGCTTGAAATAGACAATTCTACCCATACAAAACACAAACTCCATTAATTAACTAATTTAAATATTACACAAACCTAATTTGCAAATTAAATTTGTCCCAAACCCTAAAATAGATAACAAACAAAAATTTCATTAAGTATGAATTGGCATAAGAAGCAAGAGGATTGCAAAGTGTGAGAGGAAGGGGCATGGTGTTAGTTGGATGAAAGGTGAGTGGGAAATGATGAAATGGATCTCAATAATTGAAAATTGAATGGTGGTGGATTGAATGTCAATTTGTAAATACCTATATATGCTTACAATGCAATTTTATCCTCGGTATGAATTTCTTCGATTTCAGTCCATATACTTTTACGTTTGGTATAGAATCTTAGAATTTGGAGGAATTCCAATTTTTAATAGATTTCAAATGAATTTCGTTGTTTGTTATTGTAGGAAAATGAATGATTTTAAAATTCAGAATGATTTCAAATCTTGTTTTTGTCTTAACAAAATTTCTAACCAAAATGCTCGGATTTCGCAACATTTCACAAAAATTAAAAGTAAATTACAAATTTGACTTCATCATTTTACATCTATTAGATAAAAGTCTATATTAGTAAATTTTTAACTTTTTTTTCCTTTTCAATTTTCATCCAAACATGAAACTTTAAATACATTCATTTCAAATCTTTCACATTCCGAACAAAATAATTAATTTAAAATAATTTATCGGATTTCAAATCACAAGATTTAAAATCGTCTTTTCAACTTTCTTGAATCCAAAAGGAGGGTTAGAAAGGGCTAAATGTTGCTTATTTATTAGTGAGATTTTAAACTTTTTTTTGTTATCTATTAATATTTTTTATATAAAGGGAAATTATTATAAACAACAAAAATGTTTAAAATATTTACAAAATAGAACAAAAATTTTAGATTCTATGGATATGGAGTGATAGATATGAAATTTTGTTATATTTTATATATATTTTGGTTTATTTCACTATATTTAAAAATGTCCCAATGATAACATATTTACATGTTATTTTTTCTTACATGAAAATTATTGTTATTGTTTAGTCAATTCCAATGAAGATTGAATTGGAAAAACTTGAAGTAAAATTTATTAAAAATATAAATATTAAAACTAACCAGTTGAAAGTAAATAGGGTAAAATTAATAGAGATTTAAAAGATGAATAGATGGAAATTAGATTGAGGTTGTTAATTGCTTGGATTAAACAAAATTTGGTGTGGGTCACAAATTGTTGAGCACCCCCATGAGTGGTTAGCCAAGTTCCAAAATGGCCATAATCATTTTTTCTCCCAACCAAAATCCAAATAACAAGATGGTTTTTGGTGCAACCACACACTCCAAGAAGATGCTTCCAACCAAAACCAAACACACAAACACCTTCCTATATCCACCCCCCATTTTCTCTCTAATTACAAATCATCCCCTTCAACTCATAAGAAAATTGCAAATCTTACCCCCCCCCCCCCCCCCTATAGTTTATAATTTTCATTTTCTGTAGACCTAATATAAATGAATAGTATAGTAAGTGATAGTAGAGTGAGAATTATTTGTATAAAATAAATGGAGGAATATTAATGCAATAGAAGCGAGTGAATAGCACGCGCGTAGGTAATGCAAACCTAAGAGGGGGAGGGTATGAAAGAGGTGTAGGGTGTAGGGTGTAGGGTTTAGGGCTACATTTTTATTACTCAACAAAATTATTTATAATTATACAATTGAGAGCTGAATAAGAGAGGGTTTAATCAGGGTTTCTTCTGGGTTTACTTTTTGTTTCCATTTCTTCTTCTTCTTCTTCTTCTTCTTCTTCTTCTTCTTCTTCTTCACTCTCTCTCCAGATCAATGCGATATGAGATCCTTCTTCATCTTCAGCCATGAATCTTCACCTCAAATCTGTATCCCATCGACTTTCCACTTGTCACCGTCATCCTTCCAAGCCGGTGACCGGATTCTGCGCCTCTTGTCTCCGGGAACGCCTTGCCGGGATTGATCCAGACACCCACCACGAATCGCCTGTCCAGAACACTCATTCTTCACCTGAGCTTCGTCGGACTAAATCCTACTCTGCTGCTAAGTGTGAGCCTGGTATTGGACAATCAGAACTGCAGCATCGGAAGTCTTGTGATGTTCGCTCCGGGAACTCCTTGTCGGACCTTTTCTGTCGTGAAGATAAACCGAGATGTACGAATCGGGAGGTGGAGATCGAATCTGAAAATTTAGGTTTTGAATTGCGGGAGGTTGTGGGTAATGAGAGACAATTTAGGGCTTCTGAAGGGATAATTGGACCGGGTTTGGGTACGATCGATGATTTTGCTGGAGAGGAAGCTGAGTTCAAGACGGTGAAAGAGTTTATAGATCTTGAACTTCGGAAGAAGAAGAATGCAGGTCGAGATTTAAGAGAAATTGCTGGGAGTGTATGGGAGGCGGCTTCAGTTTTCAGTAAGAAACTCGGCAAATGGAGGAAAAAGCAAAAGAGTAAGAATCTCAGTAACAATAGCATTGTAGGTGCGGTGAAAGCAGAGAATATCAAGCCCAGAGAGCTTGAAATCAGGGAAACTCGTTCTGAGGTTGGAGAATATGGATTGGGAAGAAGGTCTTGTGATACAGATCCAAGATTCTCTGTTGATGCCGGTAGAATGTCGTTGGATGATTCACGGTATTCATTTGATGAGCCAAGAGCTTCCTGGGATGGGTATCTGATTGGAAAAACATATCCAAGGATTACGCCGATGGTTTCAGTTTTGGAGGAGGCCAAATTTTCCGGTACTGGATTTGAGAAAGATGATCCTTCCGATGAGGCAGAAGGGTCTCCGGTGAATGTAGGAGATAAGATCCCTGGTGGATCGGCTCAGACTAAAGACTACTACATGGATTCGTTGTCTTCTCTGAGGCGGAGGAAGAGTTTTGATCGTTCATGTTCACACAGAAAAGGGGCGTCAGGGGACTTTGATGAATTGAAATCAATATCAAACGCAAAGGTGTCTCCTGCTACTACAGAGTTGTTTTATGGTGCAAAGGTTCTAATCACAGAGAAAGAATTGAACAGCACTCGGCCAAAAGCAACCGGAGATGGCGATTTGAGTGGCACTGATGTTACTTCCAAAGATTCTGTTCCTGATGCACCTGTGATTGACCGAAAGACATTCAAGAAGGTGCATAGATGGCGTAGAGTATTGAGTGTTCTGGGTATGATTCAAAAGCGAAATGGTGAAAGCAAGTCTGATGATGAAGAAAGCAGTGTTGGAGGGAATGTGGTTGATCGCCCTGTAGCTGAGTCTTGGGAAAAACTGAGGCGTGTTGCAAATGGAGAAGCAAACTCTTGTGTCAGCCAGAAGCTTATTCGCAGTTACAGCGTAAGCTGTCGAGATCCCAGCAAACTAGCTGGCTTTAATGGCGGTAATGATTCGAAACTGAACGTCACGAGATGGAGAGACGATTTTACATTGCAAAGGAATCGGAGTGTCAGGTATTCACCAAATAACTTTGATAATGGCTTATTAAGGTTCTATTTGACACCTTTGAGGAGCTACAACAGAGGCAAACTGGGAAAGAGCAGGCCAAGAAATTCTCCTTTCAATGTCAAGCATGTCATGTAAAAAGGTGCATCACTTTCACTTCTTCTTCTAGAAACTTTGTATTGTAAACATTATATAAACTAGTTGTTCTCGTTCCTTAGATAAAACTTATGTTCTTATTACGAGATGGATAAAGGTTGATAAGTGAATTCAATTTCAGTTGTTAATGGCTTAGTGTTACCCAATGCCAATCAATTTCTAGACATTATCCATATATATGAACATTTGACTCTTAATACTTTCTTGTTTGAACATGAGTAGTATTACCAAGGGAGAAACAACAACTAAATTTACTGACAGAATGTAGAGGCTGTTCTGTTTTACATTATTCTTCGGTGAGCTACGCTACTTTCTTCATCAATCAGCGAAGGGTTCCAATGGGCCTCTTATACTTGTACCACTTGGCTATGAAAAGAAAAGCAATCAAGTTTTTGACACTCAGGATCGCCAAGAGAAAAAAGAAATAGTGTACATGACCATAGTTCAAATTGTCTGGTATCCATCCAAGCCTTCCATCTTTAGTGCTGGCCTTGGTGACAATAGTCACAAGTAGAGAGCTCAGGTAGTTTCCAAGTGCGACAGTAGTGAGCGAGAGAGCAGAGCCAAGACTCCTCATGGCATCGGGAGCTTGCTCGTAAAAGAATTCCAACTGCCCAATGAAGGTAAATACCTCAGCACAACCAATAAGAAAATACTGAGGAACTTGCCAAAAGATGGACATAGGCATATGCTTGAGTTCATAATAGTTGTGCCTTCTCACTTCTTGAAGCCTCACGAGTTCTAAGATAGCTGCAGATAGCATAGCTAGAATCGAAATAAACAGGCCAATCCCCATTCTCTGTAGTTGAGTTATGCCGTTCGGGTGACCTGTGTATTTTCGAGCCACTGGAACTATGATGCGATCGTAAATTGGGACCCAAAAGATCACACTCAATGTGTCGAAGATGGAAAGCGATGCAGCGGGAATTTCAAAGTGTGGGCCAATATGAGGATCCATCTTGTCACCTTGTAATACAAATAAAGTGCTCATTTGACTATATACAGCAGCAAATATAATCCCCGTTGCCCATACTGGAAGCAACCTTATGATGGCCTTCAGTTCCTCCACTTGAGTGACAGTACAAAGCTTCCATGGGTCTACCGAGCCCTTTAACAACTGGTCCGATTCAAGCTCCACAGCTGCCTTGTCGAAGAACCTAACGAAAGAACAGAATTCGGGAAAAACGGGATGAGTCATTTCTTACATATCGTATAAATAGACTAGATTGATTTTCTGTTATAAAACAAACCTGAAATCATCTGTGTGATCAAGTTTGCGGCTCCCTACAATGGAAGACTCGGAATCGGCAGTCTCATACAAAGCCTTACTTTCAGGTACTTTTACCTTGTACTTTCTAAAAGATGAGACCATGACCTGACAGATTCGTGTAAAAGGACTTCCTCCAGGTTTCTGATTCCGGTACAACCGAGTCCCCGAAAAGAAACTGACGACAGCAATCGCCATAGCGATGGCTGGAATACCAAACCCCCAACCCCAGCTTACATTTTCTTGAACCCAAACAAGCACAGAACTTGCAATTAGAGCACCAACATTGATTGAAAGATAGAACCAATTAAAGAAAGAGCTTTTGTGTTTCTTCTCAGTTTCATTAGCATCATCAAATTGATCTGCTCCATAAGAAGAAACACAAGGCTTAATCCCACCAGTCCCCAATGCAATCAAGTACAAAGCCAAAAAACATAGTGCACTTTGAGTAGTGGTTGCATGACAATCATCTTTAGAAACACAGGTGGGCTTTATGCCAGGCACTGAAGCTGACAGTGTCAAAAGTGTCATCCCCTGCATATGTATTAAAATGTCCCCATCAAACATGCTTGAAAGTGATTACAAATTCAATTAAAATGACTTTGAAATCATTTAAAATTGATTATAATTCATGTTTCGAAGTATAAAATGAAATGGTTAGAAGGCAAAACGATATATACAACAGGACAAGGTAGCATTTAGTCTAATATCTACTCAAACTAAAAAATCCAACTATTCCAAAACAATCATTCAAAATCAAGTTTAATGGTATAGATTGCACGTTTCCAATCACAGAATGTAATAGTTAGAAGAACTCACATTCACACTCCAAAATAGGCATAAACCAAAACCATTTCTTCAATCACTCCAAAACATACTTCAATGATATCAAATTAACATTGCAAAGTAAAAATCACAAAAACATAGACAATAGAGAAAGCAAGAAGAGTGTAAGATGTACCCAAATAGGCATGAACCAAAAGCGTTAACTGGAAAGTAAAATGACAGGGTTAGAACTCACAAAGACATAGACGATAGAGAAGGCAGCAATAGTCCGATATCTACCCAAGTAAGCATCAGCCAAGAATGCACCAATCAAGGGAGTAATGTAACAAGTTCCACTCCAATTATTCGCATTCCTAGAAGCAGTAGCACTATGTTGATTCAAATGATTCTTAAAGTAAAGCACCAAATTAGAGCTCATTCCATAGTAAGCCAATCTCTCACAAAATTCATTTCCTATTCAAACAAAAAAAAAAAATCAAATCAAATCAACCATTTGTTTCGAAAAGAAACTCATCAAATCCACAGAAGAAAAGGAAAAAAAAAATGGGAATTACCCAAAATATAAGGACAAGCTCTCCATGTTCCTGTTTGAGTTCTAACAGCAGGATCTCCACGGTAGTTCACAGTTCCATCTTGTGTGTAGATACTATCTTCTTCCCCCATGGTTAATTCGAAGAAGAAGAAGAAGGATATTTTGATTTGGGGAACCCTAACGAAGAAGGAATTTGATTTGGGGGAAATTTTGTTTGAATGGGTTCATGAAAGTTGGGAAGATAATGAGTAGAGATGGGATACTTGGGAGTCCACGCTTTGAAAGTCTATAATGAAAATGAAATGTGGTGGGACCTGTGATTGAAGATTCCATTAAAAAAGTAATTTCAAGAACATGATGAAGAAGAAGAAGAAGAGGAGAAGGAAGAACAAGGTTTTGTTCAATTGACGGCGATGGTAGGAAAAACCAAAATGAAAAGCAAGTGTTTGAAGAGTTTTTTTGGTTTTGTGTTCACATCTGCTTGCAAATTTCGACAAAAGAGATTTTTGTACGAATGATCGAAATGATCTAATCCTAATATTATCTACGAGTGTGTCTCATATTATACACTTTTGAAAATCCACAAATCTAATAAAAACAACCCTCAAAATTAAATTAAATCTAATTGAACCAACTTTTAATGTTAGTTTTTAAAAATCTAGGTTAAAATATCATCCGAGTTCCTTTAATTTGGAGTTTGTTTTATTTTAGTTCGTACAATTTTCGTCTCTATATTAATAATTTCAAATTTCAAATTTGGTTAAATAAATTACAATAACGTTTATACAAGAAAATATCGTTTGTGAATCAGTTTCCAAATATAGTAATAAAAACTACAAATTTAAACAACTTTTTTAAGATATTGCAAATGACATGAAATATTTACAAACTTCATATTATGATAGACACTAACAGTGTGTACAAGTAATAGATCTAAAATTTAAATATAATTTGTTACAACTATTTTGTTATATTTAAAAATATCTATAAATTAATAATATATTAGCTCAATTTAAGAATTATTGTAAATGAAATTACAACAAAATTCTATATTAAAACGAAAAGAAATAGAGTGAGCTGGATATCAATAAACTAATTCGTCAACTTCAATCATTTCACATCATAATAATTAAATTGACTTTTTAATCAATGTTTCATACTTCATTACATAAATAAATAACTAATAAAGTTATTATTATTATTATAATTATAATTATTATTATTATTTGTTGATTTATATTGGATGATGATACTTTTATTGGTTGTGTGTTATATTAGATTAATATGCAGTTAAACGAAATCATATATTTAAGGAAATGTTTGTATAAATTTAATGTTGATGTTTGTCCTTATCCAAAACTCCAATAACCTCAACAAACTTCGATAATTTCCAAGGAACAAAATGTTAAATTTTGGATAATTAAATTACATTTTGATCCGTAGATTATATATGCAGTATTTTAGCCATTTAATTAACCATACGAATCAAAAATTTAAAATATACATTTACGTCACGTTTATCACGATTGAAAAGTAATAGATCAATAGAAATAAAAAGTGGACTCCATCGAATTTTTTTGGTGTTGTTTACTTGTGTTATGCAATTGTATTCACACATAATACCCACATCTAAATCTATAATGAAATAACGAAATCTGATTGATGAGCTGAACGAGTTCAATCCAAATACGCATGAGAATTACGTCATATTGTTATTGTTATTAGCGGTATAGTTATCATTACAAATATTATTATTGTTACTATTACAGCTGACCGTTACTGATATTCTTTTAACCCTTAGAGGTAGACGTAACAGTAACACAAAACAGTAAATCTTACAAAATTTATAATTTTAAACATATGCGATAAAAAATAATTCAATTACGTTTGTGATTCAAGCTCTTTATAATTTATCTACATATGAAATTTCATTACGATTACATCAATTTTCATCGATATTAGGTAAACGAAACCATAATATTGTAGATTCTTAATATATATCGTAAGAGATATTTTGATTTTGAAGATTTTTACCTATTTTTTCCTATTTCGCGTAATAATCTATTTGTTGGGTTTCATTTTTAATTATAGAAGTAATAGAAAAGGTTAATATAATATTTAGTATATAGTAATAACCCAATCAACTTGTATCAAAATCAACTCGATTTAGGGATCGTTTGAATTGATTTAAGAAAAAAAATATTTTTTAAAAAAATCATTATTCATTTAAACTCTTCGGATAAAATTTATTTAAAATACATTTTAAAATCTATTTTGAAAAATTGTCAACACTTACTTTTTTTTCTTTCAAAATGACTTATTTTTAAATTAACAACTTGAGAATGTATTACAAACACGCGCTAGTAATAGTTTAAAATAAAATCAAGGTTGCTTAAATTATTGACATGTTTTTCCTCTTCAATTACAATATTTCACATAATAGAATTCAACTATCGAAACCATGTATCAATTTAAAACGGGTTTTGTTTCTAATAAATTTTTAAATTTTGAAAAATGTCCAATAAATCTATAATTTTTAATATTGTATATAATAAATAATGTGCATTTTTAAAACGTACAGTGTCTCAACTCGTATGAGTTTAGGATTTTATTAAGATACACCATTTCAATTTATGTCTAGGACACGTTAGTTTAAAAGAAATTGTCGAATATATGCACGGTTGTTCGCACCAAGTTTCTGGATGGCAAATGGTCTCTTGAACTTAAAATTAAAAGTTAAAAGAATTCATCGTAAACTTTTAAGTTTCAAGTTTGTTACGCCTTATCTCAAACTAGTTTATGAAACTATAGATACGAACACAAAATTAGTATATGTTAAACTAACATAAAATGTACTATTAGCTACGAAGAAGTAGGCGATTAAAATCTCTTTATTCTTTATTGTACTAAACAAATATTTAATTTATATAATTGAAACTAAATGAATGAAGGGCAAATTGCAAAAACCACCCCTAAAGTAGAGTGATAGTTGCAATTATACCTTTGAATTTTCAAAATTAAAAAATTGAGCCCTCACACTTATTTAATTTTTTAAAATTTAAATCATCAAACTTACATAATTGTACAAATTGTATTGATTGTATATGTTTGAGATTATACTTTTATCATTTGCATGGGTTCAATTTTTACAATTAGTGTACGTTTGAGGGGCTAATTTTAACATTTTTAAAAGTTTATGAGTCCAATTGTTATTAAAGAAAATTTGAGGATATAATTGCAACTAACAACATACTTTAGGAGTGGTTTGTTTAATTTGTCACGAATGAATATATAACAACAGTACTTTATTGTATAGTATGGTAGGGTTAAAATGAGCATTAATATGAGGAGATTGTGCAAGAATATTCCACCAACAGAAATGTGTATATTATATCTATATATTATATAATGAATCATTGAAAATTACAGCACTCTTATAAAATATATTATTGGATGATATAATATTAAAATATATTGATTGGATAATTTAATGGTTAATACAGATAGACATACACATAGGTATTAATGTACCAATCAACAAATATTTTCACCATCCCCTCCTAAAACCATGTTTCACATTTTTACAATCTTTTGAATATTTAGGGTTTTTTTTTTTTAATCAAGGAAATAGGGTGAATTACAAAATTGTCTGAACTTTCCTACTTTTTACACGAATAGCTTAAAAGTGTGTTTGTTAGTAATTTTGGCATCACTTTTTCACTAGCCAAAATCACTTTTGTATAAAAAAATATGGTCTTTGACAACATAAAGAAAGTGATTTTAGAAACATAAAAAATTACTTAAAATTGATTTTTGAAGTATTAGCTCTCTAATGATTCTTGAAAAATGATTAACCGGAAATCATCACCTAATTTTATATAGTTTTTGAAATGTCCAAAATACCCTTCTTTTAGTAATTTGATAGTTTTAGAAGCAATTTCGGTATTAAACATGATGATTGAAAATCAAATTAAAACATATGATAATCACTCTTAAGAGTTTGTTACCAAACATAAATTTGATTGTTTAGAAATCGATTTTACAAAATCAATTGTACATAAATCTTTTTTTCTAAAATCACTACTTAAAGTATCCCAAACACACTCTAAGAAATCACTCAAAATTGATTTTTGAAGTATTAGTTTTCTAGTGATTTTTGAAAAATGATTAATCGAAAATCACTATCTAATTTTTTATAGTTTTTGTAATATCCAAAATATCCTTCTTTTAGTAAGAAATTACTTTTAACCTAATTTCACATTCTAGTTCTCCATCCTCTTCAATTCTAATTTAATTTTAATTATAATTTAATAAAATTAGATATTTTATTATAATTATTTTTAAAAAAATAAATGTCAAAATATTTTGATAGTTTTAAAATCACTTTTGGTATAAACACGATGATTGAAAATCAATTTTAAACCTATGAAAATCACTTTTAAGAGTTTGTTACCAAACATAAATTTGATTGTTTAGAAATCAATTTTACAAAATCAATTATACCTAAATTGTTTTTTTCTAAAATCACTACTCTAATATAACTATCACTCCCAAACACACCCTAATATAACTATTATTTTACGAAAAAGTTAGGTCATTTTACTTTTTCAGCCTTCCTTACCATTTAATTTGTTTAAAAAAAAAATTTGTACTTCGCATAAAAAAAACTACCAAAAGATAAAATTTTATTACACTTATTTTTCTACAAGATATCAATATTTTGTTCATTTTACTATTTTTGACAATTTTTCTTAATAAAGTATTAATATAAAAGACGCAATACCATTAATTTCCTCAAATGATTTCCTTTTTAAAATCTACACAGAGTAACGAATGTTTGTCCAACATAATTGAAAATTGTTCCCTTGTACACTAAAGTAAAGAATCAACCTTCGAAGGAGAAAATAGGATAAATTTGATATATACAACACCATAATATATATTTGATTTTTTAGAAATAAACAAGAATATATTTGAATCGGACAATTTGTACAATATATCGTTTTATATATCGAGCAATATGCATTGCATGTTATCATTTTTTTCAGTATATTTGTAAATACATATATAAAAATAAAGTTAAATGCGATTTATATTTACATTTTTCGATTTATTGTAATTATATACTCAAAACTCAATCCAAATATATCAATTTTACTGGGAATATTGACAGAAAAAAACAAACAAAATCTCAAAGAATTCAAACATTCGTTTAAAATAATCATAAATAAACATCAACAAAAATTAATAAATAACAAAAACGATTTTAATTTAATAAAAAAACAAAAACAAAAACGATTTTAAAATTTTAAAATTTTAAAATTTTAAAATGATGGTTAATAAGAAAATAATCAAAATTTTCCAATTTCTTAAAATAGTGATTAAAAAAAAAGATAAATGCCAAATGTTTGGTGCACATAAATCAATCTCACAACACAATTTCCCGTTTTTATGCCGCAAGTTTCCCATCAACCTCAATTGGGCTTTTATCCTCACCAGCCCAATTCAACTTTCTCGAACCACCCTAATGAATCTCACTGGGCCCAAGAAATAAATCATGGGCTTTCCCTTCCGGCCCAGATTTGGCTTGCACCCTTTTGGGTGGATAACCATGTATGTTAGTTTACTTCAACGCAAATCTAACGGTCACAAATCGATGATGATCCGACAATTATAATTCATAATTGAATATCAAAATTTTAAAACAATGCTTTTATAGTACATATGGTATAACACTGGCTAATTAGGGTGTTCAAAAAGCTCGATAACCCGACCAACTCGGATTATCCAACCTAAATCGTAAGAGTTAGTTGAACTACATTTTATTTTAGATTGGGTTGGGTTGTAAAACTTTTTTTTAAAATGTGTATATATATATACTGAATCAACCCGACCAACTCGATTTTATTATTATTATTATTATTATTATTATTATTATTATTTTTACATGAACTTAGGTTTCATGTATTTGAAGATAAAAACTTAGAATTTTATATTAAATTTTTGTTGTTTGTTTGATTATAAATTTTTAAAAATTGATGTAACATATTTAGGCATAAATATGACATTTTGTTCACTCCAAAAGATCAACTTTTAGTGAAAAGAAAAGAATTAAAAAATAGTCTAAATTATGAAAAAAAAAAAAAGAAAAAAAAAATCCAATGACCCAACCCAAAAATTATGGGTTGGGTTGAGTTGACCTTTGCACATTAAACCAATAAGGTTCAATTTTTGTCAACCATCTCGGGTTGACCCATAATTTACTTTCAATCAAACTTATGTTCACCCCTACCCCCTACTAGGTAAGAGCATGGCCTCGAGATAACTTGATCGTATGGTTTGTATTACAACCATGCACAATTTCTCATTCGAATTAAAAAGTATGAATAGAACTTTTTTTTCAATTTAATTTTAGTCTTGTTTGCCGTCCTAAATGATTGTGCAAATTAATTATATGTCATCTTTAAAATATGGGTACCTTTTAATATATTCATTAATATTAATTATAAAAAACAACTTTATTGGAACAGATTGAGAATGTTGTCCTACAACAAATACCAAATTTGTTCTATAAACTACAAATATTTTGTCCATCACTAATATTACTTATAACATGTATTGATTTATTTCATTTTAATATTAAAAACATATTATTATTATTATTATTATTATTATTATTATTTGCTTAATTTCCAGGTGAACGTATTGGTCTATTTTGTCTGGATAACTTCAAAATTAAAAGACTGAGAAAATTCCACACACCCCAACCAAATAATTATTTTGTTGAATTGAATTAAAAAGAAAAATAATGGTAATCATAATTAATTATTAAACCGCCAGGGTGGATTCCCCACACGTGAGAGAAGAGGGGGGGTTTGGGAAGTGGAAGTAGCACGCGCGCACGTGGGAAGAGGCCATCACACGCTTTCATGATGCCTTAGAAATCTGAATCACATTTTGTCTGACTTTTTTCAACTTTTAGAAAAAGGAAAGCCAGAGAGGAATCTTTCCTTAAATGGAAAGGGCCCACACCCCATTTTATTAAATGCTTTTATATTATTATAATTAATAAATAAATTTTAAAAAAAAAATACCTACTCATAAAATTATATGTATTATTGTTATTATTATTTTAATAATAGCTTTTTGAATGCCAACAATATTTCCAACTAAATACCCTCTTCTCCAAATTTACCCCTTTGATATACTCAATGGACACATGGGAACCACAACACTACCCCCCAAAAAAACACTCAAAATAATTATTTATTATTAAAAGTATATATTTATTTTTTAATCTCTTTCTTTTTTTCTATTTATATACTCCAATTAATCATATGCAACCCCCTTTTTAGGAAAATATTTATTACAATTTTAAATATTTAGTGAATATTAGTTAGAAATTTGGATGGACATGGTTCAACCAAAATTGTAATATCAAATTCTATAGGTTCGTAATCAACGTTATAAAATGTGAGTTCAAACTTCAAACATAAACATTAATCACGTTGACTAGCAAAAGATTAATTGGTATAATTACGTGTCAATCTTTTTTTAAAAAAAGCAATTTTCATAATTAAAGAGAAAAGCACAATAAAGAGAGGATAACGTGTCATCCTCTCTCTTTGTCAATGCACACAATAAAGATTGTCTATTACTTTGTATGCAAAGTTCTTTAAACGCTTCATTATCCAATGAAAATGAAAAGCTTTGGTTGTTTTGTACTTTTAAATTTCATCTGCATTTAATTAGAATCAAAATTTTGATGAATTTGAATTTTTTTTATGAACAGTTGATATTCTATTTCAAAAACTTCATATTAAATAAAATATATCCGTCCAAAGCCCTGGGATCCACTCATATTTTAAATTACTATAATCCAAACTCATTGGATGATTGATTTGGTAACTAAATTAATGAAAAGTAACCTAAAAATGGATTAGGTTGAATTAGTTAATGTTGAATTTGATTTAATTTAGTTAAAATAGACAAATCTATATATTAACCAATTTGGAGAGGAATATTGAGCTGATATTATTTTAAAATAAAATAATATAATCTTGTTTAATTCTCACATTTCCAATACTAATTTTATTTTAGTGCTTTCCATTTTCTTTTCAAGTGTCAGCCACCAACCACTGAAATTATTTATTTTGTCTTCTTTTATATTTATATTTGTTAATAAATTAAATTAAATAAAAACTAAATAAATAAATAAAAAGGGTTCACCAACAAAAATATATATTTTTAAATTTGCTTGTGTTCCCTAGAGCTTGTGCGCATGCAAAAGAAAAAGGACAGACAAAGCCCATTTTATGAAAAAGAGTCGCAACAAATTATTGCCAATCAAATTATATCGATAACGCGACAAACATAACAATTAGATTTAAAATATCGGTATATATATATATTAATATTTTTTTAAAATTATAAATATTATAAAATTTTTCAGAATTAACCAATTGTATATATTACGAAAAATTAAAAATTAAACCTTCCACTGCAAAAAAAAAAAAAAAATGCATACATGCTATTTAGTTATTGTTGAGTTAAATTGGGTTTAACTAACATTATATATCGATTAAAACATATATGCTTGACTTGGATATTATAAGTTCAAATCTGACCACACACATGTTAGATATGCTTAAAAACTGTTTTCAAATGTTATTTTAGTTATTGTATTTTAAGTCTTATACAATTATCGACGTTGTATTTTCAAATGTCCAATTGTACTCTACGTAATTTCAATAAACATTTAAAATATAGAGACCAAATTTAAAATTTATCTATGTTTCTTATCAAGTATTAATTTAAACTTTGAATTCTTATACTAATTAAACTCTTGAACTAATAGTTGACTCAATTTAAACTTTATACTTTCGAGTGTGTGTACCAGTTTACACTTTCTTCCAAATTTCATTCAACCAACGTCGTGTGAAACTTATAATTGAAGAGGTCGTTTGGATTGACTTAGAAAGAATTGGTTTTTTTTAACTCGTTTTATTTAAATTATTTTTTTTAAAAAAAACTTGGTTAATATATACTATAAAGCAAGAGACATTAGCATATATTGCAATATTTTTAAAAATTGCAAATATAGTAAATTTTGTCAATGATATCACTGATAGACCATATTGCAAATATTGATCTATCATTAATTAACGATAGAAGTTTACTGATAAACTTTGCTATATTTGCAATTTTTTAAAATATTGTTACACAGTTGACTATTTATCCCTACAAATACTACCCATTATACTTACTTTAAAATCTATTTTAAGTAGTTGCTATTGTCCTAGTTCAATTCATTTAGGGCATGTTTGGGGCATGAAGTGGAGTGGAGTGGAGTGGGCTATAATAGTCCACTCCATGTTTGTGGCAAAGATTATTTTAGTTGGAAATTAGGATTAAGATTAAAATAACGCACGTGCTTTTACTATTCTTCAACCCTAGGGGTATTTGTTTCAAGGGTTGGAAAGTTTGTCGACCAACATTCTGACACCACCTCCAGTGATCGTCGTCGGCCAATCTCTGACCACCACCTTCGGTGATCGTCGCCGGCCAATCTCCGACCACCACCTTCGGGGATCGTCGCCGGCCAATCTCCGACCACCACCTCCGGGGATCGTCGCCGGCAAATCTCCGACCACCACCTTCGGTGATCATCGCCGGTCAATCTTCGACCACCACCTCCGGTGATCGTCCTCGACCAATCACCACCACCACCTCTATTGACTCCATTGGCTAACTTCTAACAACCAACTTCGGCGACCACCGCAAACCAACCTTCGGTCACCACCGATAAGCCTTGAAAACTTTTAATAAAAATATTTTAAAGATATAACAAATTAAATAAACTTATATGTATAAATAATATTTTTTTAAAAAAATTGAAACTCATTTGTGTTTTTTTATTTTAAGAAGTTTTTATAAAAAATGTTTAAATAAAAATGAATTTTT
>JBBPDJ010000003.1:9361904-9375813 GCA_037974625.1 Cucumis cinereus
CTATAATAATCTGCACCTCAAACACATACTATAATAACCCAGACTATAATACTCTGCACCCCAAACACAGACTATAATAACACACAGACTATTATAATCCACAGACTATAATAACTCACTTTGCGCCCCAAACGGCCCCTTAAAGTCTTTATTATGATCATCTCTAACTTTCAAAAGTGTAAGATTTTAATTAATACAATTATACGTTTTACACAAAAAATTTCATGGACGATATGAATTGTCATGTTACAAAAGTTATGAGATTTAAGTTGATATTTCCATGGGTTTACATTCATGTCACTCCTAAAATTTAGAGGTATAAATGGATAACTTTCTTATATCTTTTTTAATCAATTTTCATTGCAATTAATAATACATAGAAAATAACTAACTCCGACCTCAAAAAACTAAATATCGAATATTAATTAATTACCGTTCAACTAAAAGCTCATATTAATATTAATTATCGTTCAACTAAGTGTATTATGGTTCATATAATGTTTTAGTTATTAATTATATTATTTAAGTGAAAACATTAGTGAACGACAAACCCTAATTACAACAAACATGATTTGAAAGTCAAAATTAGACTCAAAAAATGGGGTGAAAACACCCACTTTGTTTAGTAAAAGGATTTGAATGTTGAATTATTTTAAATATTTAAATACTTTATTATGAATTATTCCAGAATCCAATAATTAGAAGATTAAACGGTAAATCAAAAGCATTTGGGAACCCAATTCGGTAATCAAACCCATAAAATTCGATATTTATCATTGAAAGCAATTCCACTAAATCAAGAAGTACTTTTGGATTATACTTTGAAGATAATCCAAAGAAAATTTAATGATCATTTTAACTTTAATCTTCTTCTAATATCAGTATTCTTCTTTAATTTTCACAAAAACAACATTATCCAAACGTGACAGTTGGCAAGGCTAGGGCAAGTCATGATATTATAATCTTTAATTAGGGTTCTTTTAAGGATGTGATTGCAACGTTTATTTATTTATTTGCATATATTATTATGGATTTAGTCGTGGACTTCAAAATTTGTATCTATTTGGTTCTTAAACTTTTAAACTTGTGAATTCGATCATTAAATGACTGTTTGATAATTTATTTGTTTTTCGTTTTTCGTTTTTTGAAAATTTGATTTTTAAAAGGCATATGTGCTTGATAACTAATTCGTTTTTTTGTTTTTTTAAACAAGAAACTTGTTTTCAAAATTATGAAAGAAAGCTGAAAATGAAAAAAATGAAGCTTTCAGAAAAATATATTGTGTTTTTAAAAAATGAAAACAAAATCATTTACCAAACATATATGGTTTTGTTTCGAGTAAACGAAAATTTAAACATAATTAAAAAAACAAGAAAAACAAAACAAAAACAAAAAATTGAAATGGTTGTCAAACGGGACGTAAGATTTTGATTTTTTTGAATTTCACTAATCTATAAGATAAAATTGAAAGTTTAGGGGGCATTTGGCGTGCAAGTTTAGAATCAAATGCCTAGGAATTAAATGTCATGAGTTTTTCTGATGGGTTCTAATGCCTAAAAATTACAAATGTCTGTGTTTGGGGTGCAGGATTTGGAATTCTGAGTTTTTTATGTCTGTGCTTGGGGTAAGTTTGTTTAGTTTTTTTTTTTTTTTTTTTGTGAATTGTATATCCTAATTTTTATAATGTATCAATTTTATAATTGATTTTTTCTCATATTTTGTACCACTAATTCAATTTCTTTACTCTATTAGCTTTCATGACAATAATGTAAAAACGATTAATTTTAACATTCAATAACAATAGAAGAATGAGAAAATATATTTTAAAAAATACTATTAGAATTAAATCAAGAACGTATTTGGAATGACTCAAAAAAAAAGTTTTTCAAAAATTCGTTTTATTAATTTTTTCAAAGTCGGCAACGGTCGGGTTGGTGGTCGGAAGTTCGCCGACGAAGTTTTCGAAAATGACACTTAATGGTCAGCCAACAATGATTGTTTGATCATTGACGACTATTTGTTAATAGACACGACAATCAATCATTAACGATAACGATTGGTTGTTGATGATCAAGATGTTCACCAACGTTTGTGATCGATTATCAATAGTTGATCGTAAAGTCAGTCAACGTTTGTTACCAATGGTTACCAATGATCATTGATAAAATGTTGAAGTAATTTTTTTCTAAAACTTATGGCATTAAAAAAAAACATATTCCAAACCCGTGGTTTGGAATTTTATTCCCATTGTCCAAACATGGGTTTGGCTTCAAATCCCAAACCCCCCTAATTTCAAATCCATGGGCCAAACACCCCCTTAAGGTTTTGCTATACACCATTTAAACTTTTATCTAATATATTCATTAAATTTAAATTTTATTAATCTATTATAAAATTTTTTAGCTCAACCGTTATAATATTAAAAATAGGAAAAAATTCGAGTGAATTCTGAATGCACCTGTCTAGTTATTTTTCAATCTTTTAAAATAAAAATAAAATTTATTTTTTATAAAAATAATTTTTCATCTTGTTTTTGTGGGACAGAGAGATGAAAAGCATGTAGCATTACTCTTAAATTTTGTTTTGGAAAGGACACCATGGCATTTGAACACGTAAGCAAGAGGGAAGGGAAATTGAATTTGGTGGGAGATTCGAAATTGCAATGTAAAAAGAAGAAAATGATAAATGCCATTGGCGTTGGCTTTTTTGTACCCCTTGTCTTTGGGTTTCCCGGTCAACCAAATATTTGTTTAAAATAAATAAATAAATATTTTTATTTATTTTTCTTTAAAATTATTATTAAAAAAAAAAAAAAAAACTTATTGCATCTGACAGCAAAAACGCATCTGTTTCCGGGCCCGTTTCCCTCAATCAACCGCCCCGTTTTTATTTTTTAATAAATATTTCTTAATGGAAAAAAATCATTTTTAATTTTAAATTTTGAGTTTAACTTCTGTTTAATCTCTGGTTTTAAAATTATTAACTATAATTCTTAAATTATTTTTTAGTTTAATTTCAAATTAATCTCTACATTTAAGTTTACCCAAAAGTTTCAATTTCATTTTAATCCGGTTCTTAGTTTTAAAAATTTATCCTTTTAATCTCTGTTTTACTATTAAATATGTGCTCACTCCAATTTTATTTTTTTTGCGTTTATATTTATTTATTAATTAAAATTAGTCATGCAATCAAACTTAAGAATTTGTTTGAGCAGGATGAATAAAATAATTAATTTTTTTAATTAACTGTAATTCTTTTAAACTAATAAATAGCCATGGTTATTAAAAACGAAAAATTAGCATTTAGTTAAAATTTAAGGTTAAAAATTTAAATCTCGAAAATAATAGATCAATTTGAAACAAATTTTGATCTTGAGTCTATATTTGTGACCTCTTGAAACATATGAACTAAATTAAAATCAAACTCAGTACTTAATAACTAAAAATGTAATATTTTGAAATTTAGAAATCAAATAGAAATTAGACCAAATTTTCTTTGTTCTCTTGAGTTTTGGCTTCCAATCACTCAGAACACAGAACTATTCGTTATATCCATCAAAATTCTAAACTTTTATAAACGACTCAATTTTGGACCTTTTGTTAAATCTCATCTGTCAACTCTTTTTTATAACTTTTTAAAAATAATTACGAGATGAGTTTTCTATTTACTTTGGCATAATTTTGAGAAAAATAATAAACCTCCAAAACTCAAATCTCACACTTTTTCATAAAACTTGAAGCATGTAGAAGAACGTTGAGTACAATAAAAAATAATAATGAAATATAAGTAATATATTTTTAGGAGTAATTGTCTAATTTGGCAGTCAAGTTATCCACATTTAGAATTTAGTTTATCATTCAGTTAAATAGTTACGAAATCCTAATAACGGGGACCAAAATATGTTGTTTTTAAAAGTTCATAAACTAATACAGACGTTTTCAACAATTTAAAGATCAAAATAGAACAAAACATAAAGTTTAGCCACGGATTTAGACCAAAATTTATTTAACTGGATTTGGCTTGATTTTAAATAAAAATGAAAGTGGTTAAGTAATTGACTGATACTTTGAATTAATTATGTTATAAAATACTAAGAGTCAACTTGATATAATTATAGATGGGCTTAAACACAATATTTCTGATTTATAAGTAATGTTAAATGAATTAAAATATAAATTAGACATAATTTAATATTGTTTTATGTGTTTCTTGGTCTGTTTTTTGAAGGTGGAATTTCAAGGGACCAGCACTTGTCAAAGATAGTTGTTCCTTTTTTAAATGCATAATCTAGCTGTGATTTAAACATTAACTTTTAAATAAATGAACGAAATATATATACGATAAGTTGCATAAACGACATTTAAACAAAATATAGTAGAATATATATACATGAATAAAATAATTGCATATATAACATAAAAATTGGCAAAAGACTAAAAAGTCCCACATGACTATCATTTCAAAAGTTTCTTCCTGATTTTTCAAAATTGAAACGATCAATAAATAGCAATTATCACTAATAGTTATAATCGTTAATAACTGTTGTTACTGATAGCTTTCAACTTGAGAAATGTGTTATCAATTGCTATCATCGATAATCCATCATCGATAGATTATATCAATGATAATTCCTTAAATATAGATTTGACATTTTAAAATTTTTTACTACTTGACTGATCAACATTTGTTATTCTTACAAATATTTTATCATCGTGTTTTATTTAAATTTATTTTCTGAATCATGTTATAATTTCTCTATATTATACATAAACCTAATTAGTCGTAAATGGAGATCATTCGTACAAATTATCTATAAAGTAAATTATAAAAACGAAGCTCTTCGTGGACTTTATTTGTTTACTTCTTTTTCAAAATATCCATGTCAAATATAAAAATAATATTCAAATTTTAATTCTTAGAAAATACTTTTAAAACACTGTTTAATTTAATATATATATTTTTTAATGATAGAAGGGAAAAGGTAAAATAAATATGATATTTTAATGACACTTTTTTTCTAATCCAGAAAAACAAAAAACATTCATAATATGCATAGTTTCAACCAAACCGACACAATAGTTAAATTAATATATAAAAGTCAATAAAATTTAAATTTAAATTAATTATTATTATAATTTATAAATAAGGGTAAGAAGGACAAATTAATATTGAATGGTTGAGCCCAAATTGTCAAACAAATTCGAAGAAGAGGGGACCAATCATTTGCAAAGTACGAGATTAAGTAACTTAATTAATCTAAAGTTAATTTAATTACTAAATTAGTGCCTTTCACTTCACGCCTTTATCATACCTTCATTAGTATATTAATTTGGCTCTTCTCTCACATTCTTAATAACTAATTCCATACTTATTTTGATTTATCTTTAAATAAAATATATTAATAAAAACAATGCTATCATGTCAAAATTGGTGTTTTTTTGTCAGGACAACAAATTTTAAGCGATATTTTTGTTCGAACAATCATTTGTCCATTTGTTCTGACACATTAAATGCTTACTTTTTCTCTTTAAGGTACATTATGAGTCCTACATGGTAAAACAAGAAAATGGTAAGAAATTTGATTCCAACTCGAGTGTAGAGCTACACTCGCCATGTGATATATTCAACATATGAGACAATTTTGTGATATCCACTTGCTAAAATAAAGACATTTATAAAAACATACTCGTATGATATTTAATTTACCCTACATCTAAACTTTCATGCACTCTCTCTACACCTAAATAAACAAATTTAAACAATTGAGAAGTGATTCTTATATCTAAAATATAAAAATTAATTAGTAAAAAAAGTTGAGAATCTAGAGATATATTTTCGAATTTTTTGAAAATTTTGGAAAATATATATTTAGAGAACGAGAGAAGCTACCACGAAAGTTCCAAAATACCATTATTTTTTTTATTTGATAAATATATATATATATATATATATATATATATATATTTATCAAATAAAAAAAATTAGCACTTTTTTGTATCTATCTCCTTAGAAAAATGTGAGAGTTGGATGTAAATAAATAAAAATAATAAAAGATTGTTTAATATGTGCATAAATATTTATATATATATAAAAGGGAGTAAAATTGTTTGAATAAAAGTGGGGAAAAGAGAGAGAGAAGAAGGACAGCGACAATTGCTGGGAAACAGTCGGTCACATCAGAAGGGGACCGCTTGGTCCTCCCTTCCACACACTCCACGGAATGGGCCTCGTGCACCACGCGCCTTCTCTTTCAACGCGCCGCCACATTCCTCTTCGAGTTAGAATAACAATTTTATAAATAATAATCAAGTGTACAGTAACATTTTAAAAAAATTGTAAATATGGTCTAACAATGATAATGTTTTTATTATTCAATATAGTCTATTAGTGATAGACTTCTATTATCGGTAGACTCTGATAATTATTTTTTCTATATTTGTAATTTTTTAAATATTGTTATATATGCTAGTACTTTGAATCTTATTGTTGTATTTGTAACTTTCCTTTTTTAAAAAAATTATTATAGATACAAATTTTTCTATATTTCTATTTTTTTTTTAAAAAATATTGTTATATGTTGAATTATCGTCTCTTACTTAATGCAATTGTTCTATTATAAATTTTTGACTCGTAACAATCGTTGAGAAAGAAGGAAAAGAGCAATTATCCCCCTGGCTAAACAGATTAAGTTTAATCATTGTGATTAAAATCACCATGTAGTTCAAGAGTTTTAAACCCTACTCCACCGATTGAATGTTCACATGAAAAGAAGTGTTAGGTAGAAATGTTATCTTCTTTTTAGTTCAACGGTAGAATGAATATTCGAATCTATAGCCTTTTATGTCATTGTTATGATGTTTTAAGTAGTCAAATACTATGGTTAGATTAATAAGAATAAGCGATTAAAACTTAATTTTAAGTAAGGTAGCAAATACGGAAACAATTATACTATACTGCGCTTTAACTAATACTCGATGGCAAGATCTCGATCCCGAACCCGATTGGGTGGTGGAAGAGGAAAGAGGAGACGGCGGCGGAGGGGGTTGGTTGGTTTGGTCTTGGCTTCAATTATGTGTGCCCAATTGATGCAATGCAAACGCTGGCATAATTGGGAGTTCATGTGCCTACGTGGGGCACACTCATTGGTGGTCACCATTATCTATCTGGACCATTTGTCTAAGACTTGATTGTGTTTCACATTTCCCCAATGATTTGGTGACACCTGTAAGAATAAGAGGCGTTGGATGAGATAGATTCTCGAGATCGTAACCCTTAAATAGTCACAATTATGTGGAAGACTGCCTAATGAGAAGCCTGGTCCACTGTGGACCCCACAAGCGGACCCCACTCTATCAACTTGTATGACATCAATCAGGGCCGTTGGTCTGGATCTGTTGTCACTTCTAGGGGAAAAAGGTTAAAAAAACTTAAAAAGTAATAATAAATAAGTTTATTAAAAAAAAAAACATATGTTTTTTTACAAATTATTTAAATCTATTTATTTAATATTTTGTTGTTTCATATTTTTTTGGGGGGGAGGGGGAGGATGGTTTAATTATTTATTAAATTATGTGTGTAAGAATATTATAATTTGAAAAATAAAATTACAAAGTATATATGTTTGTGCACTAAATTATTTGTTTATTATATAGTTTTTCATAAATAATAATCATGGCAGTATATTTTGAATAACTTACTATTATTGTTTTTTATTTTTTCCTTTTTCTTCAACAACAACAATAAATAAATATATAAATAAATAAGACACTATTTCATTGATATAATGGGACCAAAGAGTTTCAAATTTTTTGAATAAATGTAAGAATCAACCTCTACGTGTCACGTATTTTTTTTTTTCATTTGAAAAGAAAAATTAAAATTCATTTAAGAAATGCATATCTTTTTAAAAAAGTTAAAAATATATTATTAGATTATAAATTTGTTGGGTTAAATGAAAAGTACGATTTGAAAAAAAAATGTGACAGTAATAACCATCATATCAGCGTTAAATCGTTTTAGATATCATTTTGTTTGTCATTCTAAATAATTCGTGCTCTAGTTTTTTAAAATTTTTTGAAATGTCGAAGGCATGTTATAACTTTCAAGGATAGTATTAACAATTTGAGTATTTATTTATTTGTTTAGTTCGAGCTATTGTTTGAGGATTGAATCGAAGAGAAGCGACCACCTAAAATAGCAAAAACTACATTAAGTTATTACAATTGAATCATCTCGATTTGAAATTAGTTGGAATAAAATACAAGTTTACTCTTTGAACTTGAAGTTTTATCAATTTAATCTTTGAAAATTTAAAAATGTATAATAGATTTATAAATTTTAAACTGTGGATCCATATGCCACTTTGAATTCGACATTTTTAAAAATCAATTGATCAATTGGATATTAATTTAAGTTTTACGTCTAAAGAAACCCAAAACTTTAAAACTTGTGTCTAGTAATTTTTTTAGTTAGAGATTAAGCTTGTAATTGTGATGTTACCCTAAAATCTATGTTTTATTTCGTTTATTTAAATGAAGTCTATCATAACGAAAAATGCATATTAGAGAAAATAGGTTTAATTTTAATTTTATTAAACGACAAAACTGGTGAACATATCTACCAATTTATCAAAATTGCATAGTTTTTCAGTGTCTATTTGCATCTATAAGTGATGGATGATAGTAGTTCATCAGAGATATTTGCTATATTAGTAAATATTTTAGTTTATTTTTTATATCTAACAAAAATTTAAAATAAAAAAACAAACACAAAATTATCAAATGGAACATTAGTAATAATCTTATAATATAAACAATAAAAAGTTTATATTGATCGTGACTTGTGAACAAAGGACAAGTAAGCCTCCCTTGCTAAGGCCTAAGATCACACACATTAATTAATGTATGATTAAAATATGAATTTGGTGTTGTACTTTGGATCTTTTTTGGAATTTGTATTATCCATTTTGTTTAATTTTGGTTAAGTAGTTTCAAACATCTAATTTAATTCCTTTAGGTCCAATAAATCTTAAATTAGTTATTGCAGGTAAATTATTGTCGATAATTTCTCATTAAAAAAAGTTATTAATTATTAATCATATGAAAATATATTAAATTTTATTGGTGAATATTTATGAATACGACGTGGATAAAAGTTGACAATCATCTATGGAATTTAAAATTTTACTGTATTTTAATTTACTAGAAAATATAATTTTTTACTGTATTTTATATGGGTAAATAAACAAGGTAATTTGGCAAAATATATGATAAAAGAATAGATTGCATAATTAATTAAAATAAGTTGGAGGGAGGATCCACACACTAATCACACCCACCAATCATAATCCAACACACCTTCAGCCTCTCTTCCCTCTTCACTTCTTCTTTTTATTTAAAATAAAAAATAAAAAATAAAAAATAAAAAATAAAAAATAAAAAACAAAAAAATTAATAATTATTATTTATTATTTATTTTGCTCTGTTTCTTAGATTCATTCCTTGAAGCTCGCTCCATTGCTGCTTCGCTTTTCGAGCTCCAACTTTTTCTCCCCTTTCTCTTCTTCTTCTCTGTGTTTCAACTTAAACCAAAAAAATCTCACAGCTTAGAGTTCAGTCCTCTCACACTCGGATTCTCCCCTTTTTCAGCTTTCCTTTCAATTTCCCAGTTCCATCCCTTTTCACTTCTAAATTTTCTTTCCCTTTTCCCGATTTTGATTTCCTTTTTCCCCGAAAATTTTCACCCTCTTTCTCCCTTATTTTCCCGGAAAATTTCATCCCCTGTTTCTCTCTCGATCAACTTTTCCATTACTTAGGGTTTATACCAATTCTGGTTTTTTTTCTATTTTTATTTTTTATTATTATTCTGATTTTTTGTTTTTGTTGGTTTGAATTTATAAAGGTGCAGTGACTTTTTTCATCTTTTTTGAAGAGTAGATTCCTCAGAGTGAAGAAGGGAAAAAAAAAAAGAAAAGAGTATTCTGATTCCATTGAAATGGTTGTTGATTTAACACCCTTATTGTCAAATTCCTATTGTGAAATATCCACCATTTGGTGCATTTTCTCTCTGGGTTCTTCCTGTTTCTTCTCTATTTAACATTTCATATACAAAAACTCCCTTCCCACAAATCATTTTCCTTCTTCTCTCTGTTTTTTTTTTTTTTTTGTTTTTTTTGTTTTTTAAATCATGAACAAACACCTTCTTTGAATCTCTTTGAATTTTGTTCCCACCCAGCTTCATGAAGTGGGAAATGGAAATTCTCTCCTCTCCTTCTTCTCTTGTTTCCACCATGAGTTGGAGTTCCGGCGACGGTAAGGCCTCGAGATGGACCGTTGCCGAGAACAAAATGTTCGAGAATGCTCTTGCGATTTTTGATACTGATACACCTGATCGGTGGCAGAAGGTTGCGTCGATGATCCCCGGTAAGACTGTTGGGGATGTGATCCTGCAGTATAAGGAACTGGAAGCTGATGTTAGTAGTATTGAAGCTGGTTTGATCCCAATTCCTGGCTATGATACTTCTCAATTTACATTGGATTGGGTTAATAGTCATAGTTATGATGGATTCAAGCAATCGTATGGCCTCATCGGTAAACGATCGTCGGGACGGTCGGCGGATCAGGAGAGGAAGAAAGGAGTTCCATGGACTGAGGAAGAACACAAGTAAGTGATTGGTTTGATTGTTGAAAATCATGTTCAATTCAGGAACAAACACCATTTTTTAGTGGAATTTTGTTGAGTTTGATTGATTTGTAATTGGTAAACTAATTTGCAGGTTGTTTTTGATGGGGTTGAAGAAATATGGGAAAGGGGATTGGAGGAACATCTCAAGAAATTTTGTTGTAACTAGAACTCCAACTCAAGTAGCTAGTCATGCTCAAAAGTACTTCATCAGGCAGCTCTCAGGCGGAAAAGATAAGCGGAGAGCGAGCATACACGATATAACAACCGTCAATCTCAACGACACGAGAAGTCCATCGCCCGAGAACAAGAAATCCGTATCACCAGAGCACGCAACCGTGCTCCCACGCCACTCGAATCCATCATCAACCGTGCCTAGAGCCGCCTTCAATTGGAACCAACAACAACAACACAACACTAATGGAGCAGCCATGGTTTTCAACCATTCCAATGGGAATGTTTACATGTCCCCAGGCGCATTCGGTGTCAACTCGTACGCCGCCGGGCTTCGGCTACCTGAGCACCACCTACAAAAAGGTGCTGTCAATGAACCCTTCATTGGACCCCAAAATATGATCTTTCAGATGCAGGCTGGCCATTGCTTTCCCCATGGATAGTTTGAAATTTGAATTGAACCTTCCTTTTTTTACCCTTTTGAAATGCCAATGCCAATGCCAATATATCCTCTTTGAGCTTTCATATAGTATAGTTGTAATCTTAATTATTGTCACATACTTTAATACAACTCCATATCTTGAAGAGGACATGATTGAAATTGAATTCATTTTCACTATGTTTTTTCTTTCTTTCTTTGGGGTCCATAAAAAGGGGCTTCCCTGCAAATTGCAGATTCTATGTTGGGAAGACAAGGCATTTAGAGATGGGCAATGTGCTTTGCTTAGTCAATGAAAAATGATGTTGTGCAACCAAGAAGCTAAGTTCAAAGACTGGTTCCTCTTGATAAGATTCTTGTCGAGAATTCGAATCGTCGAAACGAATGGAAACTTGTCTTCTTCAACGTCAAGCCGAACGAAAACCGAAACTGAAGAAGATCAGGAACTTCACATCCAATTTGAAAGAAAGGAAAGGAAGCTTTGGGTTATTTATTTATTTAATTTTAGACAATACTCATCATATGCTTACTTGAGTCATTGTCTATTTTACTATTAAGCATGTTATTTGGCTATGCATTTTTGAAACATTATTGTTATTCATCTGTCAGTTTCTTTGTTAATTGTTTTAAGTTTTTTAAACAATTTATTTTTGCCCATTGGGTTTAATAATTAATATAATTAAATTATGTTTTTTCAGGATTGAACTTTCTTTTCCAACACAAAAAGACATAGACAAAATAATAGGTGAAAATTTTGTCTAGCAAAACATTTGATTTGATTGATTTTCTCTTTCAGAGTTCTATTTTCCTATGATTTTCCATCGTAAAAATATGAACTTGGACGGCCTGACAAGTTATAAAAGTAGGACAGTAGTTGCAATTATACTCCTAGTCATGAGTAACGATAGAAATTTGACCTCCTCATTTATGGTTCAATTTCTATCACTATTGTAAGTTTGAAACATCAATCGAAAGTGTGAAGGTATAAATGCAATAACACCATACTTTAGGGTTGTTTTTGCAATTTACCCTTAAAAAATACAATTATTGAAAAAAGTCATAACAACACTCAATTTGGTATCCCATTGAATCAAATCTCTCTCTCTTTCTTGGTTTTTTTCCTTCTCTCAAAGAGCTTAGGGGTAAAGCTGACTATGAAAGCACTACACAAAGCATCATATGCTTCAAACCTTATTCTATGTTTTTTCGAAAATTATTTTGATTGATACGAGATCTTTTTGGAATATAGATCCTCTTATAAACGAGAAGATCCGTTCTAAGTATGATTAGATAACTCGTAATCTCCTTCAAACTCAAGATTCATCTCTTTTATTAAACTTTAGATTATTTTAATCGTTTCCCTTTATTGGTTTAGATTTTGATACAAATCACTTTTTACATAACAACACAAAGTCTTTCCCTTCCTCATACACAATTCAAGTGGCCCAACACACTTGGTTATCAAACTTCATCCTCAAGAGAATCATTATTATTTTATTTATATTGTATCTTAGTAGAGAATAATTTTATCTCGTAAAAAATAACATGCCATGCCATGCCATGCCTTAAATAATTAACTATATAATAATTTAAAATATAATTTGTTATTACGAAGCTTGATGACTGGGACATCAAATGTTTTGCAAAAATAAACGAGAAATGTCACGAGAACATGAATTGAAATAGGGTATCGGGTAGAGATGGGACGAAGAAGCGAAAGGTTACGAGGATTAAGTTGAAGTTTAGGTTTAGGGTTATGAATCCATTGATGGGGGCAAAAACAATGAAACTTTCCATTAGTCAAAAAAAGGGATTTGAGGCATTTCTATTTTCTTAATCAGAAGGGAATATAATCATATCTTGAGAATATGAAGCTTGAGATTCTGTTTTAGTGGGCAAAATTTCATTGACCCAAACAATAATTTTCCTTAATGTACATCATTAATCATACTTCACTCTTAATCAACTGCTCTAATTCAATTTCTAACATTAATCATACATCATTACTTTCTAACCTTTACTTAATAACCTTTCACACCTCTCTCTCTCTCTTTCTCTCTCGGTTTATCGTTATATCGACTTGCACCTCAAACCGTTGAAACAAAAGATGAAAAATCTTTCTATCATGTGTCGTAAAACATAAATTGATTGAACAAAAACATGAATTATGATGGTAAAGATCAACGTTTGGATCCTCCAAAACCAAAGATGAAGAAAGTGATTTGTTTGGTTATAAATTAATTGAATTTTGAATTTAGAGGAAAAGGGTATATTCATCCCCCACCACTTAAGCAAAGAATTACAAGGCATGAAGCTTTTGATGAGTAAGTGACAAAAACTAACCACCATCTTTCCTCAAAGTGCTTCTCTCTTTTTTTTTCTTTTTTTTTTTTTTTTTTTTTTTTTTTTTTTTTTTCTTTTCTGCAACTTGTTTGCTTAAAAAAACATTGCCTTCAACTTTATTCTTTTTTTTCTTTTTTATTTTTTATGGGAGAGGTCATAACCTTAGCTAAGTAGCTACCACACACACATAATCACAACTTCAACCTTTCGGTCATTGCATTATTCTTATTCCTCTTCTTCTTCTTCTTTTTTAATACAAATTATATATATATA
>JBBPDJ010000003.1:9376491-9431267 GCA_037974625.1 Cucumis cinereus
CAAAATATAACAAAATGACATATTGTATTCATAATAGTCTGTTAGTGTCTATCCTTAATAGAATATGAAATTTTACTATATTTTATAAATATTATGATTTAGTTTACTATGCTATATTTGAAAATGCTCGTATCATCCAAAGTCATTTAGAATTTTTGGTTTAGGGGAGGAGAAATGGGGTTTTAAACAGTGTTGGAATGTGGGAGAATTGCTAGTAGAAACAAATGGAAAGAGACCCATGAACACCCTATTGTCTTCCTCATCTCTCTTTTTCTTCCAATTCTATTATTTTTATTTTGCTTTCACCATTCCATTCTTCCACATGCTTTAATTATTATTATTATTATTATTATTTTGTCAGAAGACGATGATTAAATCCAATCCAATCGTCACTATTTTGACATTGTTTTAACTCATCGATTGACCTAGAAATTTAAATTTATCGATATAACGATGTTATATTCATTTTGTCTTAAATTACTCATTCCACATGCCATTTAGTACTTGTGGATTTTATTGATTACATTTTAAACCTAAATTTTAGTTTTTTTTTTTTTTAAAAAAAAAAGTGGTTAAAAGAGAATAAAACAATTTGAAAAATAGTGGGTGACTTATTCAAACTTTACTATTGATGATGATGAAGGATGATATAACATTGATGTTTTCTATTATTCTTGGCCATATTTTAACTATTTTAAATCCTCAATTCACTTCATAATGGAATAATTATTTGTTTATTTTGATTGATTTACAAATAATTGATTGGCGATCCACCACAAGGGATTTTTTTAATTTATGCTATAATTGCATATATATAGCTAAACCATTTTTTCTTAAAATAGGTTATTAACAATGCTTTTTATTCCAATTTTGTTAGGTACAAATTACTAGTCTTGCTATCAAAAGCTTAGTTCAATTGATACTGGTATGTGACTCAAAACCAAGAGATCTCGAGATCAACTTCCCGTCCTGTCTCTACTTAAAAAATCTTTCGAGAAAAAAAAATCACTAGCCTTCATTTGTTATTGTTATTACAAACATAACTTAATTGACATACGAATGCGTTAGTTATCAAGAGGTTTGTAATTCAATCATTTTTTCAATCTTAAGAGATTACTAATGCATTTTGCTAAGAAACACATATACAAATACGAAAGAAACACAAGCATTCTAACTCGCCATTTAGTTAACCTCTATAGGATATGTACAAGAGAATGAAGTGTTTATTAAATATAGATATCGTTTTGGTATTTCAAAGTCAATGAGTCTATGAATTGATATGTTTTTTCTTAAAATTTATTATATTTGTCATGTATATGTTTAGTCAAGCGATCGATGCATTTTTAATAAATGTTAGACTTATTTTTAGCTTTGTACAACTAGTGTCTAACACATGTAAAAAGTTTCTGTACTTGACCAACAAATACCAAAATGTTGAAATCATATCCAACAGTTGTGATCCGTCCTTAGCCAAACTAAATGTTTGTGCTTCCGAAGTGCTTGAAATAACTTTTGAAAAAATAATTTAAAATTAAAATAGGTTTTCCTACAAAGACGAATGAAAAGGTTAATAGAGCTTGAGTGATTTTGGTTCTGAAAGTATGCAATAATTAATCGACTCATCGATAATAGATTTTTTAGTACAACAAGTATGAGAATGAAATATCGAAACTCTCACCACTAGGATAAAAATCATGTCAATTATTACTAAACTAAATTTATTCTACTATTAACAATGGAATATTGAAATAACGAAACACTTCTAACATACCTTTATAGGAAATTTGAGGTTATAAAAGAGAAAATTTCCATAATTTTAGAATTATTTTAAAATAACTCAATTTTTATATTTTTTTTCTCTTTTATTTAACCTCACTCTTTCTAGTATAATAAGTATAGAAAGATTTGAACACAAACCTCTTAGTCAAAAAAACATTTGTATGTCGGTTAAACTATGCTTGCTTTGACTTTAACATCAATTTCAATAGTCCGGGAAATTAACCCCTTCTACCAAGCCCCAATTTCCTAGTAAGATAATTGCATAAAAGGGAACTTTGTTTTCACAATTTTTTTACATAAATTTGGTCCGATGATTTGAAAAAAATTAGAGTTTAGTTACCACAATTTGAAAAGTTAAAATTTAATCCCTGTGATTTGATAAAACATCATAAATAAAATCCGATTTTTTTATCATCATAGAGACCAAATTTGCAATTTAACCTTGTTTATAACATATTATCAACTTTCACAATGTAAATTATTTTTAATAAATAATAACAATCCTCGAATCCTTTGAAGGCTAATGACAAAAATAGGGTAGTTCTCACTGACCTAATAATATTGCCATTATTTTAGAAATCACCAAACTCTTGTAGAAACAACTCAATAATAAGTTAAGTGTAGCTCCGTGATTAAGACATCAATTATCATTCTAAATATTGATGGTTTGATTTTTTACCTCATAATAAACTAAAATTATTTTTATATTTTTAAAGAAAAAACATACATTTTCTCTAATTTCCGGGTCTGCCAATCTTGTGCTACATGGTTGAAATTTACGGGCTATAACGAGTCTTTGACCTTCGCCAACCCGAGCACAAATTGTTTAGGCATGTATTCTCAATCACGACGTTAGTAATCGAAATTCAAATCCCCACCTTCACTCCAGAATGTTGAACCCAAAAGACAAAACAAAAGAAACAAAAACAATAGGGAGGATTCCGAAGATTTTACCCATCTAAATGAGCATCCCCAACAAGTTGGTTAAATAGCTATTGAAATCAACTAGAGGTTTAGAGGTTCGATTCCCCCGACCCAAGCATTAATTCAACATCTTTACAACAAATAAGAAACTCCAGAAGGGTAGTTTTGAGCAGGGACCAAGATGATATGCAAATTCTGCTACATTAAACACTTTGAAAGAACACGAACTATTCAAAAGATGATCTTCTAAAAACTAGTTCACTTTCTCTCTGAACATTTCCACATGTTATAAACTGCCATTGGAGATGTTAAATAATAATGGAAGCTCCTAACTTGAGAAGAAAGTACAGGGCAGCCATAACAGAATGCAAGTTCCAAAAGAATAAAAGATTATTCTTCAAGAGATCATCCGCTAACAACACTCTGGGATATCGAGGAAAAGGGAACAAGAAAATACCTTTTTGTGTGTACAAGAACAAAAGAGAAAAAATCCGTTCAACTCCTGAAAGTTAACATACTCCAAAAGCTTCTACCATAATTTGGACATGGCAGAATCATTCTGCTGCATCCGAATCCTCACCTGCCTCCACCCCTGTCACGAAATGAAGAAGACGTTAATGGGAAGAACTACAATCTCTCTCTCTATTAACTAACTTCAGTGTGTGTGTGTTTTGTTTTTCGGGTAAGAAACCGAGCTTCAAGAATGGATTCCAATCCAAAAGAACTACGCAAAGACAAAAATTGTTAAAAGTTCAATTAAAGAACGTTGTACTGATGTGTTAAACCTCACAACCTCCCACACTTCTAATATTCCTCTCGAGCCAAACTCCCAATAAAACAGCAGAAAAACAAGCTTGCCACCACACTCTTTTGTTTATCACAAATGCGAGAGTTCATCTAGATACCTTCCATTTTGATGTGAAACAGTGGAAAGACAAACGAGAAGACATTAATGGAAAACTTACGATCTTGTTTGGTACCCATTTAGTTTTTGAAAATTGTGGTTGTTTTCTAACAATTTCTTACCAATGGTTTTTACATTTCCTATATAAATAATTGAACGCTTAGCCAATTTCAAAAAACAAAAACAAGTAAATGAAAACAACAGTGTTTTAGTTTTCAAATTTTGGGTTTGATTTTGAAAACACTCCTACAATCTAGACAACAAAACAGTAAACAGATGAAAGTAATGTTCATACACTCGATTTTCTGTGAAAAAAGGGAAGTAGCAGCAAGAAAGAGCAATGTTAAAAATGCATTGGTTTTAGGGTGAAGAAAGCCAAACATCCATCCTGAATCAGGTTTTCCATTTCATTACTCCTCTAAGAATTCAAACAGAAATGAATCAAAACAAAGAATGTAAGAAATCTGAACAAAAATCGATTTTACAAAATGACAATGCAAATGTTAACAGAAACAGAACCAAAACCAGTATCCATAATATAATTCTAAGGCCACCCATCATAAAAGGGTATTGAAGAAATAAAAAATTCAAGAAGAAGATGAAACTGTAATGTGATTTGAATGTTGACGTAAACAAAATGCAAGTTCTTAAAGCAGTTCATCATTTCTTAAATTGAATAATTGAATTGGAGAAAGGCAAGAAAATCAACCTCCTGCTTCTTCTTCTTCTTCTTCTTCGATTCCTTCTTCGTAATTAATTCCATATCTCTCATTCAGATAATCTACCGCCGGCGGCGTCAAAACCAACTTATCGGAGTCCAAAATATCAAACAAATTCAGCGTCCTCGGCGTCAACATTTTCAACGTTCCAATATTACGGCTAGATAATCGCACATTATCAGAAACCTCCGTCATTAAGAATAACGATTTCTCCTTCGGATCAATTCCCCAACGTTTCAGCGCAGCAATGAATTCTTTAGTTTTCGGCTTCTCAAACTTATCCCCAAATTCTTCCACCACTATCGTATTAACCGCCGCACTAGCCACCGCCGTCGATATCGCCAGTCTCTTCTCCTTTCTGTTAATCTTAATCGACCAATCTCTAGGTTTCGGCCCGAAGATCACCCCTCCACCTGGCCGAAGAGGAGTACGATTCGAACCGCGACGAGCCTCCCCGGTTTTCTTCTGCGGGTAGGGTTTTTTACCGCCTCCACTAACCTCAGCTCGAGTGAGAGTCGAGGCGGTCCCACGGCGCTTGTTTTGTTGATCGGTGATAATGGCACGGTGAACGACGGCGCGGGCAGTTTCCGGCGGAGCGGATTTGAGGTCGAGGTAGGTTTCGCCGACCTTTTCGCCGGTGAAGGAGAGGACGGGAAGAGTAGCGAGTTCGGAGGAGATGGATAGGGGTCTGATTTGGGGTTTAAGGGAATTGGGTTTCCAATTGAAGAAGAGGTTGGGATTTTGGTGGTTTGGGGAAGAAAGGAAGACAGATGAAGTGAAGAATGAGAGGGAGGATGGCGAAGTGGAGGCCGCCATTGTTGGTGAGATTGAAGAGGTTCGAGGCAATGTGTTGTGTTCTCTATGGATGTCGCTCGTTATCCACTACCGCTGGAGATCAGTGGCAAATAGGAAAAATACCATCTTTGTCCCTTTTTCAAATAATTAAAAATAAAAACAATTTTTTTTTTTAGTAATTTGTATCCATTTCCATTTTTAAAAATAATTTAAATCGTAAGCTTAGAGGGGAATTGGTAGAATTATGTGTACTAAAAGTCAAAGGTGTAGTGAATTTTTATTCAATTTATGGGCACATGAATAACACAAAAATGCTATCACCGATAAAAGTTGATAGACTAATGATAATGAAGGAATCAAATTTCTTTATGCAGAAGTGATAGAACGTTGTGTTGGTATTTTTTCGAGAAACATATGAAATCAAACCAAACAAAGGTGATGCAAAAAACTTGCCCTTAAAGATTTTCCTTTCTCACGTAAATCCCTTCCACTAACCTCGAACACGTACAATCTTCTGCACGAATCAATGAGACACCTCCAAAATGAGGCTTGGGGGAGCCTTTTCTGGAAATATGAGAATGTTTGTAACACTTAGAACACTTGTAACATTTACAAAACGGGTCATATTTATAGTATTACAACGATAAGGTACCCAATCTTACCATATACTACAGACTTTTTAGATTATTACTTGAATATGATTCAACTATATGTTTACCATATATATTGTTCAAGTAACATTAAATTATCAATAAAAAAATAATGTTCACAAATATAAAGTATACAACTACAAGATTTAAGAAATAAATGTAGATAAATCTATGTTCATCGTTTAAAACATAAATCTAGATTTATTTTATTTTGTTTTATTATTTTGTTGTACATCATATTCTTAATGGATGTTGATTAGTACGAGAATTTTCAGATAAACCGACGGTCTAGAAATTTTTCTTAAGAGAAAAAGAAATAAATAGGGAACGATCTCCACTTGGATGTCATGCATCCAAGACTATAATGAAAGCAACAGTTCTTCAATGTGTCAGGTGAGACTAACATGATGTGTCAGAATGTTGTCAGGTTAACATGACGTGATTAAAATTAGGTTCAGGTATTTATGAGAAAAAACAAGTGTGAGCGTGTCAGATAATTTGAATTAATTATGAGAAAATTTTGATATTAGTTTTGGTGAGATTTACATTTAAAACTACAATCTTGTTAGCGGTTTCAAACTCGAGGGTGAATAATGCTAACATACTTTGTGGCATTTTATCGATGGAAAAATCCAAATATGTAAGTATATTAAGAGAAATGTAGATGTTTGTATTCTAGTAGTTCATGTATCCTAAGTTGCTTTGAAAGTACTCTACTTTTTTTTAGAATCTTTAGTGATATATTCTTTTGTTTAGTAGCAAATTTCTAACCTAATTTTAATGGTTGAGTTTGAAAAACACGATTTTACAATTCACCCAATCATACCTCTTCAAGAGCAAAATATATTTTGAAATTTAATCTAAATAAATGATTTCTTTTTTTCTTTTTATCTAACAAAATAGTGTGATTTTATGTTTCTTATTCATTTATTATTTGTAAGGAATTCTTAAATTAAGGTTTTGTTTTTAATAATATAAACTACAAAATTTATATTAAAACAAATAATGATCATTTTATTTAAATAGAGATGTACGATCCAATTTTCAATTTTTTTTTCTTAATCTAGAGTGGATGATTTCACTTCTCAAAAGTTATCAAAAAAACAAAAAAAAAAAAAAAAAACCCTACTTTTTATGAACTATTTTTCACAAAGTTTTCAGATTTTAGGTTAGGTTCAACGTAGAATTTGAAATTTCACTATGTACTGAAGGATTGATATTGCAATTCTAGAAGGATTAATAGGGGTTTTTACAAATTAATGATATTTTTTTACCAAACGAGCTCAATTAAGAAAATTAATAAAGTTTTTGATAATATGTCATTTAGACAAGAATTTCATACAAATGTATTCACATCAAAATGATCACTCATAAGGTAACATAAACAAATTTAAGCACAAATTGTAGCAATTAATTTTATGCAATGAACTATATCAACATATTAATTGCAAAACTAAATAAGAGAGGGATAGATGAATTGACATCAGTAATTTTATAGTTGTTCGACACAACGTGACCTGCATCCACCTTTCAAGATTTTCTTGGGTATGTCACTAAAACCTTTGAATCTTTCCACGAATTAGAGACAACTAATACATCAGTTTTTTACGAGTTCAAGAGAAAACTCAATCATTTCCACGGATCACTATCAAACCATCACAAATGACTCTTTTTAAGGATTAGGAGCAACCCATTTTGCAATGAATTTATAAATGAAGAATAAAATGAGGAAAACTCTTTTAAAGAGTAGATTTACAAACTTAAAGTACTCAACAAATCAATCATCACAATACAATATAACTCTATGAAGAATTTACATGAAAAGAATAAATAAAGAAGTTTGGAGAGAGCAACAATGGAAGCTTTGTGAGTTATGGAGGATTGAAAATAATTAAAGTTGTTAATTTTTTTAGAAGATGAATTGTTTTAAAAAAAGAAAGAATGATGAAATCAAAATTCATTTTGGGATATTAGATGTTGGTAAAAAGAATTGAATGACAGAGATTTAAACTAAATTAGCCGTTGGACATAACAACAAAAATATGATAATATATATCTTTTAAAGTCATTTCTTTTAAAATCCAACAATCTGTAAAAAAAACTATTTGTTAGACACAAACATAAAATAATATTAAATTCTTTTTCTTTTTAAAACCAATTCAAAATCAAAAGCCCACACATTGCTCCAAACCCTAAACCCTAATTAATCCACTTTACAGAGAGAAATTCTGCTACGTCATCAACTCCTTCGTCATCAACTCCAAAGTTTTTTTGTTAAGCTTGTTTCGACTATAATTTTCGTTTGAACTTCGATTTGGGCGATTGAAATTGTGTTGGAATTGTTGTTTCAACCTCTACATATCAGACATTTCAAAACACTAAAATCATGAAAGAATAAAATCAAATTTGTTACCATCAAAATATTAATTAATTAATTTGGGATTAAGGGCAAAAAAATCCAACGTATACACCTATTATTTTAATTTTAAAAACAATTAAGATAGATTCATTGGGTTATTGAAGTATTTTTTTTTCTTCTTAGGTTTTTCATTTGTTAATGGGATATATGTAAATCACATTGTGGTTGTGACCAACATGAAAGGAGATTTCTTATATTGTTGTTTACATTGGATGTGCAAAATTTGGAACTTACTTAAATGTTGTTACTAATAGTTCATGTATTGGAGAACGATTGAAGTTTGTGTGTATTTGTCGGTCGCATGATTTTCTTCTTTACATTTTTAAAGTTGTCAATGTTAAAAAGACATTTCAGAGATATTTGGTAATTCATTATGAGATGATTTTGTAATGAATGTAATCTAAAATACATTTTTTGTTTCAGCATTTTGGGTCTGATTTCGATTATAAAACTCATTTCGTTCCGACAGTTTTCAATCCAACCCTTCTTCTCACCGTTTTGCTTCACGGTCGCCTTTTGTTTTTATCTTTGATTACTAAAGCTTTTCAACACTCTTCTGATTCCTAGTAATTCTTATTACATTTTATCACTCGAAACAACCATTTTATTTGTTATTTAATTTTGTTAAGGAAAAGGTGCTTTTAAACAAAATGAAAAAAAAAAACTAGTTTTAACCTCCTTTTTCTACAAAATTTCCTCTATTTTTTTGTTCATCTATAGGAACATTAAATAATGTTTAGTTTTTTTCAAAAAATAATAATAATAACTTAAACGGTAAAATAGAAAAATTGTCTAAGATATTTAGACACAATAGCAAAATTTTGTGTAAATTATTATTTTTACTTTAGTAATATTTATCATTTGTGTAAATATTTTGTGATCTTTTATTATATTTGAAAAGATCCATTTGATTTTTGTCTTCTTTATATTTTTTATTATTCATTTTGCTAAATAAATATAATTAATGACGAAAAATCATAGGCAAATTTGCATAGATGACTTAAAATAAGAGACACATATAAAAATGGAGACTTTTTAAAAATGGATAAAAGGTGACATTGTACATTTTTTTTTTCTTCTTTTGCATTTTTCAGTTTTTTTACTTTTTTTGTTTTGTATATTTTTTAATCTTTTATATTGTTTTTTTGTTTTTAAGTATGGAACATTGAATAACAAGCGTAAAGCATCAAATATTGTATATTGAACATCGAGTATCTAATATATAACATAGAACATATAGCATAAAACATAGAACATTAAATATTGAGTATCGTACCACGAGTGACGTTCAATCGCAAACGTGTTTATAATTTTGAAGGACAAATTGTTAAATTGACACGATGCTGAGGGTCATAAAGTTACATTTCATTGATTTAAAGAAAACTGTCATTTTTAATTGTGCCCCCCTTAAAAGGGCCATCCGTACAACTAGCCAAAATCAGAAAGATCCCGCCGAATCGAACAGCGAGTTCCGAGACTCAGAGACCGAGCCGATTCCTTCGAAGTCGAAATCCGTCGCCGCCTTCCTGACCGAAGTTCACGGCAGCGCATGCCCCTCTCCGCGGTCATATACAATTGCTAGATCGCTTCCATCTCCCACGATTCTCGAAGGCTTGCATTTGAAACGAGTTCAGGTTTGCCGTTTTTTGTTGTTTAATGCCGCAGTTCTAATTCTGAATCTAGATTCAGAAATTCAGACTTGTTCTTGCTTCTTAGATACGAATTTTCGAGATTTCTTACTGAGGATTCAAGATCTAAGACTTAGACGATGGCGAGCGAGGATTGCCGAGTTTATCACGAGAGGCAAAAGCTACAGTTCTGTCTCTTGCACGCTCTCAATAATCTATTTCAGGTATCTTTTCGTCCTCAAGCCTTTGACTGTGAAAGCTTTCGGACCGTTTTCTTGTTGCTTCATACTGAAATATCGTTATATCTTGAAATTGATTATTTGCTGTGTAATTAAGATGCTGATTAACGGAATTTTACTGTTTCTCATCATTAAGAAAGAACTATGGCGCATAGGATATCAGAATTAGAACTTATCCTCTCACTGTTTCACGATTTATTGCATTGTTTATGTATTTTGATGTCTTCTTATCATTGTATCTGCTATTTGCATCATAAATGTCTTTTATAACAGGAAAAAGATGCATTTACTCGAGCGAACTTAAATGCAATTGCTGAAAAGCTGGTGCGCGATGAGCCAAACGTAGAAACTTGGACGCCATTATCAATTGTCTTTAAGCCTCATCACAACACAGTAACCGGAAATTATGACATAAATGTCCTAATTTCAGCTCTGGAAGAGAAAGGGAAGAGTGTAGTGTGGCATGACCATCGGAATGGAGCTTCTTCAATCGATTTGGATGGACCTGATGATACTCATAAACTAATGGGAATTGTACTTAATGTCTCAGTTAGAAGGTTTGGTGGCATTTGGAAAAGTAGGCACTGGGTTGCTTTGAGAAAGATTGACGGATTATGGTATAATTTGGACAGTGATCTGCCAGCTCCTCATCCATTTAAGGACACCGATGAAGTAAGACAATTCTTGGATCATGTGATCAATGACAATGGGGAAATTTTGCTTGTTAGGAATGACAGGAACTAAATCTTATCCATTGGATACTCGTGTTTGTGCTGGAATCAAATGTAAAATAAGAAGTATTTGCTGGATTGCTTTGGCTGTATATCTGCAGCCCAATTCACATTCCAAAATCTACTTCAGTTAATATTTCTGACTATTTCATATTGCTTATAAAGAAGGGAAATGATTTGAAGTGAAAAGTAACAAGAAACAGTTCATGTCTAGAATCAAACATGAGTATTTTGAAGATGGGTACCGTGAGGGTATTTTGAATTTGCTAAGCTGCTGGTCAATCCGCTATTAGACGAAACAGTGTCTGGTGTTCAGAGAAAAATGGTTTGTTATTTTGAAAAAGACTCGATTTTATACAACCCTGTAATGCCTCACCAACAAACTCTACTGGTTAAGGGCTCTACTAGCATCAGAGGTTAGCTAACTTAGCTTCAACTCTTACTGTGAGTTTTCAAAAGTTTATGTTATCTGATCTCATCATCACCCATACACCATTATCATCATTGCTAAGAACACAACCGCAGTCTTTTTGTCTGATGAAAGCCTATATTTATATATTTTAATAACAAGTATGATGCATCACCACCAAAGAATGCTTCCTGAAAGGTTTGTTAAAAAAAGAACAACTTTACGGACTAAGTAGAGGTATTTTCCCAATAATTCTCTGCTCAAACTCTTTTTCTTCTTAAATGGGCATTTTAGCTTTAGAAATTCCCCCTTTTCCCTTTTTTTGAAACGAGAATCTTTTGAGCCTTTCATCATTTTCTTTTTCTCTGTCTCCCCCTTATTTAATATTGACTTTGCTTCCTTTGTGATTCATAAGTCGCTTTCCACTATTATTTGTGTTCCAAACTAGTGAATGGTTATAGAGAATTGTTTTCACTGAAAAAGAATATAAGAAGAAGAAAAAGAATATGGAAAAGATAGACAAAAATTAAAAAAAAAGTCAGAATTCCTAAGCATATTCTCTCTCCTAAACTTTCACATTTAGAGCGATTTTTTGTAGTCAATCTACCTTACTAGATATATTCAATAGTTTAACATTTGCCAGCAATTTAGTCCACTAAAATGCAATAGAGAGGACGGAATGATTATTGCTATATTTATGGTTTTGTTTATTATTTGATGTCAATTTGTTAATTTCTACCATTTCTGTACCTACTTCATGCGTGCAAAGGTTTCTATATTCTCTGTTTATCTTGACATCCGCATAAAGTTCATTATGTCTTTAGCTGTTGGATCAAATATTTAACGGTTGAGATTGTTTGATTAATAAAGTGTTAGGCATTATATTGAATTGAATGACCCTCACTTTCGTTCGTTGCTTGATTGAGATTTAGTACACAAAAACTAACCACAGAGCCTTGTTGAGTTTGCTTAAGAACGCTTGGTGGGCAGGCTGCATTTTTCAATCTCTCTTTTTCCTTCTTTACTTTCTCCTCAATTTGGTATTTCATTTCATTTTAATCTATCTCTCTCTCTCTCTCTCTCTCACTCTCTCTCTCACTCTTGGCTCAGACCTTTCTTCTAATTCTATGACGACAACATTGGAGCAGAAGGTTAAGAAACCAAACTCGTCGAGCAACAACAGAACTGGGAGAAGCACTTTTCAAAAGTGTAGATTTCGATCCCCGAAATCACTTAAAGGCCTGCAATTCTCTCCACTGTGCTTTCTAAAGCACCTAGCTGATAAAGTGACTCGAGCTTTGCATTTCATGGCTATGAAGAGAAATCGACCCCATCAAAAACAACCTGTTCCAGTCGTGCCCATTGCGAGTTCGAAGGCAATCCAGGTCCCCGCTGCCATGGATTCGCATAGAACAGAGGCTGTGGAGGAGTGCATCAAGTACATCAACGCTTCCACTTAGGTCACACCAAATTCTTGTAAGATTTTTCTGGTGAAAATGCGTATATATGTTGTGTTTTTGTGGGTTTTAATGTGTGATGTCATATTGTTGGGGATCGTGAATTATGATGAAATATGTTCTTTAGATGAAAATTTTGGGGGCCAGTAGGTGGAATAAGCCTTTCATAGTAATATTATTTGTTTGAGAAGATCTATTTGCGGAATGAAAAAACGTCCATTCATCTATCACTCTCAATTTTCATTCCATGGTACAACTTAGAAGAAGATTTTACACATTTTTGTTGATGTGTCCGTTTAAATTCTCTTTTAACAAAACCAATTTTTTATTATTCAAAAATTAATAATAATAATTGTAATTGAGACTTTTAGTTCCAAATCAACTGAAAAATTGGCCAATATTTAATTAAACCCAACAAAATTTATCATTTTGTTTTGTTCTCCCTTTTCAAAGTCATACCGAATCAAGTAAACTTTGTTAGTTACAATAACTATTTGATTTTTAATTTATAGTTTTCGAAAATTAAGTTTATAAACTTTTTTTTCATCTAAAATACTATTGACTATTGTATACGGGTGGGTGGGTGGATGAGAAAATAAATTTAATTTTAAAAAAATAATAACAAAATAGTTATCAAATAGATCGTAATTGTTCGTTTTTTATGCTGAAAGGGTTTAGTTGTCCAAATTTTTTTCAACACTATTTTTTTTTTTATCAAAACTGGTTACATGATAAAAATTATAAAGTAGGCAAAATATTTACCAATCTTAACAAAATCATGTGTAACTAATTTGTTTTTTATTATTCTAAAAAAATCCCGCCCACCCGAAATTTTAACTTTTTTTTTTTTCCTTCTTTTACCAAACTTTTTTTTTATGTACATTATTCATAGTTGGATGAATAAAGTTTGTATTGTTTACATAAAAAAAATGGAAGGAAAAATAAAAAAAGGAAAGTTATATTATATTATGTGGGTCATATTAAATAATAAGTAAGATTTAAAAGATGTAAAATAATAGAAAACAAGGATGGGAAGACAAAGAACAGAGCAAAAACTACTATTATTAGCATCATTATTAAGTAAACACAACCATAAGAAGCTCAATAATTCAAAATAAAATCTTAATAATCCTTCAAACAAACAATCAGTAAAAACATTTGTAAAATCAAATCCATCTCATTAATTTTGGTTATTTTCTTTTTGGATTAATTCATATTTCACCATAATTCCCACACTTTCTCCTAAGAAAAACCGACATCATATTAGCTCCTAGATCTTTGTCATATCAATTAATTGAACAAAATAATAATAATAATAATAATAATAAAAAAGTAATTACCAACAATATATTAATAATGTAACGATAGTATTGAAAAATAATCAATCAGAGCAACATGACCAAAAAAAGGCAACAATACAAAGAAATTATATATGAGTGAAATGGCATCGCCGCCGCCAGTGTCAGTCTTTCTTGGCAAAGAGACCACCAAAGCCGCCGCCGTTCTTCTTCGGGGGGACTTGGACGGAATTCTTCCTCCCACCGCGGACGGTGCCGGTGCCGTTACCGGCGGCGGCGTCCTTGCCTTCGACTTTTTGAAGAACGGGGTCGGTTTCAAGAAGCTGATCTTTATTCAAGCTGCCGATGATCCAATCAATAAGGCCCTTTTCTTTCTTGCTTTCGCCGGCGCCTTTGGCCGCGGTGGCTGCGAAAACGCGTCCGGCGGCCGGAGAGAATGCGATTGGAAGAGAGGCCATGATGTTCTTCAATTTTTTTTCTTTTTTTAAACTGGGAAAATGGAATGAATTTGGGAAGACGATTTTGGGTCAAATAAGAGGCGATGGAGTGATGTGAAGCGCGAGGTCACCACAGGCGCCTTATCCCTTTGATTCAAAGTCCTCAATTTTTTCTTTTTTCTTTTTTCTTTTTCTTTTTTTTTCTTTTTATTTGTATGTTTTACGATTAATCTCCGCTAGACTTGGCTGCTAATTCGACACGTCGATTTTTCTTTAGCTTTCTAGAATGGACCCATGGGCCGAGATAGTTATTGGGCTTCATTGATCTTGGGCTGGCCCATTAGGATCCACGCGCAACTCCTGTGATTTTATTCGAGTGGAGGACAAATATGGCTAGACTTACGTGATTGTATTGTTTAGGAAAAATTTAGAAGACTGACAAATTTTATAAGGGCGGCTACAAAAATGACAAAATCAAATTTAACAGTTGCCATCTGTGCTCCTGGTGTATATAAGGGCGGCTAGAAAAATGACAAGATTTTTAGTGAATAAGAAGAATGACAAATTCGGAATCCCATATGTGCTCTTGGTGTGTATTAATTGGGTTCGATTTGTTAGAGTGTAATCTATTAGTTGTGTTTTTAGGAGCAATGAGAAATACACTGTATTTTAATCAAATTAAAATACAAAAATCTTGTCAAATAGAAAATAACAACATATTATTAATTTTTAGTTAAACCAAACAAATTCAAATTCAAACGAAGCAATCTCTAGTTAATACAAATTTAAATTCAAAATTACTAATTTTCCCCACTTATCCTTAATATTCTGACATTTAAATGGATTCTCAAAATATGCATAAGTGAAAATGATATTGGTGTTACCGAGTACATGTCGACATCTTATAAGACCTATGATGTGCATAAAAACAAAGATTTGTATACACTTACACATACATACATATGTATATACACATACATACATATGTGTGTATATATATATATATATATATATCTAGTATTGGGCCGTGTATGATGAACAGAAACACATTAGTGCCCATTTTTGGGCCCATAGATATTTCTTATGGGCCCATGGAATTATTGGGGTCCAAATTAATAGAAGAAGAAAGAAATGGTCTTACAGGTGGAGAGATTAGCGGTGGCGCGTGCAGAACACGTGCCGACAACCTCTGCATGGCACAGTAATTAACGGATATGTTTTTACTGTATTTCCACGTGGATCACTGAATTCCAACTTTAAATTTTCTTATTATTCGTTTTAATTTTGAATTTTTTTATTTTGTAATTTATGGAATATTTTTAAAAAAAAATTAAGATGATTCTCTAAATTGAATTGAAGTAGGAGAACGAACATCACGGGAAAATCAATTTAAGGGTAATGATTATGATTTACTGTTTCCTTCTCTTCTCTTCTCTTCTCTTATTATTAATAGTCATTATGTGATAACCTCCGAAGGAACCATTAACATTTTCTTTACAAACAAGCAACACGTATTTGGTTCAATTAAAAGAAATTTTATCCAATCAAAATTGACGAACAGAAAAAAGAAAAAAAGAAAAAGCACCATTTATAAAGTGACATATTCATAAACACGTATTGACAAAAATCAAATCGTCTCACACTTTTTATAAGATAGATTATCTGTCATTTTCAGCAAAATGAAATAAATACTTCAATGCTAAAGTTAGAGCTAAGAATTATGTATTTATAGGGAGAATGAAATTACGTTTAAAAGAGTGTGTCGGGTCTTTTCATTTTTGTAATGTCTGATTCTCAACACAATCCACAAAATAATGTTTTTTTTTTTAAGTTCACTATTATTGTTATTATTATTATTATTATTATTTATCATCATTGGTTTTGGTTTCATCAACTTTAATATCATAATCGATAAACATAGAGTTTCATCCTTGCAATAAAAAATCGTAATTCACATATCTTTAGAAAATTATAACGTATCTTCATCTTTTTCAACGTGAGATTTTGAACCTAAAGAATGTTTTCAAAATCAAAGTGATGTTTTTATTTAAAAGGCAAATAATAATAAATGAAAAAAAAAAACTTGTTTTGTATTTAGAATTTTACTTATATAATTCATATGTTTCTGATGGGCGAAGAAAATGTGATTTTAAAATAGCCAAAAAAACCATCACAAAGCATAAAACTAAAATTTGAGATTTAATTTATTTGATCAAATTGATTTTTAAGATCGTGTTCGTTAACTATGTCGTTTTTACTTTTTTATTTTTAAATATTAAACTTATTTTCTTTCATTTTTTCTACCATAGTTTATATCAATTTTAAGTAGAAAAATTACATTCCTATCTAAATTCCAAAAAACAAAAACAAGTTTTAAAAAACTTTTATTTTTTAAAATAAAATAAATCTAACTTGGTTATCTAAGACAGGGTGAAACATAGAAACCAAAACAAGAGATTCAGTTGTTGGAGAAGTATTTATAGACATAAATAACTTTCAAAAACAAAAAAACGAAACTGAAATAGTTACTAAATGAGATCTAAACTTTTGAAAGTATCTAAATAATTAAGTCCTTAAATTTTCTATTTTACATCTAATAATTAAGTTTTTAAACTTTCAAATTGGCGTTTAATAGGTCAAATCATCTAACCTATTCTCCATATAACTGTAAGCAAAAACTAGTTTTAGTTAAAAGAGTGAATTAATTAGTTTGCATGTGACCAAAACAAGAACATTAAATTTGATTATGGTAGGCTAAAGTTGAAGTACATATTATCTGAATTAATTGTCTTTTTTTTTTTTTTTTTATCATAAAGTGAATAGCTAGGGGGTTAGTTGCATACTTCCTATCTATTATCCTTCAAACTCTAAATAATGCCATCATCATCAAATTCATGTCTTTCAATTATTTAAAATCCACTCATCATTTTCAACTACATCAAACAATATTACGTTCATATTATGTGATGACACGAAAAAAAGATTATCGATATTTATACGCATTTTATAACAATTCATACGTTCAATCTCGAGATCTAAAATTCGATCCTCACCTCAAATATAGTCTTAAATATATCTGATAGTCTTTAATTATTGATATCCAAGAGGTTAGTGTCACTAATTTAAATATTTTAAAAGATCAACACCTAAATTAATATCGTACCTAATATTGTAAAGTGATTTTTACATATACCTTGAAAAACAAAAGATAATAGGAACCGTTGGGAGACTAGTGTTTGGCGCTAAAAATAAAAACTTTGTACATGACCTATTTTTTCGATTTTTTTGGAAAAAAATCTTCAGCCTATAATCATTGATCTACGGGTACAGGACGGAAATAAATAATAAGAAACCGTTGGAATAGTAGTTTATCGCCAAAAATAAAAACTGAGTTCGTAGTAATTTTTAAAAATGATATGAGATTCGGACAATAAATATTTAATAAATCTATATATTATTTAGTGATGTAGGAATGAAATTGATATTAAGTGTTATTAGAAAATTAAATAAACTATTTGGAAAAAGAGCAATGAAGTGATTAGATGAAATTAAATGATAATAAATGATAAAGCAACATTTCAAACTTTAGTTAATGACTGTGACGGTTGAGCTATCACAGAACACAAACTCCACGTGGTTACACATAATTGGCATAATTGCTGTTAGGCTACCTCTTCGGGTAAGATTAAGGGAACCCTTCTATATATTAAAGCACGTTGACTGTTGAGTAGGGTTTGGTGGGTCAACCTAAAATAATGTCGGTAGCTTTTTCTTTATATATTTATTGCTATTAATTAATATTGTAAGTAAAAAAGAAAAAAACCCTAATTTTAAAACCTTGATGAACCAATTACACAACTTTATTCCTTCCTTTACCCTAATTTGAAACCTCTTAACTCGGAAAGATTTGAAATTCATTATGATTTAAAATGAAATCATGTGTTTGGTTGCAAAAGAAAGTCGAAGAATTTAAGATCGTAGCTGATTTCAAATCTTGTTTTTCCAAAAATATTTTCATATAGAAATGGTCTGCCACGATTTCAGTCCGTTAAAAACATTTTTCCAACTTTACCCTAAAGTTTAAACGTCCTATATGCATCTCTTGTGTCTTCAAACTCATCCACCTATTTAGTATAAACATGTTCTACAAAAACAAAATAAAAAGAAATCAATTGATCAAGAAAATAAAATCTAAAATATCATAAAATAGTATCGGGCCATATAGGATTTTTTTATTTACTATTTTTTACTAAAGAAATCCTGCTGTAACGATGGTGTTAGACAAAAACGACGAGAAGCAACAAGTACAAGGTAAGTATTATTGTTCTTAAAAAAAAAATCTTGAAAATTGGAGAATAATGGATAGATAGTAAAATATGGTTTAGACCAAAATAGAACCAAAACCTAAAATCCTACCGCCTATGGAGAATTATTATTGATGCAGCCATTGGAGTTTTTTCTTAATAAAAACTATAATTTAAGTTTTTTTTCCTTAAAAAAAAACAAAAAAGAAATTGAGTAGTCTTTTTATTTTATATTATATAAAAATAATCTATAATTAACTATAAAATAATTAAATATTAAATTATAAAAGTGCAAAAAAGTAAAATGTTGTATTTTTTCTTTTAATTTCCACGAGTATCCAAACAATAAAAATGTATTTATCTAATTTGAAATGAATTTGGTTCCAAACGTAAATAGGATTTTGAAACCATTTTTATCTTTTTAAATCCTAAAATTTGAAATCATTAATTTTGTAATCACATTCTTGGAACACATGGTGTTACATCAAAATCTCTTTAGAATATCTTCTCATTTAAATATTATTGTAAAAGAAATACTTAGGTACACGTGCATTTCACTATAACCATCTTACTTCTTATCACAAAATGAATCTATAGACTTCATTCGTTCCAAATTTCACAGATTTACTTGACATAGGATACAAAGTTTAGGGATTACTCGAACATGAAAATTTAATTTATGTTTAGAAAATCAATTTATTTACTTTTATTGAAATTTTGAATTTGCATCATCTATTACCTACAAAATTAAAAGTTTTAAAAAATATTAGTCGCAAGATTGAAAATTTATAAAACTAGTTACTATCTATTAAATTTAAATACTTTTGAAAGTTTATAAATTAAATATAGTAAAATTATAACTTTATCTTAAATTTTATTTATTTATTTATTTACAGTATGATTTTATTAATTATAAATACATCTTTATTTTTCCCACATATTTTTTTAGGGTTTTCTATTAAACCCACCAAAATCATTTTTTTTGCAATTCATATCTAAAGTGTTTCTGGAAAGAAAATATATATATATATTACTATTTATTAAGATTAAAAAGAAATTGAAAAAAAATCATTCAATAGACTAAAATACACTTTAAACTATTGACTTTTTTCAAAAGTGCCTTACAAAAGAGTGACTTTTATTTTAAAAAGTATTTTTTTGCAAAGTTATTCCAAATACACACTGCCCTTCATTTATATTATCCTAATTTTCTAAATATTTTAATATAATTATTATTAGAAAAAATGCAAGTCGAGTTTTGAATTTTTTATATATATATATTTAGAAAAGTGTTTTGTTGACATTTTTTTTTTGTTTATTGTTTCATTTTTTTTAAAAAAATATTATTTCTTATTTCACTTCGATTTTGAAACATACATTTTAGAAGATGTACAAAATAAAATATACAAAATAACAATATTATCCGCTCTGATTTTAAAAAAAATTAAAAATTAAAAATGTCATTTTCGCCTCCAATAATATTAAAAGTGGAAAAATAGGCACAAGTTTTAAGAACTTTAGTGACATTCCACCACTAAGCTTTAAAATACTGATAATATATTTTAATTTGCACTACAATGCTTTAATATTAATTATTACTTAATGTTAGAATACTATCAGGGAAGAAATTAAAAAAAAAAAAAGAGTTTTTTTTTTAATTATTATTCTTCATACTAAAAAAAATTGTGAATAATTGTGTACATTACTTGAACATGACCATTTACAGCGTCTCGAATTTTTACAGTATTTTTTATCATACCTATTCAATTGAATTTCACTATTTAGCATCCTGAATATCATTTTCAGTAAAAATAATGATTCAAAGTTTTTATATAAAAGTGAGATAATTCAACATCCAAGTCGTAGTAATTTTGGCATTTATGAAGCATCTAATTTAATTTCTATAGTTTTTATACCTCTAAAGGAAAATTATAATGAATAAAAAGTGTTATAAAATTAAAAAGTACAACAATTAATTTGCTATAAATTGAAAATTTGAAATTATGGTCACGTCTAATAACCATTTGGTTTTCCATTCGTAGTTTTAGTTAGCTGTATAAACACTTTTTAAACCTGAAGTACAATAAGTATACATTCTCAACGAAGCAGTTCTGTCCTATCAGAAAAATGTTTTCTCGACGAAACTCTTTGGACGCTTGCCTTTTATGACTTTCTCGGACGATTTTTAATGGTTTCCAAACTAGGTGTAAAGTGTTCTTCCAATGAGCTATCAAGTCCAATTGACAATTAATTTAGTTTTTTTTTTTCTTTTTTTATTTTTTTAAAAAAGGTAAAAGCATTTTACAGCTTTGAATAATCACTTTTAGAAAATGGAAATATGGTTGTTTATTAGAAAAGTTATTATTCAGCAGAAACAGCCTTTTCCCACTGTACGGCTGTTTTTGAACCAATAATGCAATGCAGCAGAAGAAGTAGCCATGATCTTCTTGTGGTTAAAAATCAAAAAACAAACATTAAAACCAATTTTAGGTGTCATACCTTTTTCCAAATTCCAATTACAAAACTACAATCAAACAAAATTAAATAAATTTCTTATTTGGAATATTTTATAGGCCTTATAAGGCCCACATTTTAAAGCATATGGCCCACTTTCATTTGTTTTATGGGCCGTAGCCCACATCTCCTTTATTAACATTGCCGTACACTTTCGATATCTCGCGATATTAAACGAGAATTTGAATTTTCAATCATTGTATATCCCTGACTGTCACCGTAAGATTTTGTTTACTTTTTTTTGAACTAAGTCACCGTAAGTTTGAAGCTGAGGTTGACATTTTTAAGATTTTGATTGGTCCACGGATGCAAATTTGACTTTTAAGTCAAAGGTTTCAATATGTGTGAACGGCTGGGTGTGCATGATTTCGTAAAAGTCAAAATTTCACAAAAGAGAGCATTAAAATTTATAAAGGTTAAGTTATTAAAAAATTGCGTTAACATCGTAGTTTGCGTAAGAAATATACCTAAACTTTTAAAAGTTTAAATATTTTTTTTAAAACAAAAAGAGTTATTTATCATATAAAAATTGTTAAAGTTTTATTTTTAAAAATACTTATTGACTTTTAAAAGTATCATAAATACTCTTGAACCTTAAAAAAAAAAAAAAAATCTCATATATCCAAAATTTACATCCACCAGAATTTTAAGTTAAAACATAAAATTCCGTAAAATCTTACAAAAATCTAAAAACAAAAACGTATCCTTAAAACATACTGAAACAATAACTAGTCAACTAACAAATGTATTTGATTATTAATACATACTAAACTTTTGAAAGTTTTCAAAAGTTTTTAAAATAATCTTTAACTAAAAAAAAGAAAAGTTAAGAAATACCCCTGTTGTTATACAACACAAGTTGTTGATACCGCTTTACTTCTCATCTTTTTTTCAGTAAAAATAAATAAAGAAATAAAACTGCATACTTTAGTAAAGTGTATTGTATTAACTCTAATAAGAATACAAAGAACAATGGAAACACCCAGAGATTTTATGATTTAAATGTTTCAACAAAAATATATGTTAGTAGTTTAGTTAATTTGACCAATTATTGTTTTAGTGTGTTTTAAAGGTAAGTGTTTAGTTTGGAATTTTGTGAGATTTTGTAGAATCTTATGTTTTAACTTAAACTTTTAATTTTTGTTGTTGGTGCTGAGAGATTTGGTGTAAAAATCAGATTAACGAAACTATGTTTGAATATTTAGGAAAAAAAAAAGTTTAAAATGTTTATTAAAATTTTCAATAGTTATATTTTTGAAGCATTTTTTAAAGTTGCAATGGAAAAATATATTGGAATGAAAATAATAAAGGAGAAATCCAAGAGTTGGGGGCTTTGGATTCTGATTGGGAGAGGGCCAAACAAAACTCATGAACTGTGTCAGTTATTTAATAAACTAATTTTCATCAAATTCCGGAAAAATAAATAAAATAAAATATATATATATATATATATATATATATATATTCAATTGTTGTATTCAGTGTTCCAATCCATTTCTGCGCAACATGTGCGGCATGCACGTGCGAGTTCAAGTGCTCAAAACGCAGCGTTTAGGTTATTTGATATAATAATAAGAAGGCATGAAGTTGCGTTACAACTACTCTTTATTAGCTTTATTCTTCCATCGCCCCCACACTCCGACATTACATTGTTACAATGCCACCAATCCCAGTATTCACCCCTTACACAAATCATCCCTAATTCCTTTTTCTTCTCATTCATCCATGGCGCCAATTCCCCCATCTCTCCCCACCAAACTTCTCCCTCTTTTCCTTCTTCTTCTCCACCTCGGCTGCTTCCTCCTCAACACCACCACCACCACCACCCCCCACCGCCGCCGCCGCCGTCCTCTCCCCTCCTGCTTCAAGCCCCGCAAATCCCTAATCTCCTCCTTTTCATTTCTCAAACGAATCTTCTCTTCTAAAACCTGCACAATGGCCATCCAAACCGCTCCCCATCCTTCCACTCCCGCTAGATCATCGCAGCACTCCATCCTCACCCTCGTCCAACCCGAGATTCCTCCTCCGCCGCCCACCATGGACACTCTTCCTCAGGATTCAGATATCACTGCCGCAGATACTGATCAATTTTTCCCTCTTCGTAACGATATCTTCCCCTGTACTGCTTGCGGTGAGATTTTCCCCAAATCGCAACTCCTCGAACAGCATCTATCCATCAAACACGCTGTATCCGAGCTTGCCGATTCGGATTCCGGTAAGAATATCGTTCGGATTATTTTCGAAACTGGATGGACGAGTAGAGAAAAAAGCCCTAAAATCCTTCGAATCTTGAAAATCCACAATAGTCACAAGATTCTCTCCAGATTTGAAGAGTACAGAGAATCGGTGAAGGCCAAAGCGGCCAGACACGGCGGCGTTAAGCGGCGGGACGAGCGGTGCATTGCCGACGGGAACGAGCTTTTAAGGTTTCACTGTTCGACGTTTTTGTGCGATTTGGGGCAAAATGGTAATTCAAGTATTTGCGGGCAGCAATTTTGTAGTATTTGTGGCATAATTAAATCGGGATTCTCACACAAGTTGGACGGAATTTCGACGGTGGCCAGTAGCTGGAAGGCACACGTGGCGATTCCTGAGGACATCGAAGAGGAATTCAAGTTTCTCAACGTGAAGCGAGCGATTTTAGTTTGTCGGGTTGTGGCGGGTCGAGTTGGGTCCGATGCTGATGAGCCGGGAAAAGACGGCGGAGGGTTTGATTCCGTAGTCGGAAGGAGTGGGAGTGGGGCCCAGACCACGTTGGATGAAGAAGAGCTGTTGGTTTTTAATCCGAGGGCTGTGCTCCCGTGCTTTGCGATTGTATACGAAATCTGACGAGTTCATCGTACCGTCGACGTTTGATTGGTTGATTGATTAGTTTTTTTTTTTTAAAAAAAAATCTTGGTTTTGATGTGATTTGTAGTGGTGAATGTTAAAATAGTTTTTTTTTTTTTTTTTGGTTTAATGAAAGTGTATGTAACTATTAATAATTGTTATTATTACTCTAATTTCCGTACTGTTTGACTGTGGGTCAAACTCAAATAGTTAGTAACCAATGGTATGAGAGTAAGGAGGTAAAGTAGAGAAATAGTTACTATATATATATATTAGTAATTACATGTGAAATAATGGAAGTATGATAAATAGGATATTAAATGCTCTAGTTTTAAGAAAGATGTTTAATGTCATTTTATTTCGCCGTCACGTGATTCGTTATAGGTATTAGAGGTTGGATCTCTTATGTTTTTATTGAACTTTTTTTTTAATGATTATTCAATAATCAAAACTATCGAAAAAAGTTATCATTTGATGACATGGAAGTTCATTTTAAAACCAATAGATAATAGAAGAAGTAATTCTTGTATTTTTTTTCTATAAATATTATGAGATTTGTTGAATTTTTCAATGTGAGATCGACAAGTTGTGTCGGAAAAGCTCTTGACATGCTTATGTTCGCCTAAGAAAAAGCATTGACAAAAACAAGTTTTAGTCAATAGAGTGTTTTGTCAACTAAACTCACGATCATTAATTTTTATTGACATAAGCTTTTTAGGCGAAAACTATTAAGGCTTATAAATAGAAATAACAAACAAAAAAGAAAGAAACACAAGATCTTGTGCAAACATCAACAATTAACGTTGTTTTGAAAGCAATTATTTGCTTTACACCTACTACAAAATCGTCTCAACATGATAGACCACCACTTCAGTAGAACAACAACGCTCAACATGATTAGAAAAACTCTTGAGTACTTGATCTCAATTAAAACTTAATATCAAAATAACTAAAGAAAAAAGATAACTCTTCTCATTGAAATAAGTCAGTTCGAAACAAGTTGTTAAACTAACGACATAGTAACCCTACGAAAAAAAAAAATCAATACAAATTTAACCATTTGTCAGATTTTTGACACTAAGAAAATGAAAAACTCTTTAGCGTCTAAGATATCAATTATCATTAAATAGTTAACAGTCAGATCTTCAATCTCCAATCTCCAAGTTGTCGAGGGCCGAGGTTCTATTTGGTTTTGTACTTTTAATCACATATTTTTCATATGTTTAATTGAGATAAGGTCCCCACGAAGAGTTGGAGTTGATCGTACAAGTGGTTGGCCTTCTCTACAGTTGAGTTGTGTAGTAGTGAGCTAATAATTGAAGGGTTCTCGCTGGAAATATGGAATCTTAATACAAAAACTTATAAAATTTCAATGAAGTGGGTTCAATTATGGGTCTATCACGTGACAACAACATGATCATCCAAAATTGTAACTTTTACAGACAAATTTCAACAAAATATGGAACTTAAATCATTCTTCAACTGATATGTTAGTGAAGAAGAAGAAACTATAAAAGATTGAGTGCAAAATGCGGGATTGGAAACTTTACCCCACTAAATTAGGGATTGGAAAGTTTCATTTGGAAAGCCCATTTTTAATCTAATGGGCCGGGCTGTACAGGCCCAAAGTCAAGGATTTTGGGCTTAGCACCGCTTTCAAAAGACCATTGAGCTTATGGAAGTACAAATTTTACACCTACATACACATATATCATTAAACGTTATAACTATTGCAAAATTCATCTTATAATTAATTTCTTCTATGTATTATTTTTGTGAGACTTAAATTATAAATGTATCCAAAAGTTTAAACAAATAGATGAAAGATAAATTTAATATTACATCATTTCCGTGAAAAATAAATTTTGTCAAATTTCAAGGTCTAAAAAATATATATTTATAAAAATAAATTTCAAATTCAAAATGTTTAAAAAAAGATTACGTTCCCATAATTTCTCACAGCTGATTAGGCATTCAATAATCGAAGATTACTTAATACGGAAAATTAAGGACTTAAATTAGTCAACACGTGATCTCAAATAATAAAACAATAACTACTGTACTATATAATAAAGGTCAATCATGGATATTTCCTTACAGAAAAGAAAAGATTAATCATAGAAATTTCCTCAATAAGAAAAAAACAGTACTTTCAATTATTTCACTCACATAGCTATTTTCAACTGAATCTGATATATATATATATATATATACACTTTTAAATTTAAACTTACCAAATGAGGAAATAAAAAAAAGAAGGACGTAAATTTATATATTGATTAATCTCAAATTATTTTTCATTTTTTCAAAGAATAATTACAATTTCCCAGATCGGAGAAATGGAGAGGGGAAAAAAAATAGAGAGGAGGAAGCTTACAGTTACAGTTCCAAGAGAGGGCATTGGAATTAGGATGTGTCACTGATCAAACCGCCATTGCATTCCAAATGCGAAACTTGGGATTTTATGATCTTTTCGTTTATTATTGTTTTTTTTTTTAAAGGGTTTAGGGAGTTTAAAAATTTTCTAAACACGTTTCTTCAGCACCATTGGTCCAGAGAAAATTGGCGTATTTTGCAGCATAAAACGGGTTACCGGACTCGGCTGAAATGGATTCGAGAAATGCCTCTTCGGCTGCCCACAAATCCTTTCTGACTCTCCATAAGAAAGTCGCGTATTTGTTGAACGCATCTGCATCCGGCGGTTTCGCTGCCACTGCCTTCTTGAAGTATTCCTCCGCTCTGTTCATTTTATTTATTAAACACGTTAATAAATAAATAAATACCATTATTACCACACCCATATTATGAATAATTGGTTTTGTTTAAATTTATGCCCATTTTCGATTCAAATTAATTAATTATGAAATGCAGTTCTAAAATAAAAGGAACAAAGTATAATTTCTTAAATCCAACCTAACCTACCTATTTTTTTTTTTTTAGTTTTAAACTGAAAGTGTTGTCTATTATATATATTTCCCAGAAAGATAAAAGGGAAATTAGAATTTGTACCTATCGTAATCATGGGCAACGAGGCAGAGAAATTGAGCGTAATTGGTGAGAAGGAGTGGATTATTAGGATCTTGGGATAATCCCGTTTGGTACAAAAGCTCTGTTCTGAAATACTCCGCGTAATTATCCGATTCAATATTTGCCATCACCGGTGATACCAATCTCCTCACTGTTTCTTCATCCATTGCTTCATTTCTCATAGCAGATTGCATTTCCGAAGCTTCTTTCAGAATTGAATTCCATAGAGAAACCTCTTCTTCTCTCATAACCCCCCCTGTTATCGACGATTCTTCTTCAGCCGAAGCCCCAATCGACGACAATTGGGAAGTCCCGTCCGGCATGATGGTGGGATAATTGACTGACCGATTGAATTCATCGCCGTCTGTTCCACTGGCAATCGGCCGGACCTTTCCTCCGCCGCCTCCATTACCGCCGCCGATGGAATTTGTTTTCCCCGACACTGAAAACGTTTTGATTGTAGAGGAATGGAATTTCTGTGGCTTTTGGTTCTGGATTTGAACGGATTCCTCAACTGTCTGTGTTACAGAAGGTAAAGGTGAGGAAGAAGAAGCAATTGCACAGTTGTTTCCCATGGAATATACTGTGAAATTCGCTAAGAGAATCATCACATACACCATTAAAGTAGGAGTGTGTGAGAAAACTTGCTGGAATAACCATACAAATGAAGCGTGCATTTCTTTTTCAACCCGATTCAGAATTCCTTGTAAATCTTCGTAAAAGAGGATCTCTCTCAATTTTAGGGAATAGCTGTGAAGTTCTCTAATCATGAAAACCATGGAGGAGAATGCCTTCTTCACTGAACAATAAGCGGATTCTCTTGCTTCTCTGATACCGTCGTGCCATTGCATTTTCCTCTTCAAGATTCGAAGAGATAACGGAAGGTCAACACTATTCGCTTTCCGTTCGATATCGTCTGGAATTATCTCAGTTTCTTTCGTCCATTCCGGAGGTTCTAGGTAGATTTCTGGCCATGGAGATTCTGTTGAAACGAGTTGAGGCGGTGTGATTTGGACCTGATTTTGTAAAGAACAGTCAACAGTATTGACTTCACGATCAACACTGGAATCGGAAACGGAATCCGAACTCTCGGCGTTGAAATGGCTGGTGTTCTCATCAGAGGAAAGTTGAAACCTAAGCGCCAAATCCTGAATCTGTTTGGAGAATTCTTCATCTGAGAAACCGTCTTCCATATTGGCACTACACGCTCTTCTGATCGTCCGAATTCTTGGCTTATAATCGCAGCAAGAACGAGACCGTTGAAACTTGGCGAGCTGGATTCCGAATAAACCTGATCGACTAAGCGTGTAAACACACCGCCCGCCTCCACCGCTACGGTTTCGCCGCGTCGTTGATGAAGAAGATGAAACTATAGAGGCTAGGGTTTGCGAATAACAAGAAGAATGATGAACAATAGGCTGTGACCATTGTAAACACGTCGTAGCAACCTTCACTCCCATTTCAACTTCCAAAATACGAAGAAAACAACCAAAAGTTCGTAAAACGAATTCAAATCATCATCTGCATAACAAAATCAACAAAACAGAGAGAAATTCTTCCGTAAAATCTCTCAAACCAAGCGAAAACGCCTGTTGAAACTTTATCCAACCCGCTGAATCTTCTTCCACTTCACCTGAAACAACAAAAATCCAAAAGATCAAATCAAATTCAACTGATTAAAAGATACTTCCTCTCCTATACTCTCAAAATTTTCCAAGAAAATCTATATATATAAAAAAAAAACACAGCCACAACTAGGAAACCGAAACGAATAGTCAAGAAATTAGCAGAAAATCATAGAACAAACCAAAACAGAACGGGAACACGAAGAATTCCGCCGGATAATCTGGAAACGAAGCAGGGCCGTAGCTTTCTTGAAGCTTTATCAGTTAGGAAGAGGCGTCCGCTGAGATATCTTTATATACGAATGAATTTCTTTACGCACTTTTTAAAATTGAAAAAATGAAAATAAATAAATAAATAAATAAATAAATAAATAAATAAATAAATCTCACGCTAGAAGCCGAGTAAAGAAGTTAACATCATGATCACGCGGTGTGAATAGAGGGCCTTTTTAACAGCGGAGAGAGGGGAAGGGTAGGATCGGTAACCGGTCATAGGGGGAAAAAGCGTAAATGGGAAAGTTGGATTATACAATGTGGGTCCGAGTCAGTAGCCAAGAAATAGCCATCCCCGTTCCCCCATTACTATTTTGTTCAGCCCAAAGCGGCTAGTTTCACGGGTGATTTGGATCTGATGTGGCCGTTCCCAACGTGCCACGTGTTTCCCTCCATTAATATCGCGCCCTTGTATAACCGTGACACCACCGACTTTCTTGCTTGCTTTCCTCACACGTGTCGGTCTATTATTTTTTTATATATATATATATATATATGTATAAAAAAGTGAATAATAAATTAATGGTATGGACTAAATTTACAATTAGTTTAAAGTGTATGGACTAAAACTTAATATTCAAAAGACGTCCCACTAAAATTGAAACACTTCCAAAATAAAGTGACAAAATATTTATAACCCAGAAAACAATAGGCTGATTTGAAGGTCGCACGAGCTGATTAACAGGTGCGGCCAAAATTGAGGATAAGCACAATTGACTCTAAATTAACTTTTTTTTTATTTATTATTATTAAAAAAAATAAACTTTATATTCACAAAAAACCTGCTTTTCCACGTAAAAGATAGTTGACTAATCATAAATATTAATTCTGTGACCATTTACAAATATATATATAATTCACATGAAAAACTATAAAACTTATATGTGATACAAAATTGATAAAATTCTAAAAACTTTATTTATTTATTTATTTTGTAATATATTGGAAGAAATTAAGATGAAGGATCAATAATGTGAAATATTATTTTAAAATTATTACAACCCAAAATAATTGTATACTTGAAAATAATTACAGTGAACTCCCACTTATTTTCCTAATTCATCTCTTTTATTAATTACTTGCCATCTTTCTTCATCAAACACTTTGGAGCCCTATCCGCGAAAGGATGGGCTGGGTTCTTCGAGATCATATAGTTCGTGTTCAGATTGTTGGTTGTCTATTGGTATACATTCATTCAAATACGTAATGTAGTCGAGGTTTCCAAGGTGAAGGTTATCCACCGGTCTTGAAAGCAAAAGTCAATCCGACTTTGAACTTAAATCTCAATTGACAGTTCCTCCTTAAGGTTTACCTAACCTTCATTTTTAGTGTATACGCATCACATAAAGGAATGAAATCTAATGAAAAACTTGCTCAAACAATATATCCATCAAAGAAAATAAGAGAAGCTCAAAGAACTATATCAAATATGAAGAAAAATAAACATCTGTATATGAGAAAAACAAAAATTTTGGTGAGAATAAAATTGAGGTACACACATGTACGTATTTAACAGTGTTAAATCTTTCAGTGTAGGACAAAATATTGATCTTAGAATTAACATTTACTTTTTGTTCTGGGTTTGACCCAAAATCATTTTCAACAATCATATTTGTGGTCGAGTTTGACTACCTAGATGATTAACTTGGTTAATGACCACTTAGCAAATATTACAAGAGCCAATGTTTTCATTCACCATGTAATAGTTGTTCTGTATGAGATGATTTAATGTTTCCTTTTCCCTTGAAATGTTGTCACAGTGGGTCTGTTTAGGTTGTTGAGTTGAGATATAATATCTGAAGTTCATATGTCTGTGTTTGAAGTGCAGAGTTGAGTTCATATGTCAAGACATCTAGTACAATCTTTTTAATCTAAATAATATGTTTTTATTTTTTCTACAATAATTATACCTTTCTTTGTTTGAATAAAATAAAGATTGCGTTTTTTTTTACTGTTTCCTCTTTCTTTCTTTCTTTTTAGTAATGAACAACAATTAACTCATAACATTTTTTGCATGAATTTCATCATCATCTTCCTTTTTCTTTTCCTATTCTTGGTTTCATTCACTAACTTAATCTTTTGTGTTAATCGATGATTTAAAATGGTATCATAGCAGGCGGTGTAGTGAGACTGCATTGTTGTTTTATTCTCAATTAATATTCATTTTTATTCGTTAGGTCCTTTACATATTTCAAGCTCATAAGTAAGGGTGAATATTAGATGATATGTAATGAAATTTACCTTCATCCACTAACACGTCTATTCCTCAACTCATCGAACCCTAAATTTTTTCGTCTTTTCATATATGTTGTTTTTCGATGACACGACCACATGGCCACCATTGGGTCATTCTTATATATCCATTGTGAAGGGCACACAACGTTAGCGAGCAAAAGTGTATGAGATTCTATTTTCTCCCTAAAAACATAAAATAAAAGAAGTTGGAAAAATGCAAAGGGGAAGATCCAAATTGTAGGCCTTTCTTTCATTCGTTTAACTGAGATTCCATTCAATTAAACGCCAAAAACCACTTTATTTTACAATTATTCTTGTTTTTTAATTTAATAAAATAAAATAAATACCACTTTATTGACTATTCAACTTCAATTAATCATGTTGCCAATTAATTTATTGACCAACTATCTTTTAAGTAAAACTTTATTTTTAAAAAAAATTATAATTTTTTTTACGATGCATACGATAGAGAATTGAACATAATCTCAATGTCAATTGAACTATATATGTTTCGACACTATCATATTTAACTTTAAATTTGTCTTAATTGATACAAGACACATGCCTTCAACCAAAATGATAAAGTTCCAAATTTCTTCACCTCACCTCGAGTTTATGTTGAACTAAAAAAAAAAAAGGAAAATCTAAATCCTGTTTGGTAAGTTTCTACTTCTATATTTTTCTAATTAAAAACGATGAATGCAAGGCTTTATTGTTTCTAAATCATTGTACGTTCATCTGCTTATTTATTGTCATTTTTTGTCTTCCTAATTATGGTAACATAATATTTTAAAGAGCCGTTTGATTTGGGACAAGAGATGAAGGTCATTAATCTAAAATTTATTAAAGCATAAAGTCGTTTTGTCAAGAGTTCACAATATAAAAAGTTAATAAGTCATCGTATTAATGTTTTCTAATCGTGGGATATACAGACTTCCTCTTCCAACTCCTATTTCCCAAGCAAAACATCGACGTCTAAAGTTTTTTTTCTCTATTAATCCTATATACTTGTGTTATACCTCTGTAAATTATTTCAAACGCAATCATGGATCAACTAAGCCAAGCCCTCTCGGGGACTTGCTTAAGAATAAGAAAGAGGAATCTCATGTAAATACCATGGAATAAGGTTTGATCCTATTCATGGGGATTCCGTAAATATTCCATTCCAAAAAGAGAAAGTTCGAAACAAGTGGGATTTTTTTGGAGATTGGATGCAGTTACTAATTCATGATCTGGCATGTACAGAATGAAAACTTCATTCTCGATTCTACGAGAATTTTTATGAAAGCTTATTGCCAGAAAAGGATCAATTTAGATAGTCCTTTGTGACTCCGATGGTGACAGAAACTAAACTTATAATTTAACCGAATCATACATTAGATTTGGTAATAGAATCCATTTAGGATGGAGAGGACGAGAGAGGAGACAAGGACAAGAAGAAAGGAAAAAAAGGGAATTGATAAAAGAGAAATGGTTGATACTCAATTGTTGAGATTAGGAAATCACAAGAAATAAAAACAAATGAGAAGAAATAAACAAATTAATTAATTTAAAAATGAAAAACAAATTGCCACGTGGAACCTCTAATCCGACAGAGACTCTTAAGACGCCTATGCCACGCCAATCTCCTTATCTCCTCATCCAATTCTATTTCTTTCTCTACCTTTTCCATCTCCATCACTTTATTTTGTTTTTTTTTTCTCCCAAATTTCTCCTCATAAATCACCTTTTTCCCAATTATTTGTTAGTTTAAATGTTATTTTGGTCTCGTGTACTTTTAGTTTTAATTTATTTTGATTTTTATATTCTTTTGAGCTAAAAGTTCGTTTAAAAAATTATGTTTATAGTACATATTTTAAAACTTATGGACAAAATTGAAATACAACGCAAAACTTAAGGACTAAATGGATATATTTTGAAACATGTGGATTAAATAAAAACTAAGTCCAAAATATAGAGATAATAAAAAAGGGATAGACTGATCTGCTGGAAATGCGACCAAAGTTCTACATTTGTTAGATAAGAAGTTGATCATGAGTATACAAGTGAGAATAATTATCTCTGTTAGTACGAGAAAGGGTGAAACCAAAGTAAATAGATAAAAATTAACCAAAGTCAAAAGTACATGGATCAAAGTATTATCTGAAACATGTCATCGCTCTTTTGATATAGTTTCATTAGTTTAAGTTTTGGGGTCAGTTGGTGATTTAAGATATTTCAGTTGCAATTTTTTTTATATGTTTTTATTTGTTACGTAGTTTGGTTTTAAACTAGGTTGTATAATTCCATTAATTAACGTATTAGTACTACCCTAAAAGAAGTTCAAATTTGGCACTTCGATTTCAAAATAAAAAATAAAAATGATTTGGTGAAATGAGTTAAGGATATTTTGGTCATTGGAAACTATATAAGAAAAATATCTAAGGTTTGTTTGAGTCACTTTCGACAAATTGGAAGAGTTGCCATCAGCGGGGGGAGTGGGGCATCCCTATTCGAAGGGACAAGCTCTTGTATGATATTCCAATTTTCAACCCGTCTAGCTACTTAATCTTAATCTTAGAGTCTTAAATTTTCATCGACGTGTCGATGTTTTTATGGGAATAAATAGATGTTAAACCTAAAAAGTAGGTAATAGAATGTCATTAATATAAATATAGTATAAATAATAAACATTTTAACAGGTTTAAAAAATAAAATGATTGTAAATAACAAAATTGATAAAAATACTTACAAAAGATCACGCATAGAATTTGAATATTTTATTAATATTTTTATATTTAAAAATGTCCTGTTTAAAAATCATAAAATGTTTATTTACTAATTTACTTTAATTTTAATTTTTTTGTTCTTATAATTATTCTCGAAATATCTATAGAAATCTATATAAATCCATATTTTCATGATTTTTTCATAAAATTAAGACTTTTACCTTTTTTTTTTTTTGTTGACATCAACATTTTGACCTGATTTAATCATCATTTGTTTTTTTAAAACCCCAATTTATTTGTTTATGATAATTGTTTTAAATTGCATTAGACCACCAATGTCCAATAGATTACTAAACTTTGAAAATAAATAATATCATCTACTTTTATTTTGTGTCTAATAGATCATTGATGTAATAAAAATGTTTAAAATTTGTTTGATCTATTAGATATCAAATTGAAGTCTATGTTCAATCAAATATTGAACATTCAATTTTGTGTCTAATAACTTTGTGAATTTTAAGAAATATCAAATAGCCTAATTTAAGATCCAATAAACGTAAAATTGATAGTTGATGAAATTACTAGACATACTATTGTTTAAGGACTCAATAGACACAAAACTATTTATCAAAGACCTACAAAAAAATACAAAATCAAAAACAAAAATATAACTCATTTAAGTTTTTTTTTTTTTTTTTTTTTTTTTTGTAAATAGTTTCATTTTTCTTTTGCTATCCATAAGATTTTATCTACAAGAATATACATAAATCTAAAAAATCATGGACTAAAATAATTACAGTCTAATCTATAATTTAATTAGGTGAAATTTTAAACCTACGATATCATGTAGAGACGTCCAATTTTTTCATGGGGACGGGGCTCCGCAGGGATCCACCTTGAACTGGACGGGGATTCCCCGATTAGGCGAAACATGAGGGAGAGAGTGTGGGGTAAAATTCCTTGTAAGCTAAACGGGGTTGGGTGAGGGTGGGCCCCATTCCTCGTCCTGCCCCGGTTAGACTATTTATTATTATATAAATATTACATTTAACTTTCAAGTTTGATTGTTTATTGACCAAGATAATGAATATGTTTAAATTGAAAATTTAAATTAGATTATATATTTTAATAATTTGATTTATGTTTATTTATTTCTACTAAAAGTTGATTAGTTTTTTAAGTCAAAATTTGACTAATTTACCTTTAAATTCAGTTTTCTATGTTAAACTAATCACAATAAACAATTTAGTGATTGAGTTAATTATTTAATTAGAATTTCCATACATTGGTGGTTTAAATTATTTAGTTTTTTTTTTCTTTTCTTAAGAACTAACCTGGAAAAATTTTCCACGTGGAAAACTCGATCCCTTGCAAATTCTGCGAAGCAATTTATCAAATGATGCTATATTCCCTATAGTATATGGTCTTATATTACTAACCAAAAATAACTAAATTAAACATGACTAGATTAGTCATAGACTAGTTTTTTACTATTATTGAAATTGATTAAAAGGAAAAAACATAATTGTTTTAGATTAATTAGTGGGAAGTTAACACCAAATATAAAAAATTAAGTATCAATAAAAGTTCATAGCTAAAAAGAAACAATATCTTAAAATTTAGTACTATACAAAAACAAAAATCAAAATGAAACCTTTGAAATTTATGAATTAAATAGTAATTAAACTCGAAATTAATGGTCAAAACAAGACTTTTAAAATTTGTTTTCAAAACGGTAACCATATGGAATACACCATTCATTTAATTATTTGAAAAGTTATAATACCCTCTACCTTTTATAAATGCCTCAAAATTATTGATCGAATAAAAATAGTTATTTATTTTATAAATATTACGATAATAGATGTCTTGTTGTAATGTTTAGTGTTCGATGTCATGTGACATTTTTCTATTACGATATATGTTAACCATATGTCATCTATTAACTAATGTTTGGTGTCCATGCAATTCAACTCATGCATGTCAAATTGCTTATAAATAGTGACTTTTGGTAGACTTTGTAACACACATGTTGAGGGAAAATTCAAATAAATTGGAGAAAGTGGAGGATTTTGAGATTTTTGCATATTTTCTTATTTTTTTATTTTAATGTTATGTTTTCTCGATATCCGTGTTTCCGTTGTATCTCTTTTTTACAAAATAGATGTTGTAAATTATATTATTGAACATAAAATCGTATAAACTTTATATGAAAAAAGAAATACATGGAAGCCACATACATTCATAAATTATATTCAATTCCATAATGATAAATATAATAGAATGTTTTGTAAAATAAACCACCCACAAAGTTATTGTTGATGAGATGCTAAATTGTGACACATTTCAACTTGGACCCATCCTAAAATCCCAATTGAACCCTATTGTAAAATTAGGAACCACATAAACATAAACATTACTCCAAACCCCAAATTACCATTCTCTTTATTCTATTACTTATAGTACTTAATCGTCTAAATTTTTATAGAAAAATATTTGGATGTAGCCTTGCCACGTCATAGAAGAACCCTAAACCTTGATCTTACCACTGCGCCAGCTGTTGGTCTTGGTATTATTTCAGTTATATACATAGCCTAAAGTTGAGAAATAACTCGAGCCCTCCTGAGCCTATACTAAATTTATCGTTAACTACATGGAGATCGGTGTAGGCTAGACTGCATCTAAGTAATACTCTTTTTTAAATGGCACAAAATTCAACCAAAATTCTTCTATCTCTTGCCATTTTGCTTTCCTAATTTAGTTTTCTTCTGTCTCTTTTCACATTCCAATTTAATTATTCAAATTATTTGGATTTTTTCAAGTAAAAGTAACGAATTAACATGTAATGGTAATTCAATTTATAACATAGTCTACAAAATATTACTATACACTTGATTATTATTCATAAAATTAGTACGCATAGTATAATAATTACCGTAAAGAGATTTTAGAATTTGTTGTATTTAATTGAGTTTGGGTTTATTTATTTATTTATTTATTGGACGAGGAGTTGGGGATTTATTTTGTTTGGGGGAGATTTGGGTCTTATTTTGGCGGGAAAATTAGAAGTCAAGGAGGGAAAGAAAATAAAAATATTGGCTCTTGGCTTCGCTTGGCTTATTCTTCTTAAACCTCTTTCTCCCTCAAAATCCCTCACGTTAGTCTCCCTCTCTCTCTCTCTCAGCCGATTCATTCCATTCAGCCGCCGGCCAATCCCAAGTCCGCCGGTCGCACGTCGTCGGCTCCTCCGCCGCGTCTCTGTCCGTCGACGGCCGTGCTAATCATACAAGACCAGATATTGCATTCTCGATATCTGTTCGTCTCTCTCTCTTTCTCTCGGCCTTCTGCGGGAAACTTCACCAGCAACTGTCGTCGACTTCCAGTTTGCGTCCACCACCGATTCCGATCAGTAGGGTGCGGTTGTTGGGTATAGCTGTCGACGGATCTCGCTCGGTTGTGCCGCATTTCGTCGGGATTTGATCAATGACAGCCAATACTCGAGCAAATCAGTGCAAGATCGAGAGTGTAATGGAGACCAATCCCCCGAAGCGGAAAGTGAGATCCAGTAGTGTGCCGAGGCAACAAAGCCATGTCTCTACGCCGGTGAATTGGAAATCACCTCGTCGGTGCCTTAATTCGAGTCCAAAAACCCCTCCGGAGGTAAGTTTGTTAAGATCGTTTCAGAACATTTTGTAGTTTGTCATTGTCTTTAGCTTATTGCTATTCATCGAGCGGATAAGATGACGAGTAAAATTAATCGGAAGAATTTGAAGTTTCTTAGTTTAGTTAGGTACTACAAATTAATTTAAGATTTTCTGCAAATGAATGCATAATTTCTTAGCCTCGTATATGATCAACTATTTCTTCTAATTATACGCAGAGCGATGGGAAAGTGGTTAATGGTGGCTTTTCTAACTCACTTACTTCACCGCTAAGATGCTTATTGAAGGACCTTATTGTCAAACCAGATTGGAATCCTAAAGGTGAGAATTAGTTTGTATGTTTCTAATTATATGTTTCTCCTGCATTTCCAACAGGTTTTCATTTACTGTTTTCCAATTTGTTAGATACCGAACATGTAAAAACAGCAAAAGAAGCATTGCACATATCGACAGCCCCAACAACAATCATGTGCCGTGAAGATGAACAAAGTAAAATCTTCAATTTCTGCAAGACTAGTGTGGAGCAAGAAAAAGCTGGTAGTTTGTATGTTTGCGGATGTCCAGGAACTGGCAAATCTTTGTCCATGGAGAAAGTGAAAGACCAGTTGGCCGCTTGGGCCAAACAGGTAGGCTCTCTAATCTGTTAAGTAAATATATTGTTCAAGTCTTAGCTAAAAAGTTTACTTCTTGAAGATTCAATTCATTACTCATTCTTCAAATATTCTTCATGATACCAGTCAGGTCTTCAGCTGCCAGACATGTTGTCCATAAACTGCACTTCCTTAGCTAATACATCCGATATTTTCACTAAGGTATGATTGTAAAAGACTTCAAATATTTGGCTCTTTAGTGTTTCATGCGCTTATCTACTGATTGTTTTGGGTAGATCATGGGTGAAACCCAGCCAAAAAAGAAAAGAAATGGCTCTTTAACACCCTTGCAACATCTTCAACGCGTGTACTCCCAGAAGGCAGAGTCATCTTGCATGAAAATGAAGTAAGAACATATTTGCTGTAATTTGAATTTCTTGTCATCATATACTAACACCAGTTTTCTTAAATCAGGTTGATAATAGCTGATGAATTGGATTATTTAATTACAAAAGATAAAGCAGTGTTACATGATCTGTTTATGCTCACAACTTTCCCATTTTCAAGATGTATCTTGATAGGTATGTCTCAACGATACTCAGGATCTCACATTGTTCTTCTTTCATGAATTACAAATTAACAAAGTAGGTTGATCTTCAATGTATTTTGTAGGAATTGCAAATGCTATTGACTTAGCCGATCGCTTTCTTCCAAGACTTAAGGCATTGAATTGTGAGTTACGAGTAGAAGTTAATTTTAGCTTGGTTCTATTAGATTGATCCAGCTTTAACAATGGTATAGTAATTAATTGGATTTCACACTATGCTGTTACTAATTGTTGCTTTTGCCAATTGTTTCTTCCTAGGCAAACCTCAGGTTGTAACTTATAGGGCGTATTCCAAGGAACAGATCCTCAAGATTCTTCAACAAAGGTTAACTGTAAGTTCTATCCTTTTATTTTAATACTCCGAATTTTTATTATTGTTTTTACAACTTCAATCAACATTTCTTCATTGTTTTAACCTATGCTAAACAATATTATGTGTAGGGGCTTCCTTTTGTTGTCTTCCACTTGCAAGCACTGGAGCTTTGTGCTAGAGTACGTTTGATAATATTTTTTTTATTGAATCGTCTTTTCTAAATTAGCAATCAGGCAACAGGATCTTTAATTTATTTGTTTATTTATTATTCTTTTTACTTACTAATTTGTACATTTTTCAAACATCACATTCTCACATCTAGGAACATTATAGTTTTTTTTTTTCATAAGAATGATGCTTAAGTTTTTATGGATCTATCTTTCAAAAAATTGCTTCCATAATAATCATGTTGTTTCTAGATGATCATGCTTGTCTACTAATTCTTATTTGATTTTTAGTCTACGTTTTAACTGCCTACTAAAATTTAAAAACAAAATTGTTAAGTGGGCCTGAATGTTAGATTTCTTTTATCATTGATCCATGACTCATCTTGTGAAGATAAACTTTTTATTTTCTTACTAGTTCATAATTTGTATCTTGCTTATTGATCTATTTGGAATCTGTATGCAAGTTTGATGTTTTAACTGATGGAAATACATTGCAGAAAGTTGCAGCTGTGTCTGGAGATATGAGAAAAGCTCTATGTGTTTGCAGGTTAGTATGTTTAAGTTTACTACCGTAACTTTGCGATAAAACTTTGTTCTATCGTAGCCTATGAACTTCGAGATAAGAATTTTCAGTGTTCGTATCATAGGTTATATAATATCATGGTACATGAGAATATTTACTTTTTTTCAAACCGTTCTTTTAGTTAAACAATTGTAGAAGTGGGGATCAAACCATATTCTCAAATAATTTTCTTTTAGGACATTTTTTGCTATTGTATTCCCATCTGTTTGAGCTTTCACTTTAACACACCTTATGTAATTAAAATCTATTTTGAACAGGAATGCCATTGAATTGTTAGAGGTGGAAATCAAAGCATCCTCTAAGGAGCTGAACCATGATGACGTATGTGATGCTTCAGCACCACCTGAGCTTGTCAAAAGATCAGAGTCTCAGATTGTAAGTGCTTGTCATTGCCACGATAAATCTTTCATGTCTCATTTGTCCATTTTAAAATTCCATATTTTAGAACTCTTGAAAGGCTTTTCTTACAAAAGAAAAGGTGGTGGTATAACGTTTGAAGAAATTACTTGTATATAGTCTGATCTACTTGAAATGAAGTGATTCTGTTCTCAATATATTCTTTTCATTTGTTCCAATCATACATATATAAATTTGATAAACTGTTAATTTGACGGTTTGTGTGTAACTGTACTTCCCAAACTTTCTACAACTCTTTAGTAATGATGATTCTCTTTTGAGTTTTACCCTTTTCCTCATTGCTCCTCTGCACTTCATGTATTTACTTCTATTATCATGTTTTGGGTTTGAATTATGCTAACTTGTTGTATTATAGGTGAGGTTGGACCATATGGCTGTGGCCTTATCTAAGACCTTTAAATCCCCAGCAGTGGAAACCATACAATCTCTTCCTCAGCATCAACAGGTATAATTCAGAATCTCTAAACAAATATTCTTTCATTTAAAAACTCTAAACAAATAATTGGCCAAGTAATAATATATTAAAAAAATTTAGATTTATCATTTGTCTGTTTTGTTTTTTAAATGGAAAAAATATGATTGCAATGGTTGTTATTTAGTAAAATAACCTACAAAGGCACATATGACCTACAAATGATACAGTGGAGGTGCACCTAAAATGATTTCTCTGGTTTTGATACTAACTAATTGACTTTTGGGATTAGACTAAAGATTATGTGAAACATACATAAGTGAAAGTAGTCCTAGTCCTCTTCAACTTAGTTTATGGCTTAAGCATTTTCAATATGCGTGATTGTTTCAATGTTCTATAAATGTTTTTCTTATAAATATTGTATCCAGATCATTTTATGCTCTGTTGTGAAACTTGTTCGTGGAGGAAAGAAGGATACAACTATAGGAGAGGTGAGTTCTCCCAAATCTTCTCAAGATAACATTTTTTTTTAAAAAAAAATGACAACTAACAACTTTTTAACATTGTTTGTTACTGTTGCATTTAATGCAGCTAAACAAATCATACATAGACATATGTAAATCAACACTAATCCCACCGGTGGGGAGTTTGGAACTTCAAAATATGTTAACGGTGCTAAACGACCAGGTAATGACTCGCCTAATGTCATTGAACTTAACATAGTTAGATTCGATTCTTCAACCTTTTGACATTGAACTTTGCAGGGGCTTCTCAAACTTGGCCAATCTCGAGACAATAAAACGAGGCGGGTGTTGTTGAAAGTCGACGAAGCCGATGTCACATTCGCATTACAGGTATATGCTACATTCATTTATATGGCTTCTATTCTCTCTAACTTTTTATGTTCTACATTAAGTGGTTAATAGAGGGAGACTTGTATATTTGAATCAGGGAATACGGTTCTTTCGAAATTGTCTTACAGCAAATTAGCCGTTCTCCATGTTACCGAGTATAGATCGATGGAGTGAACACACTACTTTGTTGCCTTTTTCTCACCATTCAAGGTAATTACTGAACAATATTTCACTTTAAAGTTTATATATATATGAGAAACCTGATCATAGCAGCAAAATCATTCAATAAATATATTTATTATTTTTCTCTTTATGGTTACTCCTTTTTTTTATTTTTATTTATTGAAAATTATTGTGTGCCGTTTTTTTTTTCAGACAAAAAAAAAAAAAAAAAATACTGTTCCAGCCACAAAGGCAAGAAGTCTCTGCGTGGAGCTCATACGAAGTGCTGAATTATAGCAAATGTTGTTTGTATCATTTGTATGGGAATGAATGAGAAAGTGTTTTATGGTAATGAAACAACAAAGTGTTCATTGTATTTCAAAACTCAAAACTTAAATATTCTTTTTCAGTGAAATTTTTACAATAATGGAAACTAATCATTTAATTCTCTTTTTTGTTATAAATTTAATGAATAGAAGTTGTTTAAAATATTTATAAATTATAGTAAAATTTTAGAATTTATAGATATTAATAGATTTCTAATAATTTTGAAGCGCAAAATATAATAAATATAATGTTTGAGTTACAAAAATATTAATAAAATTTATTCTAATAAAATAGTAAATTTTATAATATTCTACTTGCACTTTATTTCAAAATATTCTTACTGCAATGATGATGCACAGAATTCAGTAAAAATTTTAAATTTTCCTTTGATCTTGTGAGCTAATGGTATCGAATGTTTATTCAATTATAATCTTTAGTCGCCAAATGATGGCATAACGGCATAACGTTAAAGACCAAACTGTGTAGCTCAATTAGTTAAGTTAGACGTTCAAGTGGATGGATCATCGGTATTTGTGACACTAAAGATTAAGAAAATTTATAACCATCTTAAAAATGTTTAAAAGTGATTTTAATTTTAAAATAGCTAAAATGGTTGGCAATGCAACTATAGTTTCATTGATTAAATAAGAGGATAATCATGATTATATAAGTAAGTACAAGTATCTCGATTACTACAACGTATTTGAAGCTAAGACTAAAAGCAAAAACCATCATAACATTATGAAGATAATTGAACTAGTATTTTAAAAGCATACACATACATACTCAAAATGTTTGCATTAATGTCAAATTACTATAAAAGAAGACTATTAATCACTACTAAATAGTCGTGAAAATGATTGTCGAAATTGGTTATCAGAGGTAATCATGCCAAAATTGTAAATCGAGTTGGCCACCTAAGCTAATCGAAAGAGTTAGTAACTAGAGGTGGTTGCTAACAAAATTGGACGTGATACGTGGTTTTTATTGGAGTTAATCGCATAATTACATAAGTGATTATTTCAATCAGGAAGTGGTAAATAGTTTTAATATACCAAAATAAATGTTAAAATATGAGCCTTAACAACCTCCTAAACTCTTAATTTAAAGTTATTTAACCCAATATTGAACACGTGTTAGGAGAAGAAAGAATTCACTGATCACTAGTCACTACCCTACTTCAGCATTGTCGTGATCCAAAAAAAAAAAAGTTTATATCTTTTATTTATTTAATTACGAAAAAACAATATTTACAAAATATATTAAAATTTTAAATTTTATTATTTGATAATATTTAAAAATTTCGTTATATTTTTGTAAACATTTGAATAGTTTTGATTATTTATCATAATTTTTTTAAAAATAAATAATAAATTATGTTTAAAAAATTAAATCAACCTGACCGTAGCTCAAGTGAGTAGTATCACCCTCGATAACTCACGAGCAATAAAATGTAAATAACATTTTTTTTTTAAAAAAAATGACGTAAATAAGGATGTTAACTTGTTTAAGAAGATATTTTTATCGTCAGATTAATTGTAGGTTGGAATGAATTTGTGTGTGCTTCTTTTGTTTTCATTCATCCATTATCGCTTCCATGAAGCTTCTCTGCCTTCCAATTCGATCGCCATTACAGTAAAGGTCAGTTTCCTCTGAATGGCTAAGAGATTGGGTTTGTCTGTTTTTGCATTTTGATTCTTCTTTTGTAGGTTTTATCTGATAAACTCCATGAATGAATTTGCTTATCTTCATCATCTTTTCTGCAATTCCATTGTTTTTCTGATTCTTCTAAACCCATGTTTTTTTCATTTTAGTTGATTTAAGGAAAAAGATGAGGAGAGAGTGAGACCATTGTCAAATTCCTAATTGATCTTCAAACGAACTAGAAATTTTCATGTTGGAATTGACTTGAATTTTTTAATCAGGAAAAGCTGATTTGATTTCAAGGCACATGATATGTCGACCACGAAGATATACATAGTGTAAGTTTCTTTCTAAATCTTCTTTCTTGTTTGTTTGTGTTAAGTCACCAATCAATAAAAAACTTAAGATGATGAGTTATGAAAATTTTAATTATGTCAACACTTCACACGCTTGTGGATGTTAAAATTTGGAGAAGACCCAATTAGTGAAAATCATATTAATTGGGGGAGGTAATGACTTTACATTTTGCAACACAAAAGCTTAAGTGGATTGGTTATCGAATTTTTAATTATGTCTAACACTTTAGCAGTTTGGATTCCTGCTTCTCTTTCCATGGGATCCCCTATTCTATGATTCGGATTTCAATTTGATTTACTGCTGACATATCAAAGGATTATAGGTACTATTCTTTACATGGCCATGTTGGGACCATGGCAAGGAGAATTCAACAGGGAGCTAATTCAGTTCAAGGGGTTGAAGCCACTCTATGGCAGGTACTGTGACTCTTAAATTATTAGGGAGCGTTTGGAGCAAGTAGTGAAGTTGTTTAGTCGGAAGAGTTGTTTAGACACCGAACTCTTTCGGGCTAAAGAAGAAGTGGGGTTTCTCCAACTATGTTCCTTGGGCCAAATATTCCCTTAATGAAATAAGAAAGAGCAACACTGTTTTTTGTCACAAGTGATACACTGAATTTGTAATGAAGTTAGAATTTAGTGTTCGTAAGTGAAACCAAACGCTTCTTCCAAAGATGCTCCAAAATCACATTTTGAGTATATAACCAAATGTTGACAATTAAGACTGCAATTTGTTTTACCCAAATCTTTGGTTGGTTCTAAGTTTTGCCTGACTTGAGACTAACTGGTTTGGAGAAGGTGCCTGAGACATTGGCCGATGTGATACTGAAAAAGATCAAGGCTCCTCCAAAAGCAGATGATGTGCAAGAGATCCATCCAGAACAACTGGTGGAAGCAGATGGTTTTCTCTTCGGGTTTCCATCACGATTCGGGGTCATGGCTGCTCAATTCAAGGCGTTCTTTGATGCAACAAGCGAGATATGGCAGTCTCAAGCACTTGCTGGTAAACCTGCTGGAATTTTCTGGAGTACTGGTTTTCATGGTGGAGGTCAGGAGCTTACTGCGTAAGATCTCGTTCTCGTTAGCTTTCGGCATTGTTCTTTCATCAGCCTATGTTTTGAACAAAGGACAAAACTAATTGTTAAGACAAGTTTCAATCATAGTTTTACATAAGGACCTCCTGCAGTTTTTATTTTGCTAAATCAAGTTTTGGCTAATTTAGTTCCTCGTATTAGCTTTTTACCTATACGAAACTTGTTCAGAACAGCTAGTAACCAAATGGTCTATTTTATCCAATTGCACGAAAGATTGGGATAAACTCTTTCTTCTTGGAAGGATAAACTTCAATTCATATCTATCATTGGTTGTCTTTTTGCTCATTTCTGATTTGACTGACTTATCCACTTCCTATACCTTCACATGGAACTTGATTTTTCTGATTCTGTTGTCTTTATTCTCTTGATAACCAATGACACAAACCAAGAGACAATTGCCCTTTGGTTCTGTCCTACATTTTAAATAATTAAAACTTCTCTTCCAAGTTGTTCATTGTTAGCTTGGTGTGTTGTCATATATCATTTTAGGTGCGAACATAACTTGACCTTGCCTATGTTGTATCCTCCATAAATGGTTAGTCAGGTTGTGCGATTTGAGGTATTTCTTTTCTTTGTTGCTCTAAGTGGCTATGAGCTTCTACTGAGGGGACTTAGGACGACTCTTCTCCTTGGAATATTTTTTCTCGAGTAGTTGGTTGCTTAGTTGGTTTTTTGTCCTTTTACTTAAATCCTTTGTTTGTCTTCTAATCGTGTCTTGACCTCAGGGTATGAAGTTCAAATGTTCTCTATTGCAATTCATTATCTTAAAAGGTTGATTGTTTGATGATTTATGTAAATGACATACTGTATATATAAAAGGATAGAATGCTACCATTTCTTGTAAAAGTTTATGGCTCTTGCCCTGATAATCGTTATGGTTATTACTTATTATTATGCGTAGATTGACGGCAATAACGCAGCTAGCACATCACGGTATGATTTTTGTACCTCTTGGTTACACATTTGGGAGTAAGATGATGGAGATGAATGAGGTGAAAGGTGGCTCTCCTTATGGTGCTGGAACCTTTGCCGCCGATGGAACTCGACACCCGACTGAGCTGGAGCTTGAACAGGCCTTTTACCAAGGTAAGTATGTTGCTGAATTAACCAAGAAACTCAAAAACTAATGCCATGGTTGAAAACTTTTTGAGTGTTTAAAAACGTTCCGTTACACTTAAAAAAGTCAATTCAAACATACCATAACTATACTTTCCTTCAACATGTATTATTCGGCTTCTCACATCTCGGTTGTATAAATGTTAATAGATGCGTAAAATTCTCAAAAAAAAAAAGGTTAATGAAAGTTACTGAAAATGTTGTAAATCTATCACATTGCTAATGCTCTTGTAATTATATTGATTGATGAACATAATAAATGGTCAATCATCATCTTTTGTTTCGAAAATTTAACTTGTAATATCTAATCCTCTATTGCTTTGTTTATTGTTTCACTATTTTAGAACACCCTTCGACTTTAAATCAAACTCAAAAAACTAAAATGGATAGAAGTCTATCAGTGTCTACCCGTAATAGATCTGAAATTTTGCTATATTTTATAAATATTGGATTGGTCACTTTTTCGTCAGTCGATTTGCATTTTTTGTCTACATATTTGAACGGGCCTCCATGTGTTAGTACGGATGCAGAACAATATTATACAACACTAAATGTAATCAAATGTGACTTACTTTTCTAATACCGTTATATTGGAAAAAACCTTGCCTTATTCTTAGTTCCTCCTCCCTCTTCCTCTCATTTTGTCCTTTATTAAAACATAGTGAAGGTTTTTTTCAAGAAAGAAAAAAAAGAAAAAAAAATTGTGTTGGTAATACATATACATATCTAAATAAGGTTAAATTACAAAATATGTTCCTGAACTTTGTATTTTGCGTAAAAAATACCCCTAAAATTTTTAAAGTTTAAAAAATGCTCTAACTTTAAAAAAGGGTTAAAAATACTTCCATCAATAGTTTTGGATGGAAACTGTTAAATTATTATTTAAAAAATATTCTTTAACTATCGTAAAGTTTCATAAATACTCCTGAATTTAAAAAAATGTTAAAAAAATATTCTCATTGATCAAAATTTTACACAAATTTTCTCACCAACCAAAATAAACACCAAATGTTAAGTTAGAACCATAGTTTTAAATTTACTTTACTATTAACACACAAAAATGTATTTGACTATCAACATACAGACCAATTATTGTTTTAGTAGGTTTTAAGGAGATATTTTATTTTGGAGCTTTATTTAAATAATTATTGCTTTTTTCAAGATATTTCTGGAAAAATTATAAAAACAACAAAATAATTTAAATTAATAAATAAATATTTATTATTTTAAAATAAGTAATCATGTCTATTATTTATATTAGTGACATTTTGATGTTTAGGTTTTGTGATTCTTGGATTAATTTACAATGTAATGGAAATATCGATTCACCATTCTCTCGATATCAAACTCATGAAAATGTGAAAATATCGATATACCAATAGAAATTTAAAACTATGGTTTTAACATACATTTTCGTTTTTATTTTGAATACTAAGAAATTTTGTGTAAAAATTGGATTAATGAAAATATTTTTTAACTTATTTAAAGTTTCAAAGTATTATAAAACTTTACAACAGTTCAGATTTATTTTTAGAAAAAACATTTAACGGTTTCTTCAAAACTAATGATATTTTTGAACAATTATAAAATTTTAAAGACATTTTTAAAATTTTAAAAGTTTAAGGATATTTTCGACATAAACAACACGCGCTATTGATAATTTTTTATAATTCAGGCTATAAATAAACATTGCCAGAGTTCGCCTTAAAACGACTTCGTTTAAATAGGTCAACAAGTCAACACTGACAGCTAATTTCCACAATAAATACGTAAAAATGAAAATAAAACGATAATAATTTTTAAAAATACATATATAAATAGAAGCAAGAGTCTCCCATCACAAGATCCCATTCCCAACCACATTCCGGCCTTACGCTTAAAAAAATCATAGGAAAACACCTCTCTATATCTCTCCCCTCTGCCCTCCGATTTCGTCGCGGCCGATGAGCTCCGGTAGGATGGAGAGCCTATGGCGAGCGGCGACCGGCCAAGATCCGAGTCCGGAGGATTACAAAGGCGTCGAATTCTGGACCAGCCCCGAGCGCGCCGGCTGGCTCAACAAGCAAGGCGAATACCTAAGAACCTGGCGTCGCCGTTGGTTCGTGCTGAAACGAGGTAAACTCTTCTGGTTTAAGGACTCTATCGTTACTCGCGCTTCAATTCCACGCGGTGTTATCCCTGTCAATACCTGCCTCACCGTAAAAGGAGCCGAGGATGTCCTCCATAAGCCTTGCGCCTTCGAGCTCTCTACCACCGGTCAAGACACTATGTACTTCATCGCTGAGTCGGAGCGTGAAAAGGAGGAGTGGATCAATTCGATTGGGCGCTCGATAGTTCAGAGTTCGCGATCGGTTACCGAATCTGAAGTTGTTGATTACGATAACAGGCGATGATTCCGATGTTGAAGATCTTTTCTTCTTCGTCTTTTTCACTTTCTCTATGTACATAAATGAGGCGAGATTTAGTCTCGGATGGTTGCGAGATGGCTATGTTTCGTCGAATTGGTACTATCGATCTCTGTTTCCTTCTTTCTGGTTGTTAAAATTATGGCGGTGATGTGAATCGAACTGAATCTCCTCTACTTCGTTTTCTCCTTGGTTCTAAATCTTCTATCACGCATATAAACATCTATCTTACCCGGTTTTTCTTCTGTATTTGATCTTCAATGTGGATCAGTAAATTTCGTGCCCTACCGTAGTGATGAAACTCCGTTTTAGTATACTGGTTGATGGCGTTTTTCTCAGATCACTCTTTTTTAATTTCTCAACTTTCTTTTTCTGAATTGTTTCTTCCAAATCAACTTGTATTAGCCTCTAGAAAGCTGTAAATTGATTCGATCTTCCTTACAGTTAGGGCACGCTCGCATGGATTTCGAGGATCAATCGAGCAGTACTTTTACACTTAGGACACTATAATTTACGAACTTCTTAACATAATGAATTCTCTGCTGCTATGGCACCGTTGTATTTATCAAATCCTGACGAAACGTCAAGAACTGAACTCCATCGGGCAAGTCGTGATGAAGATGATGAATCGCATTGCCACTGGAAACCGATTATCGTAAATACGTAATATAAATTGTGAAAGAAAATGCAATCAAGAAACCAGATTTGGCCTTCAATTTTACTCGATTGATCGTGAAAATTGGACTAAATGAATCAACCGGTAAAAGCAAGGTATCCAAAGCCCTAATCATCTCTTTCTGCTCAAGACATGAACGAAACCAATTTTGGTTGGATGGTAAAATCTTACTTTACTCTTTTGTTTAAAAATACCTCTAATTTTTGTACCACACACAACTTTTCAAATTTCCTTGACACTTAAATATTGTTGGATTAGATGAAAAAACTTAAATGTTGAAGTTGGATTAAGTAGGTTTGAATGTTGTTGGATTAGGGAGATTACACTCACGGATATTAAAAAAAATGACATAAACAAAACGTAAACAGAGTTAATGTATCACGAGAAAAAAGGCCAATAACATATCATAATGTATTTGACAGTATTTACAACTATGACAATCCTTAGAACTCAATCATTGTATTAATTTTTTATAAGGTTTTTTTACAACTTAACCTAAAAAATTAACAAATTTAATTAGTTTCCCACCTGGGAATGAGATTAGCTGGATTTTTTTCTTACTCACCTGAATATGTTTGTTGTAGAAATCAAATTCATACTCACAATTGTTATCTTGAAAATATAAAATAGCCATAATTAGCATAGTAGTTGTCTGAGCACTCTCTCAATCTCCTAAGGAACAAATGTAGTCATTATTAAATTTTGAGATGGAAGATACTTCTTTTTTTTTTATGCAAAGAAAAAAAAAGGTCGAGAATCGAAAAATGAATGGGATTGAAGAATAAAATTCTCATTTGTTAGTGAATGGTTCTCGATCTTTTGGTGGACCTTAAGATTATACCAAAAGGATTGCCACCAGCATTGCATTGGCAACTTGAATGTTATATCAATTAGATAAAGAAGAAATGAAGAATATTCTTAAAACTAAAATGATCTATATTCTTGAGTCAAAGTATACGTGATCTTCTACATCACTCACAAGTCAAATTATGATCTTTACTCTCTTTTTCGTCTTTTGATATTCATAAGTGTTTGGACCAGTTTAAGCACGTTTCGACTAATCTCATAGCACAACCCACTTGACTCTACAACATTGGGATGTCAAGGAATCTGTGACCTCTTAGCCATTTTATTGAGACTATGTCTCCTTAGCGTGAACTTTGCTTTTACTTTTCTCCTTCGAGAGATTTCCATATCAAAGAGTTATTACCTATTGCTTTTACTTTTCTCCTTCAGAGAGATTTCCATATCAAAGAGTTATTACCTATTTTAAATAGTACAAATAGTGAGGGGCCAAAAAAAAAAAGTTGCTATTACAATACAGGGAAACAAAACAGGCCATCAGAAAACCCAATTATGTCCTAAAATATTGTTGGAAACTTGAAGAAAATTAGCATGAGGACTAACCATGATGATACGTTTTGTTGTCATTCATTTTATCTACGACGGCCGTCGTGTCTTTCCCTATGAGAATGTGATGATGAATCTCTACCACCATGAGAGGACCGATAATCTCTCTTCTCATCTGGATCTTCCCTCCTATGTGATTCTGAGCAATGTCTTGCTGATATATCTCTTTCCCTTCTTTTATCATCTTCCCTCAGCTTTGGCGGATACTCATTGTCGCCATGCCTTTTGGATGATTTGTCTTCTTCCCTTGTATTATAGTCTCTTCTTGAATGCTGCGGGAGTTCATTGTCTTGGTTCCTTCTGTACCTATTTTCTTCCTTCCGATAGCGATCATCTTCTAATTTCATCTCATCATCATCATCATCATATTTTCTCGATCTTTTCTCGTCTTTCCTGTTATCATCATGGTTCCTTCTAGATCTCTTCTCTTCCCGTTTATAATCATCATCTCCTGACTTTGGATCAGGATTGCCATCAAGATCATGTCTTCTCCATCTCTTCTCATCTTTCCTGCCATGATCCTCTCTCGACTTGAGCTCTGATTCTTTACTATCATCCCAACCTTTCGGTTTATTTTCCTGCCTCAGACTCTCACTAGTTTCCTTTGGATGTCTTCCTAAGTCATCACTATTTTTCCTTCCTTTTGCACGCAATTCTTTGTCGTGATCTTTTCTACCGTCGAACTTGTCATGCCCCCATTTTGAGCTTGCATCTTCTGCCGCCCCCCAGCCTGTGTTTGCAGCTCTCTGAAAAACAAACAATCTACATGCATCAAATTTCTTAAAGTGAAGCTAAAACTCTAATCGAAGCATGTGAAGAAAAAATAGTCTTCAAACTTCTTTTATTCAATTCAGACATAACTAGCCAGTAACATTAAAGGTAAAAGCTAAACTACAATCCCGTGAAGCGAAGGTATTTCCCCTACAAAAATGAACAAACTTCCTTTGCTGTGCATCAAACTGTCAGGGATAAAAACCCCTTTCTATCCTTTCTAGAGAAAATTTACATGAAAGGAGGTCTCACACGTACCTGCTCATCATGGGAGAATTTGCATCCAGCTCCGCGAGTACATTCACCCCTTTGAAAGGCACGACAAACACCCCGAGCTTCCCTCTTTTTTTGTTCTTCTTCTTCATCTTCCTCTTCCTTCTTTTTATATTTAGACACGTGATCAACCCTAATGATTCGACCTAGAATCTGTGCACCATTCAAATTATCTGAAAGAGACAAACAATATTACTTAGAGATCTGCATTCAGTCCCATATATCAAACAATGAATGGTTTAGAGCGAGGAGAAGGAGACAACCTACAGCAAGATTTGTACTTCTCTGATCTTCATATGCAACAAAGGCATAGCCTTTTGATTTTCCCGTACCCTTGTCTCTGATAAGATTAACATCTACAATCTCTCCATACCTGTACATTCAAATACATTTCAATATTCAAAAAAGCAAATGACCCACAAGCGAACATGTAACCTTAAAAATGCATTTACAGACAACTAAACAGTGAAAGGGCAAGGAAGGAGAAAAAAATTCTTTTATTGATTGAAACAAATGTGATTACACACGCACACGCATAAACCAAGATATTAAAGAGCTCTTCTAGCATTATGCATAGAAACTACCCCCCAAGAGGCCTTCCCCACTCCAAGGCTAGCTCCAGAGAGAAAACAAAGGTTTTGAGTAACTTAGCCATGTTTGGTAATCATTTGGTTTTTAGATTTCGAAAACCAAGACTACATCCTCTCAATTTCTTACCATGATTTGCATATCTTTTTAAAGTAAAAACAGTTTGTAAAAAAACAAATTAGTTTTGAAAACTTGGCTTGGTTTTTTAAAACATCATTAAAATATTAATAACAAATCAATAAGTCGAAACATGCATTTGCAAGGGGTGTCTATGGGCTTAATTTTCAAAAACTAAAAACAAAAAACCAAATATTACCAATCGGAGCCAAGTTTTCCACCTGAGACTTAAACTTTGGAGCTAAAGTGGTATCTCCAAACATCCCAACGCTTCTCATATGATTGCCCCTCCGAGGTCACAATGAAGATGAATTCTAAAATAGGAAAAGCTAACAATACAAGAAACAACAAAATCTATTGGACTAACAAATATGAGCTCAATTACTCTATTTGCACAACTTCAAACATCAACTCCATCTCTTAAGTTACCAATTCAAAATACCTAGGATTGTCGACTAAAAAACGATTTCCAACGACCTACAAACAAATTTTCCTAGTTATACAGAACCCCATAAATTTTCATCACTACCAGCAAAGTCCAATTCAGAAGCTACTGGAACCACAAGACCACGACCAAGGGAGAAATAATTCATTTCGATATCGAACACACAAATCTAGCACAACATCTCAATCTAAACTTATCCAACTACACAATCTACCAAGTAAATACGAAGAGAGAGCTGCAAGAGATAGGAATCAAAACAACGAAGGGGGAGAAAATAGATAGAATTGTGAACTTACTGGGCGAAGACGGCGAGGAGATCACCTTCAGTGAGATCATAAGGAATGCCTCCGACGAAAACGTAGGCGGAATCTTTGTATTTGGCGTGCCATGAAGCTTGCTCGGAGATCCCAAGCGACGCCTCTTGAGAATTGATTTTCTGGATGCGTTTGACTAGGGTTAAAGGATTCATACCTCAGTTGGAAATCGAAATAGAAATCAAAATTCCTGTTTCCCTCGGGTAAAATTGATACAGGGGTTCGCCGGCGACCGACAATGGCAACGGTTGAGATCAAGGGAGAAGAACGAAAGGGGTTGGCGTGGGCGGTGGGCGGCCGTCGGAGAAGAGAGAAACAGGGGAAATAGAGAATCCCAATAGATGGGAAATTGCCAAAAAAAATATATATATATATAGAATTTTGGGAAAATGGATAGGTGAAATATCTAAATCGCCCTCAGTAAAAAAGAACCTAGATAGAAGCCTCTTCCTCCCATCTTCTCCTCGGACTTGGACGAGCGGACGGCGTGAGGGAGGAGGTGAGGCGACTTCAGACAGCGGGGGCGCGTTGTTGAGGCGAGGCTTTTGTGAGAGCGCAGTGACGGAATTGGAACAACGGGAGAAGCGACTTCCAATTTGGTTTGTGTTTAAAATTTGAATTGGAGTGTTAAGTACAAGTGCAGTCGCTGCAGCATTAGGGTTTGTTTTAGCAAACAAATTCTTCTATTTGCTTCCTAATCTGTATTCTCTTATATTTATTCAAATTTAATGACTCGCCACACAAAACTCGAATTCCCTCCATAGAAATTGTATTTTAAATTTGAAGTACTCAATTATATTAAATAAAAATAAAAACATTTATAAATATGTATTATATATTAAATTATGTTAAACTTAAAAACTTAATTTCATATATGGTCCCTATTGTTTTTAAATCTTCTTAAATAGTTTTTACTGCAGAGATTATTTACTGTCAATTTTTAATCAAATTATAAAAGGTAAATTCTAATTATAAACTATAATATCTAAATTTTAACGTATTCTATACCATATGGACCGAAATTTTAATTTTTTTCTATAAATTATATAATATTACAAAACAAACATTACACAACTTTTTTAACATAAAACATGTTACTAAATAATTAATAAAAGATTTGTTATCGATTAGTATTTGGACCACTTGCATAAATGATATTTAAATAAAATAATAATAATAAAACATATAGAGCAGTGATAGATAATTGCATATATAGCACAATTTTTTTTAAAAAAATAAACTAAAAAAGATCATGTGCATACACCATTTTGTGTGTTCCTTCTGAATTTCTCAAATTAAAAGATATTGCTGATAGTTGCTATCGATGACTTTCAATTTGATGAATGATTGTTTCACACACTTCTTCTAGATTTCTCTCATTGAAAGTTATCACTAATAGATGCAATCGGTTGTTATTACTTATAGTTGCTATCAATGATAACTTTTTATTTGTCACTATTGCTAGTGTTTTTTCTTAGTTTTTTCAAACTTGTTGCATTTACTAATTGGCTTAACATAATTCCTTTTCTCCAAGAATATCTTAATTATTTATGTGATAAAATACTTTCCTTA
>JBBPDJ010000003.1:9437316-9467567 GCA_037974625.1 Cucumis cinereus
CTCTGTGCTATCTGTGCTACTGTAGTTATTATCCTAAGTTATGACAAGTGTTGTAACTCTATGAACTTTGCGAAGTTGCTGTGATAATAATAATAAATATCTCATTAGGGTGAAAACCCGCCAGACGTAGGTTATATTGCCGAACTGGGTTAACAATGTCTTTGTGTTGATCTCTTCCTTTTATGAGTATTCATTCTATTGCATCTGTTATGATATTAGTGTAACTACTACTACAAGATCCTTATCAGTTTTTCAAAACTAAAAGCACAATTGATAACTCCTATAAGTTGTTATTACGAATAAATGTTATCTAATAACTTTCAATTTTAGAAGTGTGATATCAGTTGTTATCATTTATCGCAATAAGCTACTCAATGATAGTCATTGAATGACAAACTTGAAAATAAAAAAAAAATGTCAGTTTACTAGCAAACATTTGTATTTTGCAAATATTTCATCCTTATGCTATATTTTTAGTTTGTTTCCTAAATTGTATTATTTTCTATAATTTTCCTTAATATTTAGTGGGTAACTGCAACTATGGTTACACTTATTTAATTAGAATCCAATTTCTTAGTTCTATTATCAAACACATATTCGAAAACAATAAATAAAACCTTGTTTTCAAATTAATATTTAGTGGGCAACTACAAATATGTTTGCTATTTTTGTTTATTTATTATAATTAGGTTAAATATAATTTTTAGTTGTCCAGTTTTAGTCTTTAATTGTCCAGTTCAGGTATAAGAATTTTTCTGAAAATTAAACTAACATGCTAGCAGACGAGAATCGAACTAAAACACTCTAAATTTTATGAATTTTGAGGATTGGACAAGTTAAGAAAATTGGAAAAAAATAAAGTTTTAGAACACTTATCTTGGAAGCTCAAAATTCTCCTTCAATTCTTAATAAAATTTGATGAAACCAAGTTGTGAATAGTCACAAGAGTCTTCTCTACTATATTTAAGGCTTAAAACTTGATTATGGGATCAAGAAGTTGACCATGTAAGCAAGTTTATGAACTCACTTGTTAATTTTTCCAAAAATCAACCAGATTCATCATCCAAAAGTACCCAACTAATTTGTGCATTAGTTAGTGGATTGAGCAGAGGAAGATGAACAACACTAAACACATAGCTTAATTGTAAAAAATTGGATAATTTCACTAATTGTGTAATTGTCCACTAACCTATGGGTAAAGTCAACTTTTTGACTTCCAATGGTCAAATATCACCGTTTTGACTTTTGACAAAAAAAAAATTATTTTGCATTTTTGAGTTATTTAATTTAATTAACTAATCAATTAAACAATTTTAAGGAATTAAATTCTACCTAATTCCGATCTATCCAATTTTTTATATTTATATCTCATTTAAATACCATCTATCTCTCAATTTTTAATCGTTAATTATATTGAATATTATTAACTATTCATTTTCGCAACTGATTCGAACAATTTCAATTTTCGATCACTCTATTCTAAGATTAAATCCATAACAAGTTAGTATAAGAACCTAATGGACCTACAGATCATGAGCTCCAATGATCTGAGATTAACTGGCTAAACTCTTTTAACAGAGTTAATCAATATTTGTTAACTAGTCGCGACTGTCCACTATAGCATGTAACTGTTCTTATCGCTATATATTTATATTTGTGTCCACCAACCATATTTGGTAAGTCAACCATTTTCAGGTTGTTTGTAATCTCGGCTGCATCAATTTATCGTTTTACCCCTAAGTTTACATCTTGTTTCTTAAGCTTCAACTGATCATTTAATGAACAACTGATTACCTATAAATCGAATCCCTCTTAGGCCAATGAGAGGGTGGGGCCCATTTGTTCAAGTCTTGGAATCAGCACTTAAGTGAACAACCCATCTGTTAACTATAAAAGCGAACAAGAATGAATTTCGTCTTCCACCCTACGTTTCTAGCTATCCACGCGGTCTTACCTCTGAAATTGAAGGTCTATTGAGCCAACGCTGATGAGCTGTCCTACCTATGCAGATATAAGGATAATCTCATGTAAACATCAGCTTATAGTAAGCTCAGTATCGAGGTCAAATTACCTAGGTCATAGTAAATTATAAATAGTCAGTTTTAAACAGTAAAATGTGTTATACTATAAATGTCACTATTTCACTGTCTAGTTTTATATAATCTCATTACATAGGATGCCCCCACTCCCATGTCTCTACGTGAGCGTTTTAGGATCAGTCCACTTATACTAAATACAAACTGAGTCGCATCTATAATGTTCCCAAAACAAGACACCCAACCTTATTCCTATACTTTTCAGTAATTGGTCTTGTTGGTTTGTTTTGACTTTTGTCTTCTTTATGGGGTTAATTCTCCGATCTATCGGTTGATACAGTAAACTTTTATACCAATTGAAATATGTATATTTTGGCTCGTAACAAATACGTTTGGATTCTAAAATTTCAAATGTGTACTTTTAACCGAGAAAAATGAATTTAAAATTCTTTTGGTATAATAACAAGTGTTATACGTACTCAACGACCTTGACTTAACTGTTTTATCGTTTTTTTAGTACAACAAAAATGAGACAAACAAACAATTAAGAACAAAGCAAAACAAAATGAATGACAAACTCTACACATATAAAGGGGTCTTCGAGTCACACGATCGAAAGTCCAAAACATTGAATATAGCTAGCTAAGTCACGGGCGACAAAATTCATCCTATATTATCGTTTGTTATTTGTTTCTATTTTGTTAAGCTGACATCATCTAGAAAACTCTGACAATTAGCAGGTGAATTGGCACTTAGGAAATAGGCAAGAAGTCGTTGGAGAGTAAGTATTACTCAATCAACTTTGAGCTGAGTGGGACCAATCTAAATTATGCATTAGAATAATTTATTATATCAATTATTGAAAATAAAATAAACAATTCTTATCCATTCTGTTTTATTTTTTAGAATTTTGTTTGATATCCAAAATGGGTAAATATAAATTTAATTATATATCATACAATAATGAAATATGTTAATTATTTGGTTGCAATGAATATGCATCATATTTATTTTCACTGGCAGCATTAAATAAAACTGAACGTAAAGATGGTTTTTTAGTTTTGAGATTTATTAATTTTGTATCAAGTTTACAATTTCTTAGAGTAAATTTTTAATTCTACGATGGTATAAAAATAATCGGAGTTAGAAGATAGCCTTCTAATATTGATATTTTTTCATATATAAATTTTATAGAGAGCAAATTCAGTTGAGATTTTAGCCCACGAGTCTACTAAATCTGTCGGTGCCTCTATTCGTTGCTTGCTACTTAATGAGTTTTCGATAATTACGTTGGATCAATGCCATAAATATTTATTTAATTAATAAATCATTTGATACTGTATCGAATAATCAATCAAGAAGTAGTTACTATCCAGTACTATAATTATTTTTCATTTTTCCAAATATATTTTCATAAAAACAATTCTTTCAAACGAGGAGATCATTTTGATCATTCTACTCCGTATTTAGGTATATTTCAAATGTCTAGTTTTAGTACAGGAACTTTCTATTACACTTGAAATTATCTGGAGTGTTATTTTATAATATTTTTTTTTTCTCAGTAAGAATGAGTGTATTATATCATTATATTAATAAAACATATTATCACAAATATTTTTATTATATGAAAATTGTTATTATCATTTAACAATTTTTGAAGACTTTTAGGTTATATATTTTCCATAAATCTTAAATTTAGTTCACAATGTTGTACACTATATTTATTGCATGTAATTTATTTAATTAAATAATAAATTTCAATAAAAATTAACATGAAAATATTAAATTTAATATTTATTTAAAGTAAATGGACTGAAATTGACGTGATTACAAAAAGGTAGATAATTTAAACTGACGAAACAGAAAAACCTAAAAGCCATTTTCAAACTCATATACCCTATAACAGACTGCAAAAACTACTCATGAAATATGATTTAGTTGCGTGTTCTTTTTAAATACGAGCTAAACACTTAGGTATTATCCCTAAAATTTATTTTCGATACAATTATCAAAGTTTTGATGGTCCCATTTGGTTTGTGATATGAAAAATTATTATATAAAATAAAAAAATTCAATAGATAACAAAAACTAATTTTTTATTTTTATTGTATTCGAAAAGACATTTAATTTTAATTTAAAATTTAAAATTTTAAAACCTAATAATATATCTCACGTTTATAATTTATAAAAACAAAGAAATCATAATAGACTGTTATTAAAAATGAGTCATTTAAATATTTTTTTTAAAAATTGGATAAATCTTTGACTATTTTTCTTATATCTACATCGAAAATGAATCACGGACTGATTTAGTCAAAATTTGGAGCTAACAACAAAAGCTGCAAAGAAAGTCTATTATTAATATTTTTTTCCAGAAAAAAAAAGTCTATTATTTTATTTATTTATTTATTTTAAAGACACAGCTCATAAAAAGCGCGGGGTCAGGCCTCCCCCACTTCTTCTTTCTCTCAAAAGTTGAAAAATAAGAAGAAAAAAAAGCTTACTCTCTCTCGCATGGTGGATTGTGGGGTCCTTTTGTTAGCTGAATCCACAGATTTAAACATTGATCTTCCATTTCCATTTCCATTTCCTTCATCTCTCTTCTCTCTACTCTGAACTTCTGAGTTCTGTCAGTTCTTTCCTTCTTTTGCTTTGTGATCATTTCCATTGAACAGTTCTTCACTCTCCAAACCTCTCACCAGAAGCTTGTTCTGAGCTATGATCGATAATGACGCTTTACTTTAAAGACGCGGATCCAGTGTTTCAAGGCGCAGGGACCAAACCGTATCCTAATCATTAACTTTTTTTCTTCTTCTGTTTTTCGCTTTTTGATTTTCCTTTTCATTTCTCTATACTCTTCAATTTTTGAATATTTTCATGGATTCGATCTGATTATGAGAAAGAAACGCGACTACTACTGTGTGTTTCTTCGTTGTTCTTCTTGAATGTAAGCACGGTGGGTTGTGTTCGTTTGTGAAGTATATTTTGTTCTTCTTGACCTTTTTTCCGTATAAGTGGGCTGGAAATCTGGTGTATCGAGAATCTTCAAGTAGTTTCTGTTCCAAAAGCCTCACATGGGAAATTTTACTCTGGAAGTGCTTACATAATTTTGAACGTAAGTTTTTCAAGCTTTGCACTCTTTATTTAATTCATTCAGAGCGTTTGAAAAGTTGTTGCACTCATAATACCAACTTTAACGTCTTTGATTTAATATGTGGATTCTAGAATCTTGTAATTGTGTGCGGGTTTGTGAATAGATTACTGCCCCTCTTAACTTGTTTTTTCGTGGAATTTGATTGTGACGTGTGTGTTGCTTGAGCAGACAACTGTGCCGAAATGTGGAATTCCCCAGCATGACGTGCATTACTGGGTAGGAGAAAATGCAAACAAGGTGTTCACTGCTCAACTATTTGTTTTTTTCCCTTTTTTTGGTTATAGAAGGAAACATTTGTACAAATGGTATCTACCAAATAACTAGTTTTATGAAGAGAGTAGGAAATATACTCACCTGGCTAGTCTGAGAATCAAAATACATGATATATACATTCGGTATCTTATAATCGCCCTGAATTGATGATCAAATCATGGATATTGAACCTGTCTAAAGGTCAATCTGAAAGTCAACGCTTCTTCTTTACCATATGGTGCAGTAAATAAGTTTTGGTGCTTAAAATTTATACATGGATTTCCTTTTTTATGTAAAAGTTGTTGCAATATTAGGATTGCATGGTGATGCGTGGGTGTTCTGCATTAATAGGTTGATTCAGCTTTGGCATCAGACAAAGCACTGGAACTAGATGCAGCTCTAGGTTCTTGTACTGTACAATACAGGGAAGTCGGAGGACAAGAAACGGAGATATTTTTATCATACTTCAAACCATGTATTATACCTTTAGAAGGAGTATATTGCTCACAGCTTCAGCACCCCAAAGATAAAACATACCAAATCAGACTTCTGACCTGCAAGGGCGACCGTGCGGTTCATGTTAAGGAAGTAAGCAGCAAAAAGGGGCTATATATATATATATATATATATATATATATTCGTTCATTTAGTTATTTAGTTGTTATCTTGTGTAAGTATAACCTTTGGATTACCTGTTACAGGAATCTACCCTGTTGAGTTTTCTTGGATTCATTTATATAGTCGTAAAGTAGTCTTTGTTTCTGTTATTGATGATGATTTATGAGGATGCTTTTTGTCTTCACTAAATCTTATTTGGTCTGGTGAGACTGGACTAATCTGTATGTATTTTCCTTAGGTTCCATTTTCTCGATCATCATTAAACCACAATGACGTATTCATCCTTGACACTGCATCAAAAGTTTTTCTGTTTAGTGGATGCTACTCTAGCATACAAGAAAGGGCTAAAGCGTTGGATGTTGCTCAGTACATTAAAGAGAATAATCATAGTGGAAGCTGCGACTTAGTAACTATAGGTTGGCACATTTCTTTCCTTCCCCTTCTCTTTCCTATACGAAAGCTGTGACTTATTACCTAGAGGTTGGATATTTCTCTCTTTCCCCTTTATTTTTCCTATAACAACCAGCAATTTCTCATCTGTTGTTGTAGATGATGGAAAATTTGTGGGTGATTCTGATGTTGGTGAGTTCTGGAGCTTTTTTGGTGGTTATGCTCCCATTCCTCGTGATGTGCCCTCTGATCAGACACCATCTGATACTTCAATTAAATTATTTTGGTTAGCTTCCCTTTAACAATCTTATCCTTCTCAGTTAAATGATTCTGATAAGTTATCATATATTTATCTCAACGGCGTTCGTTCTCGATTTTACTTGTTTAAAACGAAAAAAAGGAAAACTATGGGTGAATTTTTTTTTTTTTACAAAAGAGAAACAATTATAATTATAGAACCAATTGGTCTCTAAAAACATACTCTTATGATATTTAACAAGGTGAATTCTACTAGACTCAATCAGCCGTTGCTCCAGTCAATTAGGATTTCAACATGAAAAGAAAACCCATCTTTCCTCTTCACTTTTATTTTAGGTTATAGTTTTTAATTGTACCTAATGTTTAGAATATTCTTGTACGCAGGATAAACACCCAAGGGAAATTGTATCCGAAAGGATATGATGCTTTGAACAAGGAGATGCTTGAGACAGACAAATGCTATATGCTAGATTGTGATTCACAGTTATTTGTTTGGATGGGGAAACATACCTCAGTAACGGAACGCAAGACTTCAATATCAGCTGTAGAAGTGAGGGTTTCTTTTAGTCTTATGATGGTTCTATTTCCCAATCTCCAATGGAGACGTTGAATATATGTACAAAACATGGAAAATGTCTCAAATTTCTATTGGGGCCCTAAAGAGGAATATATGTAGCACCTACTTTAGCAAATTCCTGTCCTCTTTTTAGTTCTTGTACTTGTGTAGGAGGAATAGCTTGAGCATCATCTGTGCCTCTGATAACAATTTGAACTTTCATCCATCTTCTGTTCCGTCTCGAAATATCTTATACTTCTTCCCATCCTGTACTCTTTCACAGGATTTTATTAGAAAGCAGGACAGGTCAACTGGGACCCACTTAACTTTCCTAACTGAAGGGTTAGAAACTGCTGCTTTTAAGGTTTGCTTTGATGATTGGCCCAACATTGTGGAGCCAAAACTATACGAGGAAGGCCGAGGAAAAGTAGCAGGTGTAGTTTGTATTGCACCATAATGGGGAAATAAACTAGCAAGCAACACTCCCGTGTTTAATTTTCTTTAATTATTTCAGCAATTTTCAAGCAACATGGCTATGATGTGAAGGAGCTTCCTGAACAAGACTTCAAGCCATGCATAAACTTGCAAGGCAGGATTAAAGTAGGTTCTCAGTGTAAACAAATTTAGATTTGTATGACTTGTGGCTGCTTGCAGTGTGACAGTTTCATGTTGGGGCAATGTTGACATTTCAGGTTTGGCGAGTAGATGGTGATAGTATCACCCTTCTTACAGAGGTGGAACAGAAAAAACTCTTCACTGGGGATTGCTATATTGTACAATATACATATCCTGGAAGTGGCAGGGATGAGAATATAATTTATTCCTGGCTTGGTCGCAGGAGTGTCATGGTAAGGACTTTTCCTTACTTTGTTTCTTTGGAGGATTTTTATACATTTATTAAAGAGAGAACATTGTGGTTTACTTTGGATGTCACATCTAGATAATTTGTCATACCACATAATACCTGCATAATTTTTAAAGACTTATACTGTTATCATGCATATTCACTCGATTAAGTTGAAACCAAATCCATTTTATCATTAGAAAAAATAATAAGGAACATCTACAGGCTCATTCATGACCATGGTGGACTTAGTATAGGTCCAAGGGGGCTCGAGCCCCCTCTCAACTTTATGCTTTTTATATAATATATATATATATATATATATATATATATATAACTAATATAATACTAATACCAGCGACTAGTCTAGTGGTAAAACTGTCACCCAGCCCCCACTATAGTTTCAAGCTCCACTTCTTACATTTTCTTTTCAGATTATTTTTACTGAATTATAAGTCCTCCCTCAACAAAACTTTTGGATCCGCTGCTCTTCATGACAAAGACTAAGACTCATCTATGAATCCTAACCAGTTGTATAATAATCCAGAATAGCAATGGCAATATGAAGTAAATTGCCATGAGTACCATTGGACTGGATGTTGAGAAGGCCAATAAATGGCTTATTGGTCTTTTTTATTGTTATGGTTTTGGATAAAAAGGGTTTCTATTGCAGATGAAGGAGATGAATTCAGGGGTGCATCTCCAATTTTCTTATTATACTGTTTTCAATGCTAAGTCAAAAAGGACATTTAGAACTTCCAGAGGTCTGTTTCAGCGTGACCCACTCTCCTTTCCTTTTTGTTTAGGTGGCTGATATCTTGAGTTGATAGCTCCAGAGGTGGTCAATTCAGAGCTTATTGAAGGTTGTAAATCTGAATGAGATCAAGTTAGTGTCTCCCATGTCTCTTCTTAAATTTGTTGACGACACTATGTACTTTCTTTGTATAGCTTGATTCAAATAAGGTGTTTCTTCTGAGTGATACATATATCTTGGTTGAAGTCAAAGGAAGACAGACAAAGTAAACTTAGCTTGGTGGTAATTGACATGACCTTTCATCCTAAAGGTGGAAGGTGTTACGTCCATTCCCAAGTCCAGAAAGGCAGAACTATGTTTAGTACTTTCAATTGTGGTGATATTGAATCTCGGTATTTGGAACATCTTTCTTTTCCTGTTAAAGCAGCGATCATATAGTTCTTAGTATAGGGGAATCTTTCTTCAGTAAACTGAATCTGAAATCACAGAAATGGAATGTGTCCATTCTCCATACTCAAAGGTGGTAAATTAGTGCTTATCAAAACTCTGTCCCGTGTGCACATAAACAGTCATTTCTTCAAATTCCCCTGAAATATGTCATGGTAGTTGAAAAGATGATTAAAAACTTCATTTGGTGTGGTTATATTTGTTGGCCATTGCTAATGTTAAGGGTAAATTGTTAGGTACCCAGCACCTGGAAACCGAAAATGTACCAACCAAGAGAAAAACAGGGGAAGATGCTCTCGGGTTCACTATATCACAATGTTCTTAGTTTACTTAAGAGTCACGATAAAACGAAGAAGAACAAACAAATACAAAGGAAACAGTAAGGGCTGATTCAAGAGCGGCTCCCTCTCCTAACAAGCTTCCACAAGCTTCAAATTCTCCACACCCAGGCCATAACCCTACTTAAACCCCTCCAGCAGCACGATCCTCCTACACAACATGGTCTCCAAACTGGTAGCGTCGGAGCTCGTACCTCTAATTCCCTAACAGTTTTGCTGCATCTCCAAAGACCCTTTTACCCTCTCATATTTGTGAATTATTGGGGGTCTTACATAAATATGGATTTCCCCATCACAAATAGTGAAGTTTTCCAAGAGAGAAAAGAGCTTTACGGGTACATTGTTATCAAAAGCGTTGGTCCTGTAACTGCAGCTAAGTGCTGACCCATGTGCACTCGAGTTGTTTTGGGGGGATGTGTGTTACAAGGATCCCATTAGAGTTGTTTAATACTCTATAACCTTTTTTTTTTATACAACAACCAACTTTCATTGAGAATAAAATGAAAGATAATATGTAACCTTGTTGATAGAAAGAAAGCTAGCATCAACAATAGTGCTTGGATTCCAAATTCTAGATCTTGGAATCTAATTACAGAAGAAATATGAACGATAGGGGGTGAAGTGGCCAAGATTGATGGTTTAGGTGGAGGATTTCTAGCGAAACCAAACAATCCATTCTTGGAGTTGGGAGTTAGAAGGCAGTGGAACGTTTTCTTGTAAGTCCTTCCTTGATATTAAAGCTTCTTGTGAAGTTATAGGAAAGATTCTGTGAATTGTTTTTATGGAAGGCCAAATATCATAAAAGATCAACGTTTTTATTTAGACCATTGGCTTGAACACATTAACTAAGATACCCATAGATCATCTTTTCTCCCTCTGCATCTTCCGACTTTGATTGAATAGAAAATCACCAGTTCAGTCAATTGAAAGGTAAAGCTACTCAAGGTTTGATGAAAATAAAATGAGAAAAGTATGTGTCTGACTGTTGATCACAGTTCACCGGACATGAATTTTTAAAATAACTTTCTGTGGAATCAAACCTACTTGCATGAATTTAAAAGTGTTGGAGATTCACTTGGATACTTTCCATCGCCAGATTATTACTCGAGTTCCGAAAGAAAAGACTTGTTGCGTACCAGCGCCCATATAAAAGTGAGGGCAAGAGGTTTAACAAAAGCTCAAGGTTTTTAATTGTCTCTTTCAATAGACAGGTCTAGAGTTGCGATTTCTTAATCATTATGGGCACTGGTACTTAAAATTAATGGTACCGGGCATTGATTTTTTCTCTCCCCAACAGATTTTTTTTCCTCAATATGTGGGGATACAAACCTTTGACTTTGAGATTGATAGTTTAAGCACTATGCTGGTTGAACTATTCTCAATTTGGCCTCCCTCAACTTTCACTATTTTTTACTAACATTTTCATATTTCTGTTTTTATTTAATCTTTTCAATAAATACTAAATGCTGTCACACTTCAAGGATATGTAGGAGGACAGAAGAGAAGCCATATCCCATTTGAACACCATTGTCAATTTGACCAAAGGGGATTCAGTTGTGGTAAGTTGTTATTTATATGTTGAAGTTCATGGGGTCTCATTTAAATCAGTTTGACTACTTTTTATCTGGTTGTTGATTGAAACAAGTTAAATTAGGTATGTCGAAGACCTGCAAACATTAAGTATATACATTTTTCCTTAAAAAAAAAATACTATATCCATTGATGAGCTCTTTCATACTATTTCTTGCATATTTATTATCTGTTTAGCCTATTAATTTTACTTTTTGTGAACTCAGAAATAATTTCCTGACTTGCAATCTTTCTTAATCACAGGCTCAAGTAATTCAGGATAAGGAGCCAGATCTATTTTTCTTTATTTTCCAGATATTAATTATTTTTAAGGTGTGTCAACATGATTTTCTTTTTCCCCTATGCCTTTCTTGTGTGTGCTAACCCTGCATTTTTCTTTAGGGAGGCAAGAGTACACAATACAAAAAGCATCTAGAAGATGAAAATATTAATGATGATACGTATGATGAAAGCAAAAATGCACTTTTCCGAATTCAAGGGATGGGGCTGGATAATATGCAGGCAATCCAAGTTGATCTAGTGAGTCTAGAACTGATCTTCTGTAGCCTTTATTTATAGCTCCTCAGCTTCACTCTTTCTTTCTACCCCAATATTTTTTAGTGGTTGGTGAAGACATTTTCTGAGGCAGCCAAGCCTTATATAGGTTCTAATTGATCTAAGGTTTCTATATGCTTGCTAAATGGTAATACAAGCTAATATTCATAAAGTCTAAAAATTCCTAATCTAAAAGAGGAGGTCATTGCTTAAAAATGTACATAACTTTGCCATAATTGTAGCTCGGTAACTGTTTCATGATCTTTGCTTGAACACAAGATTCTATTTCTAATATCGTATAATCTTGGACTTGGATTTCTTAACCCCCCCACCCAAAGTATTTAAGCCTTCAAGAATATGCATACTAATGTCTATCGATTTTCTTTTATGATTACGATGGGGAGAATGCTGTAAATGGAAACTTATTTGTAACTTTCGTTTACTCAAAAACCAATATTATGCAGTATCAACGGATTTTGACAAGAAAGTATTGCAGGTGTCAGGTTCCCTAAATTCATCCTACTGTTACATTCTTCAAACTGGAACATGCATTTTCACTTGGATTGGCAGTCTCTCTTCAACCAGAGACCATGAAATTCTAGACAGGATGGTGGAAATGATAAATGTAAGTGAATTATTTCCTGATAATGTAGGCAATATGACCGGCAACTTTTTACTGACCAGAAATTGATGCGACTCTCCAATGAATTAATTGTTTGATATTTTTTGCAGCCAACATGGCAACCTGTATCAATCAGGGAAGGGAGTGAGCCTGATTTATTCTGGGAAGTACTTGGTGGAAAGTCAGAGTATCAAAAGGGAAAGGAGGCCAAAGGGCCCATTGAAGATCCACATTTATTTGTCTTGAACATCAGCGAAGGTATTAGCAATGTTTAATCTTCTAGTCTATTCTTGAGGGGAAATGCACCTCAGTTTGTTTGATTATTATTAAAATCCAAATTAGTACTGGAAAATGTCTAATTGTGGGTTGTGCTTGTTTGGTATTTTGGTGGAAATCTTCCTTTCAGGTGATTTCAAGGTATAGTCCTCTCGATGTTCTAGAAATGCATGCCATTGATGCTGTTTTGGTGTTTGACATGCCAAAGTCCAATTGTAAAAGTCTCCTTTGATGTATATCTTCTCTATCCTTGGCAGTCTCCTTTGCTGTCTGAAATTTGGTTTCGAGGCCTTGGCTGATAAATGTGATTTTATATTAAATGCTACCGCTCACTGATATTCTCTTGGTGCTTTATGCATTTTAAAGCACAGCCCTTCTGGATTATTTACAATAAAACGTTTATGTTGCCCTTGGCTTATTCTCAGGTGAAGGAGATTTACAATTTTACCCAAGATGATCTAACTACTGAAGATGTTTTGGTTCTTAATTGCCACAATGAGATTTATGTTTGGCTGGGATGCCACGCAAATGTTGGGGGGAAGGAACAAGCACTCGATCTTGCCCATGTAAATACATATTTTCCTGAAACACTTGTGTTTTGATTTAGAGGCGTAAATTTTTAACGAGTTATTTTGATATTTGACCATGTACTAAATGATCATCACCTATAAGTACCTGCATGTAAATACCTGATCATACCATGTTTTTTTCCTAAAAATATTCAAAATGTCATAAATCGAGGTATCATGACCGTAAATCTCAGTTTTTTGGGCTCACGGCTATGTAAAACCCTGGATGGACATATCAAATAATGGTGTATTACCTATATATAGTTCAACATATGATCATGTTCATTTATTATGTTTTTATTTAGAAATATATGTGAGTGCACCCACCCAAGTATTACTCTTTTGTTTTTATTGTTGCAAAACCCTCTGTGGAGTTCTTACAAGAAAGGTATTGCTGCTAGCAGAATTTTTTAGAGAAAGATGTTTTGGATGAAGGAATTTCTCTTGAGACTCCCATATATGTTGTCACTGAAGGTCACGAGCCACCACTTTTCACCCAGTTCTTTCAGTGGGATTTCTCAAAAGCAAATGTAAGAATTCTCTCTTACTAATTAAAAACCAAGAAAGCATGCATCTGTTAGACATGAAAGTCATTCCAGTCCCACTTGCATTACTTCTTCAGTAGTAAAATCATGTTAGAAATTTCTTTTACATTTGAATTCTTACATGCTATTTGCCAAAATATTGTAGTAACACAAGCCACAAATTAGTGATTGCACTGTCATATATTGCTGTGACATCACCGTGAACTATCATTTAAATCAATTATTTGTTTGCACTTGCAGATGCATGGTAATTCATTTGAGAGAAAGCTCGCTGTTTTGAAAGGAAAAGTACATAATCTCGATGTAAGTGGCCTTTATGAATGAGGTTGCTCATCCTTTTATGCAAGTATCATTCTAATAGCTTCAAATCAATACATTAGAACCTCTGGCTGTTTATTGTTTCTATACAAAAAAGAAGAGGTTGTGACTATCTATTGAAATTTGATCGTAGAGCAATGTTGATACGTTTCATTCTTTTGTTTAAAAATCATCCAGTCACCTGTAAGAAAATCATGGAAAGCACTCTCAAGGGAAACTACTCCAGATGGATCAAGAAGCACCTCATTGAGTCCCTTTCAGCACGAAAGAAATCTATCTCCTGCATTCACAGGCTCCGGGCCACATTTAAAGTCTCCGAACAGAGATATTTTTTCCACTCCAACGCAAGCTGTTAGAAAGCTCGATTTGACATCTTCTCCTTCTCAAAGTGCTGGTAAGGGAGGAAAATTTTGTCCAATCTTAACAAAAAAGAAACAGCTTTCTTGTTTTTCTCCCTAATACACTTCAAATCATAGAAATGTCTGATTGAAGCATAACTTAAAGTAGGCTCTACACTTTAAAATCTCAATCAAATTAAGAGAATGGATAAGCTTATTAAAGCTGCGATGGTTAAATGTCACGAGACCCTTTAACCATAATTAGACTGTACTTATTGTGGTATTTAGAAAATGATGTTTTGTGAACTCGAAACAGAAAAATGAGTTCTCAACACTCAACTTTGTCAGTCTTTCTTATATCTACAGGTATTTCATTCGCTGACCTGCTTTTCCATGCACCTGCAGGTTCCCCGACTGCAACATCATTATCACATTTGCCTATTTCTAGTCAAAGCAGTGATATCTTACTGAATAATGGAGATGTGGCTGCTGAAAATCTACCAATATACCCATATGAACGTCTGACCGTGGTATCTAAAGATCCAATTGGAGGCATAGATGTGACCAAACGAGAGGTAACTAATTATTTTTTAAACAAAATTGGAAGTCCATATACCTATTAGACTCCTTTGAAAGCTAAGAGACCAAATACACACAAATCTCAAATTCAAATTCAAATTCAGGGACCAAATTTTAATTTAACCAAAAACATTTCTTTGGTCCTTTTTATTTCACATATACAATCTGTAACTGTTGACACCAAATTTCAAGGGTTTTTGCCCCACTCCTTCCAACTACGACACCAAATTTCACATCTACTATTCATAAATGCTGATGACACAGTATTTTATTTTATTTTATTTTTTTGAAACAATATCAGTTTTGGTTAAGAGAAGAGAAAACAACTACCATATCCAATGATATACCAAACCTTTTGCTAGTATGTATTTCAGTCCTTTGAACAGTCTGGGTATTGTCATACATATGTGAAGCAGGGAAAATTAGAAAGTGTTGCTTCGTTTTCTTGCTGTACCTCTCTTTCTCATTCATTGTCTAGTTTAATTTACCACATGTAATTTAGATTCTGGACTCTTATCTGATTGATTCTTCAGGCATATTTAAGCATAGAAGAGTTTGAAGAGAAATTTGGGATGGAAAAAACAACGTTTTACAAGCTTCCAAAGTGGAAACAAAACAAGCTCAAGATGAACCTTCATCTTTTCTGATGGACACTTGACGTGATAACTCTCTCATCATACATCCTTTTACCCTTCGTCGTGGGTACATTTTCATCTTACTTCTAATCTACGTTTTTCCTTTTCATTTATATTGCTTTAAACCTTTTCCACTCATTTCATTTGGCTACTGTTCTCTTGATGCTGCTGATTTTAGTACTTCACCTAATTTCCACCTTTGAATTGATTTGCACTCTACTTGAGAAAACAAAAAATGAAAAAGATAAAGAAAAGGAAAGATGATTGATAATTATTTCGTTTTTTTTTCCTTTTGTATTACTTATCACATTTGAAACTAAGAATTAGATGTTTGTAAAAATCAAATCGATCGAATCCATTTGATTTTTGGGTCGAAAGTATATGTCTCAATTAGTTGAATTAAATTTAGATCGACGAATTATATATATATAGATTCATTATGACTGTCAGAACGGTATTTGAACTGTTTTTTACATCATAATTCCAATTATAATTGTCTAGCTCTCTTGAGTTATGTATACTAAGATTGAGTTATATATATTAAGATTTTTATGATATGGATTGCTCTTGGTCTCTTGAAATTAGTGAGTACTGTTAAATTTGTCAAATATAGATGATTTTTTGAGTTTACATTGGGTATGAGAATTTGAAATTTTAAAACCAAATGGAAACTTGACGCAATCGATCAAAACGATCCTGAGTTGGTTTAGTGGTAAATAGAAATATGATCTTGATAAAGAACGAAGAAATAATTAGTTCAATCTATGATGGTTAAGAGCACCTATTTAGGACCTAATATTTTTTTAGGTTTTCTTGATACTTAAACGTTGTTGGTCAAGTGGATTGTCGCATGAACAGGGACGGATCTATGAAGGGACAAGGGAAGCACGTGCCTCCCTCACATCGTGTTGGTATACACATACACATTGTGTTTTCTATTAAATGTACTAATATTTAAATATAAAATATGTCTGTCCCATTTAAACTAAAACTAAACTTCAATGCTTGGTTTGTTGGTCAAGGTAATAGTCACAATACTTCTACATTCAAACTTTTTTTTATTGTTATCTACTTTTCATCGATGATTTAAAAAATCAAGTCAAAATTTGAAAACTATAACAAAGTTGGCTTTGTTTAACCATTTCGTTTTTTTTAACATTAAATTTATTTTCCTTTTATATTTCACAATGATTGCATCTTTCTTAAATGCAATGATTGAATTATTAGTCAAATTAAAAAAACAACTTTTTGAAAGTTATTTTTTCTAGTTTTTGAATTTTGGCTTGATTTTTTAAACCAAGTAGAATCTAGATAATAATAGAAGAAAATTGGTAGTAGAAGTAGTGTTTATGAGCAAAAAAAAATTCAAAAACAAAAACAAAAAAATTACGAAACATAACTTAGCTTTTAAAAACTTGCTTTTCTTTTTTAAACTTGACAAAAATTTCAACGCTTGTACTTACAAAAAAAAAATGCAAATTATTGTAAGGAAATAAAAGAAAATAGATTTAATTTTCAAAATTAAACAAAGCAAAATTAAAAAATAATATGTAAATTAATGAATGGATTTGTAGTTTATCCTTTTGAGCTTTCAACCATAACAACATCGTGCCAAATGGTTGTATGAAATTTAAACAACATTACCATATATAAGATGTCTTTATCTTTCATTTAATGTAATGTAGTGTCTCAACGTCATAACTTTTTTGTAGTTGCTCCAAAGTTACAACTAACGTTACTACACATTAAATCTAAATTAGATTACAAATTAAGTGAAGTTAATTCAATTATTTGACCTCTAAATTTAAAATTTTAATTATAACCAACTGCTATAAAGATTTTATTAGTGATGTTAGAAGTTTGATTCCCTCATCTACATTGTAAGATGGTATGCCTATATATAAAAAATTCTCAGAAAATTAAATCTATACTTAAACTGAGAAAAAATTATGATATAGATTTTCGAAATATTCTAAAAATAATGACAAGAAAACTAGATTTTTAAATGAAAGTTTCATTATATACTAGCTTTCCTCGGGTATGTTTGTTTGAAATGGTTAAAATCATTCAAAATGATTTTATTAACATCAAAATTACTTCCCCCTCCTAAGCATTAAAATTTCTTCTAAACATCCCCTCCTAACATATTTTGAAGTATTAAAAAGAAAAAAAAACTTTTAAAAAGCCATGGATGATACTTGGAAGAATATGTTGTATTTTGGACCTTGGCAAATCTATTAATTTTACATAGGGACATTATATAATATAAATGTAATTAAAATTTTTTATAAGGAAATGTAAAACAATATTATTGTTTAGTGGCGTGGCCCCAAGTAAGACTTTCCATGACTGAGCCACGTGTGTACTTTCGATTTTGAAGTGCATTTATTAATTAATATTATAGAATAATAATTTAAATTTATATTATAAATATAAAAATTCATAATTTAAGAGAGCACGTGGCCCAGATCTCTCAAGATCGACCACTAATATTGAAAATAACCTTACTTGATTTGCTCGCGTTTGATTATTTAGCATTAGGCTTCCCATCTTAAGCTTCTTACCAAGTCTTCCATTTGAAGACGATTCTTCAAAATTTTATAGTTTTCGTATTGTTAATATTAATATTTGTGAATGTTTATACAAACTTAAAAGATCATGCCCTTAGTAACTTAGGCCTACTCTCTTCTAATTTCATATTTTAATATTAAAAAATAAAAATATAAAAAATCCATTTTTGGGTACTTTACTTTCTTGAAAAGCCCGTCGGGTATTTATTCATTTTCTCTTTGTCCACTGTCGTCTGAATTTTATCGTCTTCTTTGACTATCAATCCTCAAAGTCGGCGATCATCCTCTCCGCCGCCGTTGGCGGTTGTCGATTCTTTCCGTCGGAGATGGTGCTCCGTAAAGCGGTTTTGACCTCCTTTTTCCTAATTTATCTCCTTTTCTCATCCCATGCTTTCCAGTTCGATTTCAAAAAGAGGCGACATGAAATCCAAGGACCTATCAAGACTGTGGTGGTTTTAGTCATGGAAAATCGCTCCTTTGACCACGTCTTAGGCTGGCTCAAATCCGTTCGACCTGAAATCGACGGATTGACTGGCAAAGAATCCAACCGGATTTCCGTTTCCGATCCCACCTCTGAAGAAATTTTCGTCTCTAACGATGCTATCTTCATAGATTCCGATCCCGGCCATTCTTTTCAGGCGATCAGAGAGCAAATTTTTGGATCAAACGAAAGTTCAGCGAATCCGGCTCCAATGAACGGATTTGCACAGCAGGCGGCGGCTATGGACAACATCGACATGCCGAAAACTGTAATGAGCGGGTTCAAACCGGAACGAGTCCCGGTCTACACAGAGTTAGCGAACCAGTTCGCGATCTTCGACCGGTGGTTCGCGTCAGTTCCGGCGTCGACTCAGCCGAACAGGTTCTACGTCCACTCCGCAACCTCTCACGGCGCCATGAGCAATGTAAGGAAGGATCTCATCCATGGCTTCCCTCAGAAAACAATTTTTGACTCATTGGACGAAAATGGCCTCACGTTTGGGATTTATTACCAAAATATCCCCGCAACCCTATTTTTCAAAAGCCTGAGGAAGCTGAAGCATGTAGATAAATTTCACTCTTATGCTTTGAAATTCAAATTGCACGCTAAGCTTGGAAGGCTCCCAAATTACGCTGTGATTGAACAGCGTTACTTCGACGTTGATCTTTATCCGGCCAACGACGATCATCCGTCGCACGACGTGGCTCGTGGCCAGAAATTTGTGAAGGAAGTTTATGAAATTCTTAGGGCAAGTCCTCAATGGAAGGAAATGGCGCTGCTGATTACTTACGACGAGCACGGCGGGTTTTACGATCATGTTCCCACGCCGGTTACCGGTGTGCCTAATCCGGACGGAATCATTGGACCGGATCCTTACTACTTCCGGTTCGACCGGCTGGGCGTTCGAGTTCCGACGATTCTGGTGTCCCCGTGGGTCGAGAAAGGAACAGGTGAGAAATTGGCTTTTTGTGTCTTTTAATTTAGAAATTTGATTATTGTTTCCTTGTTTTGGTTAGAACATCGTTTAATATCTTCAGCCTTCATGTCGCCGCATATTTCCCCTTTTTTAGTTTGATTTCAATTTCCATTACTGTTTTTGTTTTTAGCTTGTTTATTAATAATTTATCTTGCCCTAAATTATAATATGAAATATCCATGTGCTTTTGCCCATTATTTCATAAATACTCCTTTACTTTAAAAAATTGCTATTATTACCATAAGCATTTCAAAACTACTCTCGAAATATTTTTCTATAATTTCGATTGGAAATCGTGTGGCTATGACCTAAAATCGATGTGGTGATCCAAATTTTTTCTATTTCGTATCTTAATTTTGGATCTAACAATATTTTTGAAACATTTGTGAAACTTAATGGCATTGTTGCTTCTTTTTATTTTTGAAACGTGGATTTGTTAACTTGGTTCAAATTCACAAAAAAGATTTTAAAAAAATATTCTTTTAGTTAAAATTTCTGTCTAGAATAATAAAGGCATCTGTATAATTTCTTTTGGAGCAATTTAGAAGTAAATTGAGTATCAGAGGTCTGATAATGCTTTTGTTCATACTGTTTTGTTGTTGATATTTATGCTTGTTTTCATCCGATTTTTAAACGTTTCACCATTCTTAAAAAGTTAACTTCTAAAATCAAAATCTACATTCTGAAAACTACCCTCTTTTTATTTTTTTGCTTTAGTTTTTAAAAACAGGCTCGTGTTCTAATATAAATATTAGTAGGAAACCAATAATAAAACATAAAAGCTTATAGGTGCCTTTTAAAAAAAAGAAAAAAAAAAGGAAAGAAACTTATAGGTGGAAGCAATTAGTGTTTATAAGCTTATTTTTTAAAAAGAAAACAAAGAACCAGGTAGTTATCAAACTCCCGTTGAATGAGTTTTATTCAACTTTGAACAGAAGTATTGTGGATTTGTTAGTTCAGTAACTTGAACTTATGTTATGTTCAGTTATTTTTCCCTCTTGGATTTTACTTTGTTTAAGCTCCTGATTTAGTTCTAGTCAGTTGGATAAGAATTCAATTCTCCTCGATTCTGGTTGTTGAATACTTTAACAAACGATTGATTCTAAAAAAAAATTAGACAGGAAAGAAATCAGTCTGCTAACTCGGCTGTTAGTTTGAGAAATTATTATTTGTGTTTGGACTTTGGAGAATTAAGACACGTTTGAGACGCCTTTTTAGGTGCTTCAAAACTTTCTCATTTCTACACTAAAACACCTTTATAAACATTTAGAAAGTCATTCCAAACCGGCTATTAGTTGTCTACTTCAACAACCATCGAGGGCGCTTATTTACGGTTAATATAGCCAAATGCAAGTGATAAAGGAATTCGTGTGTGTATTTATTTTAAATTTATTGTTTTTCTACATAAGATATTTCCGAAAGCTTCTGGACCAGGACTATGCTGATTTTGGGTAGCACTTATAAAAATATGCTGAATCCGAGTTGTTGGGTTTGAAGGATAAGGTAGCCACAGTTAACAAAGGTGACGGACACAGGTTTGGTCGTTTAAAAGCAGGGTAACCGACTAACTGTAACTTGGAAAGTACAACCTTGGTAAACCTTAACTCGGAAAGTACAGCATTGAGGAATTAAGCGAGAAGTAAGTAAATACTCATATTGAATTGTTTGCTTAACTTTGTTTTGAAAGGGACATCAAACCATAGCTGTGATGTCGAAGACATAAGTTCTTAACTTCTCACTTAAACTCTTCAAAGTGGATTCAGTTGGTTGTTTCATACATTGTGCTGGTTGGTTTTCCTCTTTAGTTGGTTTCGAGTAGTTGGCTTGGTTACATCCATAGCGGGGAAAATCTGCAATCTGAGTAGTTTGACATGTTGTTGATTAATAATTGTTTGGTGCAGTGATCCATGAGCCTGTTGGACCAACTTCTACTTCACAATTTGAACATTCCTCCGTTCCTGCCACTGTGAAAAAGCTTTTCAACCTAAACTCTAACTTCCTAACGAAGCGGGATGCATGGGCTGGTACTTTTGACCATTATTTGAAGCTACGGGACCATCCTCGGGATGATTGTCCAGGTACTTATCAATCTTGATTGAGACTTATATTAATATCTTCAATGGTTTCCTATGAATGCTACATGTGTCGCTAGAAATATTATTATGGGATTAAGGACATAGTAATATAATTAGTCAAAGAAGTTTGTTAGTATGAGTTTATTATAGTTAGAGCAAGCTGAAGATAAAACCATAATGGAGGGAGGCAAGAGTTTGAGGAAATCGAATTACTTGAGAGTAATTGTGTTCCTTTTAACTTTCATCTTTTGACATTTGATAACCATTTGATTATTGTTTCTTTTTTTGAAAATTAAGAATATTTCTTCTCAATTTCTGATCCTAGTTTTCATCGTTTTTAAATAAAAGAGTTAAATTTTTAGTCAAATTCCAAAAACAGAAACAAGTTTTTAAAAACTACTTATTTTCTAAACTTGGCTTGGTTTTTGAGAACAATGACAAAAAGAGTAGATACCAAAGTATTAAATTTAGAGGTGGAAAATGTGTTTATAGATTAAAAAATATCGTTACAAATTGGACCTTAAGTATCGGGATTCTCTAACTACTCAACTCGATGCATATCCAGTGCATCTGCTGCAAGTGGCTCTCTAACAATTTTTCTTAAATCCTTACACCAGAAACTCTTCCAAAGGTAACGACACCGCTGCGGCCATGGGGACCGAAAGAACACGCAAAGCTCTCGGAGTTCCAAGTCGAATTGATCCAACTTGCGTCGCAGCTCAATGGTGATCATGTCTTGAATTCTTACCCAAACATTGGGAAATATATGACTGTTGGTGAAGCCAATAAGTATGCAGAAGATGCAGTGAAAAGATTTCTTGAAGCTGGAAGGGTTGCTCTCATGGCAGGAGCTAATGAGTCTGCCATTGTCACCATGAGGCCGTCTCTAACCAGTCGATCCACAGCAGTGGACTCCGGTCGGTTTGTCGAAACAATCTGATTTGATTGACCTACGAAGTTGTAAATATAAGAATAGGGATGGATATATATATAATATTGAAACTGCTATCTGTATGTAACACGGTCAGCATAGAAGAACTATTACAAGACAAGTACTTTGCCATGTAAACTTAAAAAGAACTTTGATATGAATTCCTGTTTATAGTTGGAAATGTTTATTCCTTCTGTGTATATGTTCAGATTCCATTTGGGGGGTTTGGTGAGTCGTAATGGAATGATTTTACGTGGTAATGTAATTCTAAACTCATGTTTGGATTGAGCTTTTTGGCTCGATTTGTAATACAATTTTTTTTTTTTTTTTGTTCTAATATAATTTTCAACATATTGCATGGATCAACCACTCTTTCTTTCTTTTAATGATATGCCTAGAAATGGATCCATAGGTATAGTATACTAGTATTATTAAATGCTATTACTTTCCTTTTTTTTTTTTTAATATCAATTTATCCTCTAACCTTTAAAACTAGTATAGATGATACCTTTAAAACAAATATCAATTTAAATCATGAACTTTTGTAAGTATATTGATTTTCAGCCTCTAATGTTTTGTTTGAAAAAATCTTTGTGCAAAACTTCTAATTATATGAAAATCGATCATCTTGACTCTTAGTTAGGATTTCTTTTGAGAATCAATCATATATTTACTCTAATCATCCATTTTGTAAAACTGACACATGAAGAACTTGATACTTAAAAAGTTTGAAGTTTACTTCATTCGAACCATAAGTTTCACGTAAATTCAAATATATTTCTTTTTTTCGTAAAAGTTGAAGTAAAATCTTTCATTTTTATTAAGTAATTGATACCCAAATTTCTAACACATAAGTAAGATTAGAAACCATACAAAATCTTGTCTGAAAGAAAAAAGAAAAAAGAAAAAACATAACTGAATTTGCAAAAAATAACCCAATGGCACTAAATTTATTATTCATATGTATATGCATACCATTTGGAAATTACATCCTTGCCCTTCCCCAAATAATTTCATTTCCTATGTGTTGTTAATATTATTATTATTTTTTATTAATCGTATCGTATAACCTTTTATTATTGTTATTATTATTATTTTAATTAATGAATTGTTCTCAAGATTGCCTTCCGCCGTACCGGCGCTGCCTTGTCTGATAAGAAAGCAAAGCTTCGATAAAATCGTCCTTCCGAAAATCGGGCCATAGCGTTTCGGAGAAGAAGAATTCGGTATAAGCGGATTGCCAGAGCAAGAAATTGCTGATTCGGAGCTCGCCACTGGTTCTGATTAAGAGGTCGGGGTGAGGAATGGGCGTACATTTGGTCTCCAGTTCTTGTTCAATGAGATCGTCGTTAATGTCTTCCACTTGAATCTCGTTGTTTTTGACTTTCTGAGCTAGGTTTCTGCATGCTTGAACGACGTCGTATCTTCCGCTGTAGCTCGCCGCTACGATTAGTTGAAGTTTTGTGTTGGATTTTGTTCTTTCTACTGCTTCGTTTATTAGGGTTTGTAGGGATTTGGGAAGTAATGATAAATCCCCAATTACTGATAATCTAATTCCCTTCCTGATTATTCATTTATTACAAACACTAAATAAATAAATAAAATGTTGAAATAAGAATTATCGTCAAATAAATTAGGGTAATTTATAAATTTAGTTTTAAACAAAGTTAGAATTTATACTACATCTACCAAATCCTAATGAAAAGTAGTATAATCGTAATGAATGAGTTTTCGAATGAGTTTTCATTGATAGTCGATTGTAATTCTATCGATAGATTGTATTTTATTTGATAAAAATCCCATTAACCCTCCGTTTGTATTTAAGAATGTTTAAGAAATGATTTTAAATCATTTGAGTTCCAAAAATTAATTTTAAATTAATTATATTGTTTGAAACAAAAATAGTTTGACATTAATATATTTGTAAACAAAATAAAAGTTTACTAATATAGGTCTTAATTTAGGACGTGTTTAATTGAATTTTTTTAAAAAATACGAGATCAATTATGTAATTTATTTTTAAATCCTATAAATTCTACAAAATTCGAGTATTTTTACTAGAAATGCTTTTAAAGTGAAAACATAATTTGAAGTCCTTTCATATTTTAAAATCATTCTCTTTTCAACATCAACAAACAACATGATTCTTTTGAAACCCGTAATGAATTGAAATTTTTCTAAATTCTAAATTCTCATACGGAGCATATTAGTTGCTATGTCAGGGATTGTTTACAAAGTTTTTATTAAATTATTGAAATTATTTATGAGAATTTATTGAGATGTAGGAATTATATTTTAATTTTTAAAATTATGTAGAGTAAATTATATTTTTTTAAAAAAATAAAAAGGACAAAATTAGTAATTAAATGTAATAATTCTAAATTTTAGGCATTTATTTTTTCATTTTCTATAAAGAATACTCAGGGAGGTGGAGCATGAGTGCAAGTGGATGATGCTAGTCAAAAGATATTTCTATTATGAAACTTAGATCATTTTGTATAAAAATCCTTACTGTTTTCATTTTCTAAATGGAATATTTAATTTTAAATTAAATTCAGAAGAAAAAAAAAGTTTTTCAAAGTTGTTTTGTTTCTTAAAATATTAGTAAATTAAAAAAAAAAACATAATCTTGGACATTTAAGCTCTGACTGACAATTTATGGATTTCATTAACTTAAATATTATTTTAAATAAACGTTATTAAGATGAGTTTTAATTTAAAATCAAGGGTTTTCGTAAGAAAAGCTAACTGAAAAACAAATGATCATTTCGTTCACGTTCTTAAACTTATGATACTTCTTTTTATCTTTTGAATGCTCGAAATGAAAATTAATTAATATATCTATCCATAAAGTTATGCTTGGATTAACTTTTAAATACCGAAGAATGTATCAAACCTTAACTACAATAATTTCTTTTTAAAATTGTCATTTTATAAGAAAAATAACAATAATAACATTAATCAAATTGGTTTTTTTTTTTTTCTTTTGAGAGGGAAATTGGTTGCTTTGAAATTTTAGATACTAAAAACAAAACTTGAAAATTTAATATAAGTTAATTAGTTTTTTTTTTTTAAATTTAAATTACAATAATATAGTTAAATATGTAAGAAAGACGAGAGTAGAATTTACCTGGAAGATTTTTCCATCTCAGATTTCAGAACTCTTTCGAATAAGAACATCAAAAAGTCCACCTCACGCTGCTTCCCCCCAAAAATAAATTAAATAATTAAAATCGTTAACAATAAATTCATTCATATATTCATTTATGCCTTTAAATTATGGGAGTTGTATCACTTTTATATCTAAATAACGTTGGAGGCGAGTATTATCTTCGGACTATAATAACTATCTTTTGTAACGGTATTAAATACTATTATGTGTTCTTCAATTAGCTATAATCAACACTAATCAAAACTCACATTTGTTATCGTTTTTATTATTATATTTTTACTATAATGTTTATTATTTTCTTCTTAAACTAAAATAGTTTATACTTCAAACTCATACTATTGTAATTCAAACTAACCTGATCTATATCCAAAATACAAACTATTATAATTCTAACCTATAACAAAACTTATGTTCCAAACACCCTCTAAATAAATTTTTATAAGTTTATCAATATAAGCCATTTTGTTTGGATAAACGTGTGACCTATATTTTTATCCGTTAAACTCAAAATTTTAATAAGAAGATCAATTTAAAAACTAGTCAAATTCAAATTTTATACTAAGGATACAAATGATTGTAACTTATTGAGAGGAAGTAGACTTAATTTTTTAAAAAAATAATACTAAACAAACCGTAGTTATTGAAACTTTAAATTCTTATTTATTTAATTTTTGAACTTTTAAGCGCATCCTAAAATGAGAAAAAAAATACTTGGAGTAGCTTTGACTATCTCCGTCACCGCGTAGTTTACTTGAAAACATGTCATGCGAAAAGAAATTGATTTTTCTTAAATAAGATTGAATTATTATTTTATCTTCATACGATAACGATAGATTATATAGAGATGGATGTCCCTTTATACTCTAATAAAAAAATTTAAGTTTGAAATTTATACTTAATTAAGTGAAATACTTATAGATTAAGAAGGAAATGGAAAAAAAATAAAAAATTAGGGAGTAAATAGAAAAATTATTTTAAATACAAAAACTTGTAAAAGTATTTATAATAAAATATAAAAATAATTTATCTTAATCTATGAAAATTCTATTTTGGTTGATTTTTGTATATTTAAAGATAATTGGAAATAAATATGTAATTTAATCTATTAAACGAGATATAAAAGAAAGTAAAAAGGAGAGAGAAGTGACCTTGGAGCGAAGCCAGTTATCATAAGAGAAAGCAAAAACGGAGAGTACTGGAATATCCAATTCCAAACAAAGGTCAACCATTTCCCTTAACGACCGTACGCCGGCGTCGTGCCCTTTCGAGTCCGGCAAATTCATCCGCCGTGCCCACCGCACATTTCCGTCCATAATAACCGCCACGTGTCTAGGCAGGAACTCCTTCTGAAGCCCAGCTGGCAACGCCGCTTCCTCCGCCACAGGAGCCGCCACGTCCGCGGCCCTAAGACGGAGGGTGGAGAAACGGCGCCGTTTGAAAACATAGGACTTTGGAAGAGCACAACCACGCAAAAGGAATTTAGACGGCGGAGTGATTGGAAGGTTGTCGATGGGAATTGGGAATTGTAAGGAAAACATTATCCGAATTAGAAGAGAAGAGAAGAGAAGAGAAGAGAGAAATTCTGAATTTCAAATTTTCTTTTCTTCCTAATTTATCGTAAGGAAAAAAAAATAGATTTGAAAAAGGGAGAAAAAAGAAAAACTTGCAATTTCGAATCCACTGTAGGCGCCTTAAAATAAGTAAGTCTCTCGATAAAGACAATTAAAACGACACCACAAGTGGAAATTATGGCGTCGTTTCGTCAAGATGTTTCCAATTTGCACTGATTTTTTTTTTCTTTTCTTTATTTATTCTCCAGACTATTGAACACTGTTGCTTCATCCAATCCGCAACTAATAGAGAACACTGATTCATTACCCAAAAAAAAAAAAACTCAATGATATATGTTTTCTTTGACAACTATATTTTTTAAAAATATATTTGAAATTTTATTTTACAAATTTTAATTTTAAGTAATATAATATTAAATTTGTATTTACTCACCCTAGTTTTTAGGTTCATTGATGATTTAAGATGATATCAAAAGGTGGTTAGGAAGCTCTCGTGTTTACTTTTAGCCCTTGGTGTCTTCTTCATATACCGAGTCCAAAAGTGAAGACAGTTAAGTGAGACTTGAGCTTTTGGGTTGATTTAAGATTAAGGTTTGGAAAACTAAATGAAATAACTTTTAAAGAAATTGTGTTTTTTTTTTAAAACATTTAGCTAATATATAATATACACTTTTAATTAGAAAAGATAAACAAAAAATGTTTTAAATGACGATGTTGCTGAAAGTATTTAAAAGTATAACAAATATCGTATTCTATTCGTGACTGACCGCGATAAACTCACATATGTCTATCTGAAAATATTTGTAACTCTCTCGAGATATATAGACTATATTTGTGAGTATAGAAAATATTTAGAAATATTTTTTCTCTTTCTAAGAATTTAGCTAATATATAATATAAGTTTTTAATCAAAAAAGATAAAATTATATTAAAAAAATTGTACAATAACAAATATAATTTTTAAAAAATGATCAAACGATAATTAATTTTTGTATTTTTAGGGTTTTGAAATTAAATCTATAAACATTACTTATATTTCTTGCATATTAAGGAACATTTTTTTATGAGTGTCTATCATTGATACAATATGAAGTTTAGCTATATTTTATAAATATTTTTGTTTAATTTGCTATATTTGAAAATAGTTGATTATAATTTCTACTTTTATTTAGATAGGTAAAAACCATAACAAAGAAATCATAGAAACACTTTGACAAATTTTAAAATCGAAAACTAAAAACAAAATTGTTATCATCACGCTTAAATTACAAATTTAACATTTTGATTTTTAAACTTTGTCTAAAAGTTTTTTCAAACTTTAAAATATGTGTATAAGTTTTAGAAATTGACAAAATGTTATGTTTTTTTTTTCCTAATAAAATCATGAACTTTGAATTTAGTGTCAGGATTTTCTATGATTTTAAAAACCATTTAATAAAGTTGATAATTTCTCATTTATTAGACACCAAATAAAAAAATTGTTGTTTTAAATATAGCAAAATAAACTAAAATATAGTAGGATATCACAGTCTACTAAATAAATAGAGATAATAGTTTATGGTGTCTATTATATATAAATAGTAATATTTTATTATATTTGTAAATATTTTTAATTAAAATAATTTTAAAGTAAAAATAACCAATTTAAAAAGTTTAAATATGAAATAGACATATTTTTCTCTAAAAAAACAAAGGAGGATTTCAAGACTTTTGGTGAAATTATAATTTTGCAGTCTTTATTTTTTTATTTTTATTTTTATTTTTGTGTAATATAATATATTTATTGGTAATATTGTTTTGTTTGGATATATATAACTGACTTGGGAGGGTTTTGGTTCTTATCTTCTCAAGAGTGTGTATCCATTTGATTATGAAAGCCACATTTGTCATTTTCAATTCCTTCTTTAAATTATGATCGTAACTTTTTTTTTAATTTTAATTTTCAAATTTATCAACTGTTACGTTTTAATTTGTTATGACTTTCATGGTTGGTGCTCCTTTTGACACGTGTACTCAAAGATAGAATATATGCGCATATTAATAATAATACGTTTTGATAGTTGAATTCGACGTTAGTATCGTCAAATTTAATAGATATCATTAGAGAGTCGTGTTCAATGCGAAAAGTGTTATCATGATTTTGTCTCTATGAATCTATAATAACCCTAGCTACTTAGGCACAAAAGTGGTTTTGAAGTTAAAACGATCTAAATTTAGTAATAATTGCGTTAATAATTGAAATGACTTTTTGTTAAAGTTAAATAGAGTCATCCTTCGTCAAAGGGGTTTAAGCTAAGCCAGTTATAAAGTTCTGGAGGTGTTTTGTGTATGTACAAAATTAAAACAAACACTACCTATAGACGTATCATGCATGGATAAAAATGTAATTTTTGTTCAATGAGACTTTTACTTTGAGAAATCTTCATTTGTGTCCATAAATTATGCATGGGAAGAAGTTGAGTTTTATGGAAACAAATCGTTGTGTTGGCAGAAATAGTTTCTGCCCACGAAAAAAAACGTGGATAGAAATGCTAGTTTTGCCCATAAAGATGAATTTTGTGGGAGAAAAGTCTTTTCTATTGCGTAAATTGCTTGGGCAAAAAGACCTTTTCCACCCACGTGTTTACTTGCAATCATTTATGCTAATGCAATGTCGAAATTCGTGGCCAGAAGCCCTATCGACAGGCTTCCAACCACGTTGTTTGTCCACACAAAACAGTGTCGGTACAAACTTTACCCACACTTTTGTTGGGAAAATTTTAAATATATTATGAACTGAATACACTAGCAAACAGATTACAACTCAATTGGAAACAAATACT
>JBBPDJ010000003.1:9467589-9598947 GCA_037974625.1 Cucumis cinereus
CATTCTTCTCCAAATTAAATACACACATTTGAAACATCTTTCATAACTCACAAAGCTTCCATTTGTGTTCTCTCCAAACTTCATTATTTGTTCTTTTCATCTTATTCTTGAGAGAAAATTTTGTATTGTGAGGGTTGATTTGTTGAGTGCTTTAAATTTGTAAGTCTACTCTTTGAGAGAGTTTTCATTGTCTTGTTTTTCATTTCAAAATATATTTATAAAAGGGATGCTCTTAACCCGTAAAAGAGTCGTTTGTAACGGTTTGATCGTGATCCGAGGAAACGATTGAGTTTGCTCTTGAACTCGTAAAAAGAGTGGTGTAGCGGTTGTCTCTCATCCGTGGAAAGAGTCGGTTCGAAGTTTTAGTGACATCTTCAAGAGAGGCTTGGAAAGTGGATGTAGGTCGGTTGTGCCAAACCACTATAAAATTACGGGTGTTAATTTCTCTATCTCTCTTCTATTTAGTTTTGCAATTAATTTGTTGATATAGTTTATTGCGTAAAATTAATTGCTAAAATTTGTGCTTGAATTTGTGTATGTCACTCTATAAGTCATTTTGATATGAATGCATTTGTATGAATTTCTTGTTTAAATCCCTTATTAGCAAAAAGTAATTAATTTGTTTAATTGAGATCATTTCATTAATTTGTAAAAACCCTATTCAACCCCCCTCTCTAGGGTTGTCATACCGATCCAACAACTCCAACTTCCAATGAGTTTTTCTTCGGACGGTTGGAGATTATTTGGATAATTAATAATAGGATTTTATTTAATTTTTCTTTTAAGTTCTTTCTAGATTTTTTAAAGCTAAAATTTGACAATAGTTCTAACTATTTGTTTGGAAAATATAAAAACAAATAAAAAAACAAATAAAAATAAAAACCAAATAGTTATTAAACAAAAACGCTGTAATTCGTATAATTACAAATGTCGATAGGCAAACACATGGATGAGTTTTAAGTACAAATTGTACATCGATTTGAAAATTTATACAAACATTAAAAATTGAATAAAAATATATAATTGGAAGTGAAGAGATGAGAAGAAGATGAAGAAGACAGACAGCGATGGTAAAAAGAAGATTCCAAAAGCTCAGTCATATTCCTTCCAGAAGCTGCGAAGAAACTATTTGCAAATTGGCACAGCAGACGGAGAAAGCACCATTGGAGGACAAAACTAAACGGTCTATCACACTTTTTTTCCCCTTCTTTTTGGTACATTAAACAAACAATTTACACGTGTCCATAAATTAATCGACACGTATCTGATAATACGAATGCAATTATCTTCATGCATCCATTTTATCTTAGACGGGAAAAAAACATATTGAACAAATATCAATTTATATCTTTCAATAACATGAGTTGTATAGTTTAAATACTAAATTAATAATTGAATTAATTTCAACTCTAAAATGTTCCAACTCTATTACTAATAGATATGTTTATGATACGCGAATAAAAGAGTAAATTTGAATAATAATAATAATAATAAACGGAATTTGGTTTAATGGCTTTTCTTTTATTTATTGCTATTATTGCAATTGTCGTTAATTATATCTATCAACCACATTCTAATTGATTTGTAATAAGTGAATTAATTTAGATAGTTTTTGAGATCACATTTTGAAGATCGTTAGTGCATTAATTATTATGATTAACTCGACAGTCATATGCCCTCTAAAGAAAAAAAAAATCGACCATCATATAGTAAAAGAAAAAAAAAACTTAGACTCACGAAATTTCTTTTAAATTATTAATTTATATTGTTTAATAGTCGTCTTTTATAGTAATTTAATATTCAAAAATGGTCACAACCACCTAAATGATCTAGTATTCTTCTTAATGATCAAGAAGTATGGTTTGCATCAACTCAACCTTCACTTTGGCCAAACACAAAAACAATTATGGCCATATTAACCAATTCGTAATGAAATTAAACTCGATGTAATGAAATTTCATTGATAGATTAATCATAACACGCTACAATTACAAAAATTATAAATATAATTGAATTGTTTTTGTTGCATTTTACCTAAGATTATTTTTACGTTACATTCATCTTTAAAGGTCAAACTATGATAAACGATAATAGTAAATATCAAAATTCATCATATTTTTTAAACAGTAACAATAATGATAATCAATTAAAATTAATAATAACTATATGACCGTAATTTTGTGCTGAGTCACAAGTATTTCGAACTCAAATCAACCTTTAACTTTACCGTAAACGGAGTGTGAGTGATAAAGTTATACTGCATTATCTTTTATCAATATAATCTCAAAGTTTATGGGAATGTGTAAAATATTATCAACTAGAAACGACGTCGTGTTGTCAATTCACGCACGGGGAGACCAAGCGGCCGGTAGAGCACCACGTATTCTCCCGCCACCATTGAACAACGTAATGGCGTTATACCCTCAACCCCCAGATAAAGCTCATTTTTGAAAACCCTCAACATGGCTCCAAACACCAGAAGTCTCTCATTTCCCCGAGTGATCGTCGAGAAGGACACCGACTCCGAGCACAGTTCATCGGAAGAAGAAGAAGAAGACGACGACGACGAAGGGCCTCTTAACGACGAAGACGAGCACGATAAAAGCTCCGAAAATGAAGGCCAAAGGATCGAAGAGGAGTCCAACAAGAAGGGAAAAGCACCCATTAGTATCAGCCTTAAGAAAGTGTGCAAAGTAAGTTTTCGATTCCAGGGTTTTCTTCGTTTTTGTTAATGACTGGTTAAGGTCTTGGTAATTCGTCTTATTGGCGGTTCTTTTTTTTTTTTTTTTTTTTATTTATTATTCAATTCTATGGTTGATTTTTTAGGTTTGTAAAAGGACTGGTCATGAAGCGGGATTCAAAGGAGCTACGTACATTGATTGCCCTATGAAACCATGTTTTCTCTGCAAAATGCCGGGTGAGTGCTAAACTTTCTGAACTTTTTTTTTGTTTAGTTTCTTGTTTTACTTTGCCTGCTCGGATTGGTGGTTCTGAACTGAATGGGACGGTTTGTTGATCATGGACATTTGGATGATTTTCGAGCAAGCAATGTTTTAGTAGATTGGATTCGTCAATGATACATTTGAAGTGAACTATTTGTACTTCATTTAATTTCTCCAAGTCGTTGCAACATCAAGTTTGTTTTAGCTGCTAAACTGTGGGGGGCAAGATCGGCATTAGAATTGTTTTTGAGGAGCAAAATTTTACATTCTAACTTTGTATATAGAAATTCGAGAGTGAAAAATTAGGAACAACACTGAGTCCCTGTTTCATAACTATTTTGTTTTGAAAAATATGCTTGTTTTCTATCATTTCTTGCTCATGTTTTTATGTTTCCTAAATATATTAATGAATTTTTAGCCAAATTTTAAAACCAAAACAAGATTTTAAGGACTATTTAAAAATAAAAGAAAATTAAAAAGAAACTTGGCTTGAATTTGAAAACAATACTCAAAAGTAGAAAACGAAACAAAAATGTCATCGAGCAAGTAGTGTTTATGAGTTTATTGTTTAAGAACCATAATTAGAAATAATGGTTATCTAATGGGAACTATTACTCATTCCTTCCTTCTTTGCTCTGCCTCCGTTGTGGGTTTAACATGAAGTTGTACAGTCAATTTCGTTTTCTCACGCTTTTATGTCCTCCTTATCACATCTTTATTTAAATATGCTGACTTGGGTTCTTCCGTTACCCATGATTTATCAACCAATTGAAGGACATACAACAATGACATGCCCCCATCGGGTGGCGACTGAGTTTGGTGTTATTCCAGCATCCCATAAGAATACTCGCAATGCACTTTTATACGTTTTTGAGCGCCAGTTTAAGCCACATATTTCTCCTGTAAGTCATTTTCTGCTTTTATGTAATATTTATTCTCTTCTTTTATTTTTTATTCATGGAAATAATTTCTTGATTTTAAATTGTTTTTCACTAGCTGTAACATATCAGCCTCTTAGCCACGAGGTGCCTCTCTTTTTTTTGCACAACAAAGTGGATAATTGTTGGCCATGCTTTTTTTTAGTATGGGATCGAAACCTGAAATTCTCCTAATTTACTTTTATGAAACATTTAGCTTTTTTATATGCTAGTAATCTTTGGCAGATACAATATATTTGTAAGGAACAATGTATCAATTAAATGTAGCACTTGGTTGGAATGCCAAAGAACCTTTTCCTATTTGTTTGGTAGTAATGGTAATGGAAGAGTGATTTGACAAAAAAAGATGTGTGTAAAAAGCTCCCTGTGGAAGATACAAATACTCTGAGGTCCCTTTTTTACTCATTAGCCACAGAAACTCTGGCCGTGTTCTTTTAGGGACGTCCACAGATGATTAAAGGAGGAAACTTCTTTCAATTTTTTGATCCAGTAATTTTGTACCGGAAGTCACATTAAGCTTCTGCTTGATTTTATTTGTGAAGCTGCAGGTTAGGATTAGGAGTACATGGTTGGCATCTTCCTGTGTTTTTCTTGTACATTATTCATTAGTTAGGGTGTAAGGTGCTACTAGGAAATCTATCTCCTTTAGATATTTATTTATTACAAGAGTTGCTCCGATGGTCAATGGTGCAAGTGATTTACTTCAAAGATCATGGATTTAAAGTTCAAACATTGGTACCATAACCTTCAAATTTCTTCGGTGGTTGTTCAAATATTGTAAGGCCAACTAGTTGTTCAGTGAAAGTGCCTTTAGACTTGAAACTTGAAAATATTAGGTTTAAAAAAAAAAACAGTCCCCTTTATATGAACAGGTGTGCTTGTATGCTTAAAAAAAACAGGTGTGCTTGAAACCTTCTTGTTACTTTTCTGCTGAATGCTATATTTGTATTAGTTGTTATACACCTGTATTCCAAAATCATGGGTTAATTTGTCTGTCACCTTGACAAGTTTTTGGTGTCCTGTAGATCAAACCGGCATATGTGATCCCAAATCAAGTGAACTGTGCAGTTATAAGGTACCATAGTAGGCGTGTAACATGCCTTGAGTTCCATCCTACAAACAACCGGCTTCTTTTATCTGGAGATAAGGTTAATTTGATCGCTACATTGGTTTACTGAATATCCCAGTTTCCGTTGATTTGTTAGCCTTTTGGATTTTGTCAAAGTGCAAACATGATCACTTTTTTCTTGCTTTCCTCAGAAAGGACAAGTTGGAGTTTGGGATTATGATAAAGTGCACGAGAAGGTAGTCTATGGAAATATACACTCTTGTATAGTTAATAACATGAGGTAATAATCTACTCATGTAGTTTCTGATTTTTATCTCTTTTTCATGCTTCTTGATAATTGCTTTAACGTAGTTGAGTTGTATCTTGTGAACCACACTCATTTTTTATGGAAACATGACATCCAAATTATTTCAGATTCAGTCCTACAAATGATGGTATGATATATGCTGCATCTTCTGATGGAACCATTAGTTGCACTGATATGGAGACTGGAATTTCTTCTCCGTTAATGAACCTCAACCCTGATGGTTGGCAGGTATCCATAACTCTATTTTTTAAATTTATTAGTTTTGGCATTTGGTATATACAAAGTTATCAATTGTTTGGATGTTCAAGCTACGACCGTCAATCCAAAAGACAAAGGATAAATTTAATTGCATGCCATCCAGAGCACGTCGGAATTTTTTCCCTCTCTTCAGAAATGGCTTTGTGAAAGGGCTTATGAAGTATAAATTCTATCCACTGAAACTCGAAAAAACTACTCCAATTTAGAAATAATTATGTGGTTTGGAGGGGGGGGGGGGGGAGTAATTAGTAATTACAAAAGGAATTAGCAAGGAAGCACCAATTAAAAGCACTGAATTCAGCTTTGTTTTCTCTCACCACAGTTCCTTAAGTAATTCTCCCGAATTGTCTTTTTAGGGAAAAAAATTGGATTGAACTAACTGAAAAAACAAGCAGCGCAGGCTTTTCCTCCTCATTTTACGTGCCCTCGCCCAAGTTTGACCATACATCGTTCAGAATCCCGAACTTCTATATGAACTCCTCCAGGGCTAGGAATACAATATAGAATAAGCAGGCAGGAGTGGGTAGTCATGGTATAGTAGCCGTAACTTGAGTATTGTCTTCTTTAGGGCCCTAATAATTGGAGGATGCTATATGGTATGGATATCAACCCAGAGAAGCACACTGTGTTTGTTGCTGACAATTTTGGTTTCCTATATTTGTAAGTGGTTTCTTTTCTTCTAATGTTTGAATGATCAAAGGTGCTTCTTTCTTATTTTCCTTTTTCGAAACGTAATTGCCTGTAAGGTCATTGAGAGTCTTAGGAGATGATCACTTGGTTTAATGTTGCCTCATGATGCTCGTTAGGGTGGATACAAGGTCCAATAACAGATCTGGGCAGACTGTTTTGATCCATAAGAAGGGTAGCAAAGTTGTTGGACTGCACTGCAATCCTCTTCAACCTGATCTTCTCTTGAGTTGCGGAAATGATCATTTTGTAAGATACTTTGATCGATAATATGTACATTTTTTAAACTTTTGTTTTGTTCCCTCTGTATTTGTGCATGTGTTATGGATTGTTTTTCTTTACGACATAAATGACACAAAATATCTGATGTCCAACAATTTATACCCTAATGTATAAAACTTCTTTAGGTATAAAGAGTGACACGTGTTAGTGAGAAATGCTGAAATCAAATGGATAGTAGCTGCTTTTTCTTAATTTGAGCAGTTTTCTCTTCTTGTCCACTTCTATTTTTTTTTTCTAGCTTATTTAGGAGGAATTGCATAATAATTATTTTGCTACCTTGTTAGGATTTTGATAGAAGGAAATTTTCATATAGTTGAGTTGAGTTGATTTTAAATGAAATCAAGTTAACATAGTTCTAAATCACTAATTAATTGTTCGAATTAACTTGGAGTTTTAGTTGATACATCCCAAAGTTTAGGGTCTACATTGATTTTTCCCCTTTTTCTTATTTGATTACACATTACATTAGTCATATTAACCAATTAGGCTCAAAGATTTCCATTATTTGCTTACATTTTACTCTCCGTTGTACTAACCACAAAAAGCTTATGCATATCAGGCTCGAATATGGGACATTCGCCGATTAGTAGCTGGCTCTTCCTTGTATGATCTAGCACACAGACGTGTTGTAAATTCTGCTTATTTTTCTCCTATATCTGGTTGCAAGATTCTTACAACTTCTCAGGATAACCGCATTCGTGTATGGGACTCTATATTTGGCAACTTGGATTCACCAAGTCGAGAAATTGTGCACAGTCATGATTTTAACCGACATTTGACTCCTTTTCGAGCAGAATGGGATCCAAAGGTGATATAATCTTGCAACAATTTATTCTTATGTTTATATTTGTCTCTTCCTCTGCTATCCTTCCTCGTTTTTGTCCCTTACGAAATTTCAATTTGATATACAATGCAGGACCCGTCTGAATCTCTTGCTGTTATTGGTCGTTATATAAGTGAAAACTATAATGGAATTGCCTTGCACCCTATTGATTTTATCGACGTCAGCACAGGGCAATTAGTTGCTGAGGTTATGGATCCTAACATAACCACAATTAGTCCAGTGAACAAGCTGCATCCACGAGATGATGTTTTGGCATCTGGGAGTTCAAGGTTCGATATGAATGCGTTTTGATTTGTTCTTTTCATAATACGGTATCATGATAATTGGTTTTGGAACTCTTCCAATTTAATAGATTGAGGAGATTCTCTAAGAAATCTTCTAATACTATTCAATTCTCACTTGTTACCGAGAGATTTCTCTTTCTCTACCATTTTATCTATTGATGCTATATTCGCGTTTTTGTTCTGCTTGCTTGTCAGGTCGCTGTTCATTTGGCGACCGAAGGATGACCACGAACTCGTAGAGCAGAAGGACGAAAGAAAGATCGTTATTTGTACCGGAACAGAGAAGAAACGCAACCACAAGTCAAAAAATGATGAAAATGACAATGATTCCGATGTCGATAAGCCTACCGCAACCGCAAAAGGCAAAAACGTCAGGTCAAGGAATCCTTCAACTGAAATAAGGAAAACTTCTAAAAAAATGAAACGTTAATTTAACTTACTCCCTCTCCATTTTGTGCTCTACAACCTTATTCACCTAGTTCATAGAATATATTAGGTTTAGTTTGAATCTCCATAACCCTTTGTATGATTAACCCAAAATTAACCAACACCCTCCACTAGTGAAAGATCCTTCTGAGATATAGTGGGTTTTTTGTTTTTGTTTTTTTTTTAAAAATTTTTTAAATGTTGTATCATGTATATTGTTAGAGATGAACTCTCTGGTGTACTCACTTTTTGGCTGCATATTGGAGGTTGATACATGCACTCTTATAGTTGTCTGGATCTTTAACTCTTCCTTTTTGGTGTTGCTTACATAATACATAATACCTGTACTTTGTGCATCTATTTTCAGGTTTGATTAATTTTTTCCATCTTATTTGTGATATAACACTTTATGAGCGTTTGAAGCAACATGTGAGTTATTATAATTCTAGATTATTGTAGTTTGCTTACAATAATTTGTGTTTAAGGTGTAGATTATTTTAGTTTATGTAATAATAGTATGTGTTTGAGAAGAAAATAGTAAACGCTATAACCAAGAATAAAAAATTATAAATGTAAAACAGGAAAAACTGTAGCAAATAATAAATGAGAGTTTAGAAATAGTATTTACGGTAGATAATTGGAGACTTTTATTATTTATTGTAACAAAATGTGATTATTATAATCTTACATAGTTCTTGTTTCAATCTATGCTTCAAATGTCTTTACTTTGGTTTGTTGGGGTCTAGAAAAGGAAAAGGTGAATATGTATACATTACCAGTACTTGTTACCATTACATCTTGAATTTTACTATTATTTCATTTTAGTTGTGTGTTTGATCCGATTAGTTTTACGAAAATTTGTCTAACTCTATAATATTTGAGAAAAAGTTTGTGAGACGTTGAACAAAAAGAATCTTTCTCACTCTACTCCCTTGAACACCTCCCTTCCCACTTTCTCTATCCTTGTTTTGATCTTTTACGAAAGTTCAAAGCCTAAATTTAAAAAATTAAAAATATGGAATCAAATTTGATTTCTTGGTCCGATTCAAATTATATTAAGGTTAAATTACAAGTTTGATTTTTAAACTTCTAAACTTTAAAAAAAAAAAAAGAAGAAGAAGAAGAAGAAGTCTATTTTGTCTTAAAGTATAGGTATACAAACTTACAAGTTTTCCAAGTTTGTGCATTAGGTTTATGACATATTCAATATTTTTTAAATATGTTAAAATATTAAGAATTTGTTTAATTTTAATTTTTATACTTTTAATTGTCAAATTTTAGTCACCATTCTTTCAATAAATCTTTTGATTTAAGGCTTAAAATTGAACAAAACTTCAAGTATATTTTAAACTTTTGCATAGTAATTAGTATCTAATGGACATTTTTTAAAGATCAAATATCAATTTATACCTTTGAAATTTTGGATTGCATCGATTTAAACCCTAAATTAATTATTGTAATATTTAAACCTTGAATTTTGAAAGTTCTACCAATTTAAACCATAAACTAATTAATAGTTGTATCAATTGAAACTTTAAACTTTCATAAATGCATAAATGCAAACACTAGACTTTCATACATGTATCAATTTAAACTCTCAATTTTCATAAGTGTGTCAAAATAAAACACAATGACGATACATTTATATAAGTTCATGATCTAAATTAATACACTCGTTAAACTTTAGGGTCTAAATTGATAAAATCATTAGTTTGAGATTAAAATTAATACAACTTCTAAAGTTCAAGAGTATAAACTGAAATCTTTCCGTCAAAAATATCTATATGAGTATACAGTACACACGTTCTATGCAAATTGTGACGCACAATTCCTTCACGTTTTGATTACATGCCTTACGTGAAGTTATTGAAATTATTTCTTTGACAGAAAATTTTGTATGTATATATTATTGAGATTATCAGGCAACTAACATATTAAAATGACCATTAAAAAAAGACTTATACTATTTTTTATGAAATTGAAAGCTCAAATTCTTCAATATATATTCGAATTGTTGTACTATATATCTATATATACATAGAAAAAATGATTTTTTTAAAAAAATTAATTTAAATACAAATAAATAAATATTATGTCGATTGAACTTTGTCCGATGTTGATAACATATTTTGAATCGAGAGGTTAGAAGTTTAATCGGAAAAAAGAAAAGTTGGGGAGCCAACAAAATGTAGGAGAGAGCTGTTATGTGTGCATGTCAGCGTGAGATGCATGCACGTGCATATACGTTTTAGAAACGCACGTTATCAAAATGAAGGTTACTAACATCTTTACTTTCTTCCCAAAACCCTATTATGACGCACTTAAGTTTACACTTTTGGCTATGATACGTTTACCTTTCATCCGAAAAATGGTTTTAAAAATAAAATTGTGACAAATATATAAAACACACTAATCATAGATTATTATTGTGTTTTATATATTTTTTTTTTCATTGGACAGTTTTTTTTTAATGTATTTTAATGCGATAAATGGTGTCATCATCGTGTGTTACGTACGTAACACAGACCGCTACCAAATTGACTTAAGTAAGTATGATCAATATTGGTGACATGCACGTCATGAGTATTACACATAAGAAGATATCTAAGAAATATCCTTTTTTGGTAACATTTGAAAGATAACTTTTATGTATATAGAATTCATTGTGCTATATATTTTCAAAGCACAATAAACCAAAATATTTAGAAAATATAGAAATTTTTTAGATTTTATCAATGACAGACAAAGATAAACATTGGTGAATTTCTATCAATGTCGTTTAATGCATTGATAGACAATGATAGAAGTCTATCAATGTTATCATTAATGATTACCAATGCATTGATAGACACTAATAAAAATTCATGTGTCTATCATCAATAGAATATGAAATTTTGTTATACTTTATAAATATTTTCAAGAATTTTATCATAAACAAATAATAATAACATAAATCTAATAATAATAAGGGTATTACATATTAATTATGATTAAGAGTAATTATTGGTAGAAGTATTGAGAGTGAAAATTATGATCGAAGTAATAGACCAAGATTCTGCACTCTTTTTTCTCTTCTTATTTTTATTTTTTTATTTATTAGTTTTTTTTAAGTATGGTAGATTTGAATCCGAGACCTCTTGGTTCTCAAATACATACATGTGTCAATTAAACTAAGTTAAAAAATATATGAGATGTTATCAACTTTATTACATGTTTTATCAAAAAATAAAATTAAATAAATACAAGTTTGTATATATTATTTTGTGATATTATCAAACCGTTATTAAGAACTTGTCAACTTGGAGAGTATTTATCGCAATACAATATGTAATTTAAACCACATAATAATTGAAAGGAAAAATTTGAAAAATTAGAAATATAGTTAAAAGTTACTTAAACATTATGTTTGATTTTTATTTTGTTTAAATTGATAACTGCTGAAAATATTTACAATATAAAAAAAATTATAGTTTATTAGAGACAATAGATAAATGTAAACATTGATAGACAACTGTTAGTGTCTATATCAACATCTATATTAATGATAGATGATTATAGTTTATCAATATCTATCAACGTCTATTATTGATATTTTGCTACATTTGTAAATATTTTGATTCATTTTTCTATATTTGAAAACAACTGTTTCTTTTAGTACGGATTTACAGGATGACCTAAGGATTGAACCTCCAATCGTTAGAGACAAATGTCATGTCAATAGCACAAACATAAGCTCAAATCGATAGCACAATGTTTAAATTGTTGTGGAAATGTTCTCCCAGAATGTACTTTAAACCTTTGACTCGCTCACAATAGAAGAAGAGAGGGGAGACACATGCACGCACACACGTGGGGAGACACACACGATCGCACACTGGGAAACACATGCGCTTGCACATACAGTCAAAAATAGCAAAATAGACAAAATATTTACACTTCATATAAAAATCAAGTATAATAAATTTTTGTCTTTTAGTAGTTTTTTTTGCGTGAAATTTACACAAAATAGTTTGTTTTTTTAAATACTTTATATTATGATAACCAAACATTACTTCAAATTTGTTTCCAAATGTATTTTGGATGAAAGAAATGGAAAAATAGTAAAACCCACTCCGATTCGAAAATAATAAAAATATAATGTTTTATGATAATATGTATAATGTTGGAAAAATATTGAAACCTAACGTGCAAAAACAATAAGAACCTTTTATCAAGTACACTAAATATTAAGTTGATTATTGTTATAGCACGGTACAGTGGAACGGGGCTTCTGGTCAGAACGTCTGGACATTATAGTGAACTGCAAAATAAAAATTAGTTAAGTGAACGACTTAAATGATAAAATGTAGACTTAAACTTTGGATAGAATAATTTTGAATATTTTTTATTCCTATTTTGAATGAATTTGAATGTAAACTTGAATTTTACATTAACTTATGTATTTGAAAGTAAATACTTGAACTTTACATAAAATGATGGTTGTTTTTCCGATTATAATTTTTTTAAGAAATTTATGTAACGTATTTAGGACATTTACGTAAATATTACATTTTGTCTACCGCACAAATTTAACTTTTAATGAAAAATGAAAGAATGAAAAACTAATCAAAGTTGTGAAAGAAAAAAAAACAAACATTTGTCTAACTCCTTACCTCTCCCAAAACTTGGGTACCCTTAGGTCCAAACCCAAAACTAGAGACAACACTATTTAAGGGTGATACACATGGTAGATTATCAATGTGGGACAATGAGTTTTGAATAAAATAATAATATTTTATTTGTAAACATTTTTCATCAACAATTATCTTTAACACTAAATATTAATTTTGTTAAATATAATTAAAATAGAAGATATAAACTTTTAGATACATTGTTAAATATCTTTACAGGAAAATTTCAATGCTATACATTTTGGTATTTACCAAAAAATAATAATAATAATAATAATAATAATAATAATAAATCCTATAAACCTATTCATGACTTTTGGAACTTCATGATTTTAAAGGATTTCAAATCAATTTTATTGTTTGATACTGTAGGCAATAGAATGATTTTAAAGTTGGAAGTCATTTCAAATTTCGTTTTACCAAATAAAATGCTCAGATTTTTCAGAATTTCATAAGATTTAAAAATAAATTATTTAATTAATCCGGTCAAATTTAAATTTTCAATTAACACATGGTAGTTAAAAGTCTTAAATTAACTTTCTTAATTAAGTTTTTTTTAAGAAAGGAAAGAAAAATTGGGAGAGGAGAAATTTGGTGGATTACACGTGTCAAGTGATGGAAGGATAAGAAGGCAAGGAGGACAATTAAGTAATTTGAACGAGCATCTTAATTCGCGGCATTTGCAACGAACTCTTCGTTGTCCGCAAATTGCTCTCTTCCACGAAGATTTTAAATAAATAACGCTAAAACTTTTACACTTCCTCCTTCTCGTTTCACCCATGGCGGCTTCCAACGGAAGCGAGTATTTCGAATTGGACATCAATACCATCGATCCCTCATTTTCTCGTCCCTCCAATGCCGAAGCAGTAGCCAAGGACGAGCGAGAGCTTTTATGGGCGGCGATCGAGAGATTACCGTCTCAAAAACAGCCTAACTTCGCATTGTTGACGCATTCTCTGTCGGATATCAGTTCCTCCGACAGCGATGGAGTGAAGACCACCGAAACTATTGACGTTCGGAAGCTCGATAAGAACAAACGAGAACTCCTTGTTAAGAACGCATTGGCGACCGATGATCAAGATAATTTCAAGTTGCTTTCTGGAATTAAAGAGCGTCTCGATAGGTAAGGATAATCACGATTATTGAAACTATATATTCTTTCTTGAGTCCAATCTCTACAATATTTTATTTGTATTTGAATTTAATTAATCATGATTTCATTTAGGTTTTGTTGAGATTAAATTGATGAACATGATTTCCACATTTTTTTGATAGGTTTTTAGCGCCTTACTTGAATCGGAGATGAATATGTGTCTCTTCGATTCTTCATTATCTTCTATTTGCACTACTTATTATGGTTTCAGTTTCTAGAACTTTCTGCGGGTAAATTTAATATTAAATTATTTACTTTCATATCTGTGGATCTGTAATCTGTAAATCAATATTAATTGGTAAATCTTATTTTAGAATAAGATGAATATATATGTTAGTGTTAAGCAAGGATGGTTGCATTTTGAAGCACTTAATTACTATTTTGAAATCATCTAGGAATTAAGTCCTGGACCAAACATTCTTCAATTGATATTATCTCTCATTTTTGTTTTATGAGATATGAAATTTAAACATTCAATAATAATAATAATAATAAATAAATAAATAAAAAGTAAAAGGTTATTGTTAGAATTATATCTTGTTTTGTTATTGGCCTGTAATTTCTTTTTGTTCATGTTTTCACTTTTGGATCATAGAGGCGGAGTGGTGATTCCAAAGATTGAAATTAGATTTCAGAATTTGACCGTCTCAGCAGATGTCCAAGTCGGTTCCAGAACTTTGCCTACTTTGATCAACTATACACATGACATAATTGAGGTTTTTTTTTTTTTTTTTTATATAATACTTAGTTCCATTGCATTCCGAGTATCACTCATCTTTATGCATCCCTTTTCACTATTCACATAAAAAAAAGTTCAAATATTTTAAAAGAAAAAGAAAAAACAAAGTTTTGAATGGATAATTTTGTGGGATGGACAAAAATAGGTGATGCTCGAAATGTGCATGGATATTTTTTTAACTGATTTCTTTTTACTTTCTCTAATTTAATTTGTTAATGCAGAATATACTTACAAGTTTGAGAATCATAAAATGCAAAAGATATCCACTGACAATTTTGAACGATATTAGTGGCATTGTCAAACCTGGAAGGTAAGGTAATAGTTTAATTTAAGAAACATTTTTAAATATTGTAAATAAATTAAAATATTTATAAAATATAGCAAAATTTTATATTATGTCAACCATAAACACAAGATAAATTATACGTTTCTTATGTTTGCAAATATTAGTCTGCGTTTGAAAAATTGTGGGATTGATTACTTCCTATTATTTTCATTTAATAAAGAGATATTACTTTTTATATAATAAACTATTTAATACATATTATATTTTTAAAAAAATGAACTGCATAACCTATTGTATTTTAAAGTGTCTTTTTATCTCTATTTAATATAAATTTTGCATTTTGAAATTTAAAATGCAAAACATTTCCACAGAAATGGTGTTTGTTTTAAAAATTGGTAAGGATAATATTCTGTCTTTTCTCTTGTTTGAATTGGTGTGTATTTGGTTCAAATTTTCTAAAGTTTCTAATAAATTTTGAAATTTTTTATTTTTATATTTAATAAAATTTCCAACTTAATTTATAGGGCATTTATCATACATCACTAATTTATTTTCTTTCTTCTTCTTCTTTTTTTTAATTTTAGGTTAGTAGAAAGCTGACATATTTTATTTTTAAAATTTACGAATAATACCAATACAAAACGAAAAAAAAGTTTAGGACTTTGTTAAACAAAAAAATCAATGTAATATCTAATAAAGCAATTCATTAGTAGATAAAAAAAGACAAATAGGGCATATAAATCTCAAACTTTACGTACCAATCGTGTAATTTATTTATTTATTAATTGATGATTGAAAAGGTTTTTGTGAGAATTTTCAGGATGACATTGCTGTTGGGGCCTCCAGGTTCTGGAAGATCCACCTTGCTTCAAGCTCTTGCTGGTAAACTTGATAGAAACTTAAAGGTAAATAAGTACTTTGCATTTATTGGTCACGAGACTAAATCTTTTTGTGTGGTTGGGGGTTATATAATAATAATAATAATAATTATTATTGTTGTTATTATTTTCTTTTGGTATTTTTTAATCTTTTAAATAATTTTCTTTTGATATTTTTGTTATTATTTTGAAAACATATTCACGTACTTATGGAAAAAAAAATTATTATTTAATAAATTTTTGTAAAAATTAATTTTAAGAGACTATTAAAAATTTATTAAAATGCATGAACTAAAATTAAACTGAGTAAAAATATAAGAACTAAAATTGTATAAACACGCTTTCATTGAAATGACATTTTAACCTATATTATCAAATTACCAACTTCAAGAAAATGAATGTAAGTGCTGGGAGCTTAAATCTTATAATTTCAAGTTCTTTCTTCATAGAAAACCAAAGTATTTACTTATTTTGATTTTAGAAAATATTGAATTTAATTTCCAATAGCCTTAATTTTTCTATTATTATATATATAATTAACTTAATGCAATTGATTTGTCACTGTCTCTTATAGAAAACTGGCAAGATTACTTATAATGGACATCATCTTAACGAGTTCTGTGTTCAAAGGACTTCTGCATACATTAGTCAATCAGATAATCATTTAGCAGAATTAACTGTACGTGAAACTTTGGACTTTGCCGCTAGATGCCAAGGTGCAAGTGAAGCATTTTCAGGTTTGTTTACACAACAAAATCATAGTTTGGTTCTTTTATGAAATTTCCGTGCACTCATCGATATTTCTACGTTTCTATAGATTCGACGTCGACGTGAGAGGTTAATCAATATTTACATTATATCATAAAAAAATTCATAAAAAAAAAAAAAAAAACCATTAATGACACAAATATAAATATAATATAATAAATCTCTAATATTTTTTGTTCACATCCACGTTTTAAACCTCAAGTACAACCAAATGAGGTAAGCTACATGCATAGGCCTGATTTTCCACCTCCTTTTCTCTCTTGTTGTAGAGTATATAAGAGAGTTGGCACATGTGGAGAAGGAAAAGAAGATACGTCCTAGTCCAGATATTGATGCATTTATGAAGGTTAGTTATTTAATTTTATGGAACGCTAATTATTGAGATTTAAGTCTCAAATCTTAACAACAAAAAAAGAAAAAAATGTATATCAATTATCGTTGCTTTACGCTTACACTTTTCCTTTCTCAGGCATCATCTGTTGGTGGTAAAAAGCATAGTGTTTTAACAGACTACATTTTGAAAGTGCTTGGTCTTGATGTATGCTCAGAGACATTAGTTGGTAGTGACATGGTTAGAGGTGTCTCCGGTGGCCAAAGAAAAAGAGTTACTTCAGGTATCACTTAATGTGTTTTTTAAAATGATTCTCAAATTGTTAAATCACTTATATCAACTGCTCTAAAATATGTTTTAATATAAATTAATTTTGAACAATCAAAGGCACGTTTCAAAGTCAGTCTCAAAATTAGTCCGAAGAATCACTAGGTCGGGTCGGCCATAAAAACAAAGGCTCAATATTAGTCCAAGCGCTACGATCCTTAAGCATAGCTGGACTTGGATTAGCGTTTGGGTTGTAGACTCGGTGATGAGGCTGAATTTGAAAGTGATTTTCATTTTTACACAATTCCAAAATCACTTCCAAACCTCCACTTATAAATTTATGGTTGAATTTCCACCATTAGACAATTATTAATTTATTGTGTTACTAATTGAAACGTTTTTCAATTTTGACTCAGGGGAAATGATTGTTGGGCCAAGAAAAACTCTTTTCATGGACGAGATATCTACCGGACTCGATAGCTCAACAACATTTCAAATAGTGAAATGCTTAAGAAACTTTGTTCATCAAATGGAAGCAACGGTGTTGATGGCTCTTTTACAACCTGCTCCTGAAACATTTGAACTATTTGATGATCTTGTGTTATTATCAGATGGTTATCTTGTGTATCAAGGACCTCGAGCAGAGGTTTTAGGCTTTTTCGAGTCATTAGGTTTTAAATTACCACCTCGTAAGGGAGTTGCTGATTTTCTACAAGAGGTATACATGTATTTAAATTATTAAAATTTACATTTTCTTGCTTTAATAATTAATTTGGCTAACTAACTTAAATTGTTGTTGTATATTGTGAATCAGGTCACCTCTAAAAAGGATCAAGAACAATATTGGGCTGATTCTTCTCATGCATATAAATATATTTCTGTTCCTGAAATGGCTGAAGCATTTAAAAAATCCCAAGTTGGGAAGTGTTTGGAGTCTGATCTTAATCCTCCATTTGATAAATCAGCAAGTCATCCTTCAGCTTTGGCTAAAACGAAATTTGCTGTTTCAAAGAATGAACTCTTTAAAGCTTGCTTTTTCCGAGAACTACTTCTCATAAAGCGCCATAGTTTCCTTTATATTTTTAGGACATGTCAGGTATATATGTTTCTTCACCATTTCATTTTGAAATTATTATTAGGTAGGGAAATCATCTAGGAACCGAGTATAGTTTTAATTTGGTCTAATATGTATACAAATTAAGTCATTAATTAATTTTGAGTTTTGTTTCAATTTGGTCAACGAGTTTCATGAATAACATCTTTAACCTAGGTTTTTTATACTAAAAGCTCACTCTTTCGTCTTACTTAAAAGAGAATCGAGGTTTAAAGTGTAAATATTGAAATTTAAGGACAAATTGAATCAAAACTCGAACCTCGAAAGTAAAACGGAGAGACAAAAAAGGTTTTTCCTTTTTTCTTTCTAACTTATTATTTTCATTCATAACTTATGTAGGTTGCATTTGTTGGATTTGTTACCTGCACAATGTTCTTACGAACAAGAATACATCCTACGGACGAAATCAATGGCAATCTCTATCTATCTTGCCTATTTTTTGGATTAATCCATATGATGTTTAATGGATTTTCAGAATTACCTCTTATGATATCTCGATTACCCGTTTTTTACAAGCAAAGAGATAATTTGTTTCATCCTTCTTGGGCTTGGTCCATTAGTAGCTGGATTTTGCGTGTGCCTTATTCTGTACTCGAAGCCGTCGTGTGGTCTTGTGTTGTGTATTATACTGTTGGCTTTGCTCCTAGCGCTGGAAGGTACCTTATATTTATCTGCCTTTTTCTATTGTTTTGAGACGTAACTATTTTCGAAAAAATTTCTAGTACTAGGGGTGAGCATGGCTGACCAAAAATTGAGTCAACTGATCAAAACTAAGGTGGTTGATTAGGGAAGAGGTGAGCCTCGGTTGGTATTGGTATGGGAAAAATCCAACTTGACCAAAACCAACCGACGATCGGTTTATACTCATCCACAGTTGAGGTCGCTTTAAACATTTACTAAACCGACTATAGTCGATTCGGTGGTGGTTTGATCGGAAAACCAATTCCGATCAATCACTGCATACCCCCTATGTTAGTATGAAAAAAATTTCATTACATGAGATTCACAAATAATTGAAAAAATCATTTGACGACGTTGTAGTAAGTGCTGTGGTTTTGTTTTTCTTATCACTGATCACTAGCCTACTTTTAAAATGATTTTCAGGTTTTTTCGCTTCATGTTTCTACTGTTTTCAGTTCATCAAATGGCTATTGGTCTTTTTCGTGTGATGGCAGCTATAGCCAGAGATATGGTACTTGCCAATACATTTGGTTCAGCTGCCTTATTAATTATATTTTTATTGGGTGGATTTATCATACCAAAAGGTAGGATTTACATTTTTTTTTAAAAATATTGCTTAAAATTAAGGTCATAAATAAAGTATACAATTAATCCTAATTTGGATATATATCATTTATATTTTGTAGACATGATTAAGCCATGGTGGTCATGGGCTTTTTGGGTGTCCCCACTATCTTATGGGCAACGTGCTATTTCTGTCAACGAGTTCACTGCCACTAGGTGGATGGAGGTATGGTACAATACAACTAGAATGTTTGTCTTTTTTTTTTTTTTTTTTTTGTACTTCTTCATAAAATCTGTTACATTGAGAACTAATCATTTATTTGAAAATGTATGGACGATTTAGTTTGGCTAGCATGTTAGTTGAGCAATAAATGCGTTAGATCTTAGGCATTAAATTGTTTAAAATCAATCATTTATCAAACATGTATCGAACGTTATGTTTAAAGAGTAGTTGCAAATATACTTGTCAGATCCAAAGTATTAGTAGAGATATACTACAATTGAAAAGAATTTTGTAGAAATTAAAAAATTTAGATATCAAACTATTGGACCTATCAATGATAGGCTATGTAGTAGAAGTAGCCAATTAGCGATAGAGTGTATCACTTAAAAATGTTGCGTCTTAAAATGTATACTACATTAACATGTTGTTGTATCCTTCCTTCTTACGCATATAATTGTTAACTTTTATATATAATAATGGGTTTTTGATATTGCAGAAATCTAGTATTGGAAATGGAACTGTTGGATACAATGTTCTCCAGTCACATAGCATGCCTAGTAGTGATAATTGGTACTGGCTGGGTGTTGGTGTGATATTGATTTATGCAATTCTTTTCAATAGTTTGGTGACTTTGGCTTTATCTAAACTCCATCGTAAGTAAATAAACAAATTGTAATTTTCAAAGGAAAATTAGTAATGAGTGTTAATATGATAAATACACACATATATATGTATATTATCAAATGATAATATTATTCTTTGTCTTTTCATTATCCACAGCGCTAATAAAAGCTCAAACTGTAATCCTAACTGATACCAATGAAACTGATTCTACTGCAAACAATAAAGGTCAGTCAATTTTTTTTGTTCCCTTGTATGCTGGCCTGGTGTATTATGGTCCGTTTGGATTGACTTTTCAAGTGTTTATAGACACTTAGAAAGTCAATCCAAACGCCATTAATCATCTTTTTGACATTGCTCATATTGATTACACTGCAGAACAAGTTCCAAATTCAAATGGAAAAGGAGGAAAGGGAATGATTCTTCCATTCCAACCATTAACAATGACTTTTCACAATGTCAATTATTTTGTTGATACTCCAAAGGTTAGCTACACATTTAAATTTTTGTCAAATATATATCAATTTAAATTTTTGACCATTTATCAAATGATTTTATATGATATTTTTACTAGATCCCATTTAAAATCAACTCAAAATTGTCTAAAGAAAATTACTTTTCTTCAGAAAGTCCCCAGAGTAGCAGAACCGATAGTAAAACGGCTCAAATTTAATGAAGTCGCAAGTTCAACTTTAAAAATTTTAAAACAGCTTGTTTAAACTTGATTTACTTATTAGTTTGAGATTTTCGTTGATACAAACCATAATAGTTAAAGGGTATAAATGAACTTATATTACTCAAATTGTATCAAATTTATTCATAGGAAATGAAGCAGCAAGGAATACCAGAAAATAAATTACAACTATTATCAAACGTGAGCGGTGTATTTTCACCAGGGGTTCTTACAGCATTAGTTGGTTCAAGTGGAGCTGGAAAAACCACATTAATGGATGTTCTTGCTGGAAGAAAAACAGGTGGTTACATTGAAGGTGAAATTAAAATATCAGGTTTTCCAAAAGAACAACGTACTTTTGCCAGAATTTCTGGATATGTAGAGCAAAATGATATTCATTCCCCTCAAGTCACTGTTGAGGAAAGTCTTCAATTTTCGTCCTCTTTACGTCTTCCAAAAGAAATCAGTAAAGAGAAACGCCAGGTAATTATTTTGCCTTTCATCTATAAAAAATACTTAGGTAAATCTCGAACTACACTATAATAACTCTATCAAATTTAATGTATGTTTTTCAGGAGTTTGTTGAAGAAGTAATGAGTTTAGTGGAACTTGATACTCTTAGGCATGCGTTGGTTGGTATGCCAGGTGCTACTGGTTTATCAACAGAACAGAGGAAACGGTTAACAATTGCAGTGGAGCTAGTTGCAAATCCTTCTATCATTTTTATGGATGAACCTACATCTGGACTTGATGCTCGAGCCGCTGCCATTGTAATGCGAACCGTTCGTAATACAGTTGATACAGGAAGAACTGTTGTTTGTACCATTCATCAACCCAGCATCGACATATTTGAAGCATTCGATGAGGTTTTGACGACAGTAAATTAAACCTTATTCTAAGTCAGTCATAATGTAGCTATCTATCTTATAATAATCAAATTTATATGTAACCTTTTTTTGTGCAGTTACTTCTTATGAAACGAGGGGGACGCGTTATATATGGAGGAAAGCTAGGAGTACATTCACAGATAATGATAGAGTATTTTGAAGTAAGACTATATAAAATCAGAGTATAATAATATAATGCAAATCATAATGATTAATTTTCATTATATTATAGGGAATTAGTGGAGTATCTCCAATACCAGATGCTTACAATCCAGCTACTTGGATGCTTGAGGTCACAACACCTGCTGCTGAACAGAGAATTGGAAGAGATTTTGCTGACATTTATAGAAACTCTGGTCAATTCAGGTGCTGTTACGTATATTATAGTCTACGTTTATTTTAGCTTAAATTACATATTTAGTCCCTCAATTTTGATATTTCTATTTACTTGATCTCTCAACTAATCTCAATATTACAAATTTAGACTTTGTTTGGTAACCCTTTTGTTTTTTAGTTTTTGAAAACTAAGTCTATATACTCCTCTTCCACCACTAAATCTCTTGCTTTGTTATCTATTTTTTACCAAATGTTTTCAAAAACCAAATCAAAGTTTGAAAACTAAAAAAAAAAAAAATAGTTTTTAAAAACTTGTTTATGTTTTTAAAATTTGGCTAGGAATGAAACTATTTTACTCAAGATTGATACAAACCCCATGATAAGAGAATGAAAGGAAATAGGTATAATTTTCGAAAACTAAAAACAAAAATTGAAATAGTTACCAAACGAGATCAAATTTGATACTAAACCCAACATATATACATATTATATTTTGGCTATAAGTTTGAACATTATTATGATCATGTTTTGAAAAATATTGTTATGTGTAGGAATGTTGAAGAATCCATAAAGCAATACAGTGTTCCACCAAGTGGTGGAGAAGCATTAAAATTTGATTCCACATACTCCCAACACACATTATCCCAATTTATAATTTGTCTTTGGAAGCAAAGGCTTGTTTATTGGAGGAGTCCACAATACAATGTCATGAGATTATGTTTCACCTTCATAAGTGCACTCATATTTGGTTCCGTCTTTTGGGATGTTGGTATGAGAAGGTAAACATCTTTTTCTCATCTCATACTTCTTAAGCATTACCCTTCTGTCAATTTTGTTTATCATTTTCATTTTGTTTCTACGTTTTAACCTATTACAATTAATTTACTCTAAATTTTTAACCTTAAAGATCAAACTAACTTGCCAAGGAAAGTTGAGTTGGGGACAAGTAGAAATTAATTTTATCTTATGAACAGCGTGAGGTCCCTTCATTTTTTCAGTGTGTAATCTCCAACATGCCCATCAAGATAGATAGTGCCACTTTTGGCTTCATCATATGTCCTAATAGAGAACTGTACTCCAAATTGGGTATTTCTTTTTTTTCTTTTTTTCTTTTTTTTTTTAGCATTTTGCTAAATTAATGTTATGAATGAATGTTTGAAAGGAATTCAACTCAAGAACTGATGGTTGTTATGGGAGCTCTATACTCTGCATGCTTATTCCTTGGAGTAAATAATGCTTCTTCTGTACAACCAATTGTTTCGATTGAGAGAACAGTGTTTTATCGAGAGAAAGCAGCAGGAATGTACTCTCCAATTGCTTATGCATTTGCCCAGGTAATTAATTTTAGTTAATTGTACTTTGTGACATGGAAATAATCTATATGTATAATAATGGTTTTTTTCTTTTTTTTGTATTTGCAAATTAATAATTAAATACTAATCAAACTTTTTTTAATTTGTTGTTTATTCCCCAACAGGGTTTAGTGGAGATTCCATACATTGCTACACAGACCATCATTTTTGGTGTTATCACATATTTAATGGTTAACTTCGAAAGAAATATTGGTAAGTTTATTAGATTTAATGTTTGTTCGTGGATTGAGTTGGGGCACTTCTGAACATTTAGGTTACTTAGATATCATCTATTTAAGAGCGGTTGGAGTTAAAATGATCTTAAAAAATCATGAAATTATTTAAAGCTTAAAATAAACAATGCTTTCCCGTTGTGTCCTATTCTTCTACATTTGTTTGCTGAGAAATGACTTTGTGTGTTTGGAAATTTTGCAGGCAAATTCTTTCTTTATATCCTCTTCATGTTTCTCACCTTCACCTATTTTACATTTTATGGTATGATGACGGTTGGCCTCACTCCTTCACAACATATGGCAGCCGTTGTTTCTTCCGCTTTCTACTCGTTATGGAATCTCCTCTCTGGCTTTCTCGTTCCAAAACCAGTAAGTTTAAAGGCCCGTTCGGATTGACTTTCTAAGCCGTTTAATATGTACACAAAGTGTTGTTTAAGCGTGGATGGCTCTATTAATTAATTTGGTATATATTTCACATCTTATCAGAGCATTCCAGGATGGTGGATTTGGTTTTACTACATCTGCCCAATTTCATGGACATTGAGGGGAATTATAACATCACAACTTGGTGATGTAGAAACCATAATTGTTGGACCGGGTTTTAAGGGCAGTGTGAAACAATACTTGGAAGTAAGCTTAGGTTACGGTGGTGACGGTATGATCGGAGTTTCCGTTGTCGTTCTCGTCGCCTTCATCCTCCTTTTCTTTACTGTCTTTGCAGTCTCCGTCAAGCTAATCAACTTCCAGAGAAGATAGAAAACAATTAGTACATTATTATGTGTTGTTTAGTTTAAGATTTCACTATAAGTATACATATACACATATATACATATATATATATATATACATATATATATATGTATTTGGTAATATAGGTCTGTTGGAGAAACAAGATATAATTGAATTTTAGTCTGTGGACACACATGTTGTCAAATTTTGTTTCATGAGATTGATAAAGACAATTTTGTCCGGAAATGATTCATATGAAACAAAGTATAGTTTCAAGGTTTTTTTTTATTATTATTATTTAAGAATTTGATTAGAAATTTAATTGTTTGTTTAAGAAAAGTGAAATGATACTAAGAAAATTGGGAGGAAACAACTAATGAATTCCTAACATTGAAAATAACTAAAAACGATATCCTGATTTAATAGGTCTAATTTTTTTCACTTAATTCTGATCAACAATTTAATAAACAAAATGGTTGATGTTTACGTTGTATTAACACTTCAGACTCAGAATTTGGAATTGTTCTTATTTCTCTTGAATGCTTCTAAGAGTGAAAATTGTCTTCGCTCACATGTTTTGTCTATTTCATTTGGATGTGATATCACTTTATTCATTTACCACTCCTAGACTCGAGGTGTTATATAATATTATTACATTATAGTATAAAATGTTACCTTGTTTGAAAAGGTGTTTGACGAGATTTTAGAAAAATTTAATTCGTTAAATGAATTTTTGTATTTGTATTGATTTCGATACAATGAGTACAATTTTTAATAAATGATTCTTTTATGTTTTTTCAAAATAGTAAATGTGTTTGAGAGCTTGACAACTGCCCTTGCAATTTATTCTCAATTTTGATTTATTCAAATGATTTTTCAATTTGTTCTCGATGTTGATTTATCTTAAAAGGCTTTGCAGTTTGTTCTCATACGTCATCTTGTTCTCAATGTTGATTAGTCTTGAGGCTTTGCAACTTGTTTTCAAAGTTACAATTCTTAGTTTGAAAGTCTATCTAACATTCGAAGTGGTGTCTTCAAAATCATGTTTGATTCTCAAAAGTTTTAAAATAATATGATTTTTTTATTCTCTCTAGAATTTCCTCGGGAATCTATGACTTCTGCTTCAAGTAATTTTTGGAGCTTCTTATAAGTTTTTAATCTCCTAAAAATATTTTGAGGTTAAGATTTTTAGATCTTCCGGAGGACAAAACGTAATCTTTGGAGATTCTATTTTCAAAAATAGTTTCAGTCTTCAGAATGTGAGAGCTTCAAAGTCTCAACCTTCAAAACTCTAAAGTAACAAAGCTTCAATTTTTCAGAACTAGCTTCGATCTCCGAAACTTATAATATTCAAATCCTCAGTTTTCGGTGCTTGAAAACCTCATAACTTTAATTCTCTCAATCTACTTTTTTTGAAATGAAGGGTAAGACCACCATTTATAAAGTTTATTGGAGGCTTAACATGAGACTAGGCTTGGTTACTTCTAGGACTTGAAATTGGGTTTGGGTTTCAACTTAGACTAAAGTTAGGTTTGTTCTATATTAGAACATGTTTACACCTTGACTAGATAACAATACACACAATGACAAAATAACAATGTTCTAAGAGTAAGCCAAAATAGTATAACAAGACTTATTTATTAATTGAAATAACTAAGAACTTATAAGTCAAAATAGTATAGTCGAGATACCATTCTGATAAGCGTTGTCCTGAAGATAATTATTGACTCTACAAAGGCTGAAAGCATAACACATTGATCGTCTCATCAGGATACTTTGATAGAACTACAACTATTCGAATAGAAGGAACTACAAATTAACTTTTATATATGTTAAATTAGTTAAATTTGTACATGAAGCACCATCTAATTTTATGGTTTCAATTCAATGTAAATTTTCTAACCGTTGATTTAATCTACAAAATTATTATTATTATTATTTATGTTTCAAATATGTGATAACTTGATGTGATAACTTGTGATTAAACGAAAATTTTCTTCGAACAATCGTAAAATTAATTATATACACTACCCATTTAAGATGGTACTAAATGCTACAAGTCTACTTTTACGGTTAAATTACAAATATGATCGCTAACTTTGAAGTTTGTGTCTTTAATATTTCTTTAAACTTTGAATTTTGTATTTCTCTAAAAAAAAAAAACAATTTTATCACATTGTCCATAGAACTCTAATTAGTGTCTAATAGGTTATTGACTTTCAACTTTGAGTTAAATAGATCGTAATATTTTCAATTATGAATCTAGTAAGCATAGAAGGCAATCTATTTTTATAAACCTCACAAATCTACAAGGTACAAAATTGAAAATTTAAATCTCAATTACATATCGAATTTTGAATTTATATCCATAGTTTAACTTAAGTTAAAGTTATCATAATAAAGAGAAAATACCAATCTTTACCTCTAAACTCCAAGGATTATATCAATTTAAATCTCAAACTCACAGTGGTATCATTTTAAACCTTAAACTTTTGTAATTATATTAATTTACACCCTCTATTACGTTTCACTTGAAAAAACTCCATCTGAAACTTATTATGATATGAATTAAACCCCAAGACAATCATAAATTAATCGATTTTGACTTAGTTTACCACTATGTAAGTTTGAGAATCTAATTTTACCATTTAATTTTGAAGAGTTCAAATTTTAAAATTAAAAGTTTTGAAGTGTTATCAGTTATAACAATTACCACATCTAGAGTAGTTTTTGCAATTTGGGCTTATTATGTTAAAATTAAATAATATTTGTGGTCTCTAACCTTTTATATAAAGCTTTGGTTTGTAACTATTTAGTTCTTATACATACAATTTTGTATCAATTTATTCTCTGAACTTTGATATGTACCAATTTGGGTCATTATACTCTCAAATTTGTAATAATTTAGTCCCCAACGTTAAATTTTAAAAACTTCATCAAAATTTGATGTCAACTTTATTATTTTATGATGTAGATTTTGTATTATCTAAAATTAACATGTCTCTAAATAATTTGTCAGTTTTTTTTATACAAAAATTCACATTAAATTTTCACACTAATTTTTACAATAGGTACTAAACCGTAGAAAAATTTAGAGTACAATAACTAAATTGTTACATAATAAAGTTTAAGGACTAAATTATTATAAATTAAAGTTCAACAACTATAGTACTACTTCTATGAAAGTTTAGGGACTAAACTTGATTTTTAACCTTATTTTAACTAAAGCTTCATTAAAGGCTGAAACGATTAAGAAACACTACTTAATATTATCGTGGTAGCTATTATTATTTTTTAGTACAACAATTGTAGGGATAGAGGATTGAAACTCTCACATCTAACATTAAAGGGCTGTTTGGAGAGTTGTAATGTAATCAAGATTACTGTGAATCAAATGTGTGTTGGAAAGCGTGAGTAAACGAAGATATAACGAAAATGAGATCGTGAAACGTGAAAACAGTGAGAATAAAGTTGGTTTAAAAATTGTCAGAACAGAAGAATGGTTTGTAGCCAGAAACACTCAATCCAAAAATGAATTTTGGATTGCATTATGTTGCGAGTGGCTTTAGAAATCAGGGTTATAATAGCAAAAAGAATAAAAGAAGACTAAAGAAACGGGCCCAAGAATGGAACAAGTCTAGTTGACCTCAACCCAAGGCTGAGCCTGAAGAAAGGTCTAAAAGGTTGGAAGCCCAATATAAGCTAGGTTAAGAAGGGATTGAACCCTACAAATACCTAGTAAGAAGATTGGGTCGGTCGGCCTCGTCCTAGAAGAATTATGCCCACAACCAGTCAAATCATAAATCCAACTCAGATAAGGAATAAAAAAGAGGTGAAACCTATAAATAAGACTTAGGGTGCATATAAGATGTAAGTTTACACCAAGTGTCCAAAGCTTACACCACATTGGTATCTAAATTTTTGTTTGTTTGTCGGCGAGCTTTCTTCTAGTAAAACAAATTTGTCCAGAGTTCTTTATGTTTGCAAGCGAGCTTTCTTCTACTAAAGTACGCTTAGCTTGATCAAAATTTGGTATCAACACAATATATTACAAACTTATCTCTATCATGGAACTCTAGACATCGTTGATCCTGTCAATTACGGTTAAAATAAACTTTTTTGTTATCACATGAAGTGAAATTTGTAAATAAAAGTAAAAGTTTGTAATTATGTTTTGAGGTTTATTTTCCGTAATGTAATTGGAGCACCCAAACCCGGCGATGGGGGAGTCAGTTGGGTTGGCCTATAAATACGAAATCTAATCCTCCGATTTAGATGTGATCATGGATGGAGATGGAGATTCTCCATTGACGTCGAAATCCAGTTCTCACACTTTCCTACCACTTTTTTCGATTTTTCTCCACACCTATTTCCCAATTCCTCAAAAAACCTCCGTCTATATCCTTCTTCCTCAATCTGATTAGGGTTTCCAATTTCTTCAATTTTCCCTCCCTCATTCTCTGCACCGCCACAAATTCCTTCCTCATTCTTCAATTTTTTTTTCTATTTATATAAATTTCAACATCGCTTTCCATGAAGAACCCTAAGAATAAGAAGAAAAAGAAGAAGAACATCCCATCGCCGGCGTTGGGATCCACCCCTGCTACCATTGTTGCCAAAGATGATGCTATTAACGTCGTCGGTGCAGTGACGGAGGCGTTATCGGTGGCTTCTCTTAACGATCCGTCGTTACCTGTTTCTGGAGAAGCTAGGGTTGGTCTGAATGAAGACGCTGATAGTTTTGACGATTTGATGACGACTTCTTCCTCGTCTTCAAGTGCGATCGCGCCTTCGTGTTCGAGTTCGTATTCTTCCGAGGATGTTTTAGATTATAAAGGTTATACGGGGAAGAAACAGAAGCGGGTTGTTGCTGCTACCGGAACAATATCTACGGTTTTGGGGAAGGATTATGTTCGGTCCTCATTGAAGAGGAATTCAAGGAATAAATTCATGGAGTTTGACCATGGGAAGTTTTCTCAACAGGAGGCAGAGCAATTCCTTTGCTCCATGTTAGGGGATGAGTGTGAACTGAGCATGGCCGTCGTAAGAGATGTGCTATGTGAGTACCCTTATTATTCCTCACACCTCTTTCTAAAGTTTATGGGAGAAATGTTTAGATTTAATGGTGTCTGAATAGCAAACGATGCTTTTTGCTAGTTTGACTTTTATTCATCCGTGTTTATCTGTAAATCGAGTAGGTTGTCAAATGTGGTGATGTAGGTTAGATTATAAATAATATGAATGCTTATCATTGTAAATAAACTCATAAAGATACATGTTTAACCATCTGAAGAACACGGGTTAACCAGTCATTACTCTGTAGGTTCCGCAAAAGAGTTGTAAAGCTTTTATATATATATTTTTTAATTTTTTAAAAAAAAATTATGAAAAAGAAAGAGTTTCAAAGATAGGCAAGAAGGAGATAACATATATATATATATATATATATATTTTAATTTTTAATTAAAAAATTATGAAAAAGAAAGAGTTTCAAAGATAGGCAAGAAGGAGATAACATAAACTAAAATTGGCTGCTAGAAGGTTTACAATGTAAGGGTATACATTACCTATTTTTTTCCTCTACCTTAAGAGAGAGTTTACAGACATCATTATAACTCCATTGTGTCTCCATTAAGGTTGTAATTAAACCATTTTTCTAATTTCAGGTTTCAGTCCTAGAATCTTGGAGAGAAATTTCTAGGGAAAATATTTAGTTAGAACATCTGAGGCTTGCAATAGACAAGAAAACCACCTTGTTTTATAGCTAATCTCTTTAGGCTCTGGGAGTATGCCCGTACCCTGTTGGCTACATTATTTCATTGTTAATGAAAGCCGTCTCCTATAGAACAATTTTGGTAATTTTGGATTGGAGCCCTTTAATGTCCCTATTTGGATGTCTATCTGAAAAGACATTTGTAATTATTCTCTTTATCTTGTTATTTTGGATTGGAGCCCTTTTCTTTTCTTACTTTGTTGGACTGAGGTTTTTTGTGCTCTTTTTGTGGTCATTGTTTATGTTTGCTCCTTGTCTGTTTCTTCCGTTTATTCTCAATGGAATCATGAAACCGCACTGTTATTGTTTGCCCTGGTAGTACCACTACATCTAATATATAGAAATTATATTGCTACAAGGCAAATAATTTAGAGATGGTGTATGCCACTGGTAAACTGTTAAACCAAGGTAGTATGGGTTGCCTTTGCCTCACTTGGTTAGAATGGGATGATCATTTTGGTACTAATGTGGCCTGTCTCTCCCACCCCAATAACTGACTCTGGGGTGTGGTTCTCCACAGTGCTTTAGTACCTAACATAAACCTTCTCTCTTGGAACTATGTTTTTGAATATTTACTTTTTTCTTTTCTTTTCTTTTTTTTTTCTTGGGTGTTTTCATGTTGTAACAGAATCGGATATCAGCTCTTTTTCTTTCCCCCTTAATTATTTGTTATTAATATTATTTGAATACTAGTTGTGCCAGTTCCTTGACTATCCAGTTTTATATTCGCAGGTCAATGTGGCTATGATGTGGAAAAGGTACTGTGAGTAGTTATACTTCTGTGTTTTGATTTTCCCTCCTGGTTAGTTTATCAATTACGTCAGTTACCATCTCACTATACTTTCCCTTGTATCCTTTGCTGAATTATTGTCATAGTATCATAGATGCTCACTGTCCAACACAGCCCATTAGTATTAATGCCCTTGTAAGTAGTGATATACTTTCCTTCAATTTATTGTCACGTCTCATTTGCAGTAGCAATAGTTGTGACAACTCAACTGTCTTTGCAGTAGCAATAGTTGTGACAACTCAACTGTCTTGTGGTTCTCATTTTTCTAGGTTGTTGAGATATTTGTTAGTGAGTGCTAACTGTTTCTTTAATTTTTATTAAATATTTGGCTGATCAACTTGATAGTCTTTTACACCATTTGTCAATTTTCAATCTTTATGTCTAAATATTTCCTTGTACCAATGTAGTTTATTGACCAATCACATGCTACCAGTTCATATCATGGAGATTTTTTGCTAACCTTACCTGCTACCCAAGAAGTGAACCATAAGTGGAATTGAAATTTCCTTTTCTCCCTATCAACCAGAACCTTTGGTGTCACTGGCTTGTACTTGTCTTTAAGTTTTCTGCCAAGTGAAAATTGTTTAGATCCTATTTACTATGTGAATATTTGCTTTAGCAACGATTTTTTGACTCCATGTTTTTTAGTCCTAATTTTGGGTTTTATCAAATGTTTCAGGCTTTAAATTTATTGCTTGATTTAGCTGCTCCTTCTAGTAAACAGTTTGAAAGTGGTAGGGACTCGTGCAATGGTTCTAACTTTCAAGAAGATTTGGGATCTCCAATTGACCATATTGAAAATGTGAGGAAGAGTTTTCCCCTTTTAAGTAACCTTCTGCATTCAATCATGTCGGCAAATATGCTTACTATGTGCTATGTAATTTGCACTCTTTTTGGAATGTGGACTTGTTGGATGTTGTGAACAGTTGATAGATCGTGCATCAGATTCTACCTCCTACTCATCTGAAAGTGAGTTTCCGGAGAGTATATGGTCCTTTGCGGCTTTATGTAGGTAAGTTGTTGGTTTTTTTAATTTTTTTTTTATTGTTGTTGTTGTTTCTGCATTTAACCTCAACGAGTTGAGCATATAGTGGTAAATAACTTTGGTTCAATTTGACCCATCTATCATATCATAAACTTCTTTGGATATTATTGGTTCTACTTGTTTCCATTACCATTGAGTTCTTCAATTACCTATCTCTTTCAAAACCTTCTTTCACCTGTACAACCCACAACAAAACTTGTAACTCAGAGTTTAGTAAACAAAAGACATATACGTAACCATTCTCTCAAAAACTCTCACTCAACATAACCCTAGATGCATGAACAAGAAAAACGAAACCTAAACTGGATGACAGACCGGTAGCAATAGGCCAGGCTTGGTAATCATGATCTCTACCTAGAAAGTGGAAAACATTTTGGAATAATGAGCTAAAGCCTATTCAGTGACAATTTGAATAAAACATGCTTATAATCATGTTCTTAAGAAATAATAGTAAAAGAGGCATTGCTAAAACTTTCTCATTACTGTAATAACTATATATGCCTGGCTCAGTTGTGGTAGAATTTAATCAGTTCAAAAGTTGTTGCCACTTCAAACATTGACTTGATAACTATAAATCGCCACATTGCTTTGAAGCTTGAAATCAGACACGGAAAAAATCTTTTGTTTCTCTGAAGTTGTGAAGCTCGTGATGCTCTGTACTTTGAACTCCCAATGTCTAAGTCAGATCAAATTGTCTTTTAACTACCATGCCATGCACAATGTTTGAGTAGCCATCCCTGGGTTCCCTTTGATGTCCTTGTCCACAGCAAAACTACAGAAAAAATTTGAGACTTACCAAAGTAGTCTTCTGGTTCAATTCTGCAAAATACAATCTTTTTTGCTTGTTGTTATAGTGACAGACGGTCCTTAGGAGTGGATGAAAATTATTGAAAGTAACCATTTAATGCCCTCTTCTTCTGTGAATAGTTTGCACGAATGTTTCTGGAGTTAGTCTGGTTGATCTTTTATTTTCCAAACATTCCCAGTTCATTCAGTAGATATGAGATGTTTCAGAGTTAATTTTCATTTTTTATTGTTCGTGTTAATTCTTCAATAAAATTTGCTACCATATTCTATTTGGAAGTCTGTCTACATGCTTAAAGTTGTCAATGATGACGTCGTACTTTTGTGATGCAATTTGTTTGGCTTTTGTTCTTGAGTCATTTGTGGATGAGGTGAACTCCATGATGAAATTTTCTTTTAATATGTATGTGATGTAAAATTTTATCTGAACAACTCCCTCAAACCAAAAATAGGAATGATGTGAAGGTTCTTGCTGGTTCTGAAGTCCAAAAACCACAACCCTCGAGAAATGTTGAATCGGATCTCCCTCAAACATTGTTAGAAACTTTATTCAACATTTCGAGAAGTCCTGAATATGAACCAAACACCATGAATTGGAGAAGTATGGTGAAGAAAATGCAATCTCTGGGACCTGCCATTGATGTCAATCCCTCAAGTTGTGTTCAGAATACTAATGACACTAAATGTAATTTTGCAATTTCTTTATGTGATTTTGTTTCGGTATTATTTTCCTTATAAACTTTCCATCCTGTCTTTTTCATCAATTATGAGAAGAAAATTGAATTAAGCCAATTTGTTGGTTGGGATCCTCACAACTTTAACTGCTAAGTTCGTTCAATGTTACAGCCAAAGATGACTATCAGTTCTATAGGGAAAATGCAAATCAGCATTGGGATTCAGTGAAATCCTATTTCCAGAAAGTAATATACTTTTTAGCACCTTACAAGTTTTCAATATCTGAATAAGTTTGGATTTATATGTGGGTGCATTTTTCTTCAGGCAACAACAGCATATACAAAAGGAGAAGGCAGTTATGCATCTTACCTTTCAGAGCAGGTTTGTTTGCAACAGAGCAGATCTATGTAATTCCATTGGGTTTTTCTTATCATATCATGTGCATAGTTCATATTTCTAGTTTTCTTTTTGCAGACTTTCTTTCTTTGATTGTTTATGTCATTTGTTTAATGAACTTCTCAATTAAATTGGAGGATAATTGAGAAATCTTCTAATATCCATCTCGTGATAATAGCAATACTCAGCTTGAACCATTGACTGTGCAGGGGAGAGCACAAACTAGACTGGCGCACAAGGCTGATGACAAAGCAAGTCATAATATATTTTTAGCCAGGTAGTTATTTTGCATAACTTAAAAGCAGCAACATTTAGGCAATTTTTGTTTTTAATTGTGAACTAAATTGTTACTGATTGTTGCAGAAATAGGGAGATAGAAAATGTGATTACAATTGATTTGCATGGGCAACATGTCAAACAGGCAATGAGGCTTCTTAAAATGCACCTTCTATTTGGATCTTATGTTTCCTGTGAGCATACCTGCCAATTGCTATTATGCACTCCTTCCTAATTATATATATATTTTTTTATATAATCATCTTCCTGATTATAATATCTATTTTCGCTGTTTTGCTCACTATATATATATTTTTTGTTGGAAAAAATCATTTTTACCCTTATACTTGGCTCACTTTGTCAATTTTGGCCTCATTTTTTAACCTCGTCAAATTGAAACCTATACTTGAATAACTGGTTGTGGGTGAGAAATTAGTACCCTTGATAAAATAAATTAGAAAATTCCCATAGAACCAACCTACAGTTACTAAATCTAACCAGGAAACCACTTGAAATCAAGCCACGAATGTCAAAACCCAACTATGAAAACTTCTGAACCAAACAACTGCCAACTACCAACAAAATAGCTTCATCCAAGTACCATCATGATATATCTAACAATTATTTTTTTATTTTTTTATTTTTTTAAAAAAAGAAAAAAGAATAACGTTACTTAGGGGTAATAATTTTTCAACTTATTCAAGTTTGAGTTCAATTTGATAAAGTTCAAGGTTAAAATTGACTTATTGAGCTAAGTACAGGGATAAAAATGAGTTTTTCTGTCATTTTTTCTTGCCTATTATTCTAGCCATTCAATCTCTCAGAGTTATCACCGGATGTGGATCACATGGTGTAGGAAAATCAAAGTTGAAAACTTCAGTACGTGTCGACCATTCATCCCTTGCTTTATACCCATGTTTGAGTTTAATAAATATTTAACTCTGGATGTTGCTTTCGACTCCACAACAATCTCATCTAGGCTTATAGGAATCATATAATATTCAACATTTTCATCACGCAGGTTATCAAACTCCTAGAAAATGAAGGTATCGAATGGAGTGAAGAGAATCGAGGAACCATACTGATAAAGCTCAGTGGTTACAGAGAGTTTAACTTTCTGGATTCTCATAGCGATACTGAGTAAGATTTCTTATTCATCCAATTGTTCATTACTTGATGTATTTACAACCTTTGTTTTTAGTTGCATAGCACATTGATCAAGGGCAAGGTATTGAAGTTCATTGTAAACTTATAGTTTGGTGTAGTTGCGTATTTAGGCGAACAACTTAAATTAGGCCCCCCTAAACCAAAACTAATTCATACTCTTAGTTATACCTAGAGCATTCTTTTCTTGCCCTTCAGTAGAAAACCTTGTAATCCCCCTTCTTTTCTAGCCTTAATCGACTATAACTATGTACAACAATGATTTATAAGATTATTTCTGTCGGGTGGAAATTTTGTACATGGGCAGTAACGGTAAATCTAATTGGGCTTTGCTTGATTGAATTGATCATGTATTGCCTTTGTGTTGTACAGATAACTCTCCCTCCTAATGTAGTTCTGATTCTCTTTGTAAATTGCCTTCATTTGTATCATCATTCAATGAAACACCTTTTGTGTTGCTGAGCTTTACTTAGAAGGGGCTGCCGTTGTGCATCAAATTTCTTCGATGCTATACAAGGAAGGGGTGTTCTATCGTTCTATCGCTTAAGATTTGGTTACGTAGATTGGACCATAGGCCCATGCTTTTGAGGGTAAAGTCTTCGAACTAATTCTTTAAGTCCAGCAATCGAATTTAATCATGGGTTACGACCTATCACTTTAGATTTTGGTTGCATGGATTTATTGATCCTCCCATTAATTTATTTACTAGTCTAAAATAGTTGAAATCATTTGTCATTTTCAAAATCACCAATATGGAGGGTAAGTTTTGCACCATACCATTAATTAGCCCTTCTTCCTATTTGAGTCTATGTTGACCTGGAAGTTTTGCATAGCTAATATTCCATCTTTTATTTATCTATGAAATTAGAAATCCACGTCGTTAAAATGAATAACTATGTCAAACTTGAGTATAAAAGGTGGACGGGACTTAGGTATAATAATCATAAGTTTTCATACTTAATAGTCAGCGCACGTTGACCCCACACATTTGCAATTTGAGAGCCATTAAACCCTTAAATCAAACTAACTTAACTAATCACTGCTAACCAAAATTGTCATGAAGTTGGTCAGCTCCAAAGTTTTGTGGAAAACTGCACTCATTTTACTCTCATCTTAGCCACCGACATCGTCAAAAACCGTCGAGAGAAATACACCCACTTGTTAATAGGTAGACTTTATGGTGAACAATAGCCACCAATTTGATTGTCGATAATCTGATGAATTCGTGAAAATAATGGTAATGTTGATCTACTCGACAATTGCTCATGAGTCAACATAGGAATACCGTTGGAGGAGATGGCAAGGATTTTGAGAATGAGCTACATGGCGGCGATTAGTTTTATGGTTGTATATCGCTACCCTTTCTGTGAAGTTGAGAGTGATCGAGTCTGTTTGTTCTGTTGCATTTTATTTCCCAACCAAAGAAAATGATATGTTGATGGAATCGTGTAGGACGCTAAAAAAGAAAGTGAGTTTCTAGTTTAACAATTTCAGGCATATTTTACTTTAATTAATTTTCTAATCTTGAAACTTGAACTTGTCTCAAAATAAAATTGGTTTAAATTGAACTTTCAAACATTAACAACTTACCAAATGGTACCACAACGATCATCAAAAGATACTCCTAGTTTTAGATTTTTTAAATTTTAAAATTCAAGAATTAAAAGTCTTAAGAAATAATAATCCAGTACCAGCTCAGCCACAGTAACATGTAAAGGTGAAAACAAAGAAATACCATAAAAATTCAAAAGCGAGTTTCTTTCCATTCTAGGATTTACAACGGTGCTGCCTTATTTTAGTTGTTTGCCTTGCATTTTTCCCTTTTTAATCTCTACTTCGTCTATGAAAGTAAGTGTGGTGGCTGACTATATTTTAAAAATCAAATCAAACCAAATGAAAGCTTAGTGAAACTGAAAAAAAAGGGTTCAGTTCAGTGTAAAGGAATTTTAAAACCAAACTATAATACATACATGTGTGTGTGTGTATATATAAAAGAGCAAAGTCGAAAACCTGCTAAATCGATTTTATATATACAAATTAAAAAAATTCGATTCAATTAGGTTTGACCACTGAACCGTTTTCACCTCTAGTGATTAGTGGCAAAATTGTGTAAAGCTTGCACCATTTTCCGTCACGTGGGATATGAAACTAACATAAAGACTTCAAACCAATTGACCTGAGAATAGGTGTTCATGACCTTAGCAGAGCCAAATTTATATTTCATTAAAGAACTTTTACACTGTTTTAACTTTTCATAAAGTAAATAAAAATATTAAACATAACAACGTAGTCCAGCAAAATGACTGGGATATATGAGTCAATGAGAGGTCCCTGCTTATATTGTTAAAGGTTCATGAACTACCTCAAATGCCCAATGCCAATTTCTCATTTTCTAAACACAATCCAGACCAAATACAACATAAAACCCTTACTATCCATAATTTTTCATATTTTAATCATTAAGTATCATTTAGCCCCCGTTTCTTAACCATTTAGTTTTCTTTTTCTTCTAAATTACGTTGGTTTACTTACCCCACCACTACTCTAACATGATATCTAGAGAGCATTTTCATTCAGTGTGATTAGGAGGACCTAGTTGTCAAATGATGCAAGTTTGGGAGAATCAAAACATTACTAAAAGGGAAGAAAATAAAAACCACCGCCATAAAATAAGACGTCCGTTGTGCACCAACACCAATTCTACCATAAACACCACAAAAAAGAAAAGCAGAGTGGATGATACTGGGGGCATACTATGTCTAATGCTTTGCTCTTAGAAAGAAGAAAAAAAAAAGAGATGACCTGTTGTCAATCATAGAGGGAGCTCGCCGCTGTCGGCAATCACAACTTTGCTCTTAGGTGTTCCGTTCTGCCTTCCCTCAGCTTCGATTTTATAAACTACGTCCATTCCTGACAGCACCTTTCCAAATACTACGTGTCTACCATCCAACCTGTGCGAATAATCAACATTCTTACTCGAACCATTTATTTTTAGTGATCAAACAAACAAGAAAATAACTTGTGCTACACAGGGATTTACCAGCTAGTTGTCACTGTTGTGATAAAAAATTGTGAACCATTTGTGTCTGGACCAGCGTTTGCCATAGAGAGGAGGCCTGTATATGTGTTTTAAATTGAATCTTCAATTATGGAGACCAGTTTAATACCTTAACACTGAAGGGGTAAGGGAAGGTTAATTCTTTTTTTACCTGGGCCAGTATGCTTCAGCTTGAAATTCTCGTCAGCGAACTTCTCTCCATAGATTGATTCTCCACCTCTTCCATCGCCGAGGGTAAAATCTCCTCCTTGAATCATGAAGCTGGGAATAATCCTGTGGAATGCACTACCCTTGTAGTGTAGAGGTTTTCCACTCTGCCCAACACCCTTCTCACCTGAAAATGAAAATCATGAATTATGAACCTAAATATCAAAATAAGGTCCGAGTAACCCATTGCATGTTGTAAAGAAGATGAACTAATTAAAATACTAACACCTACCTCTTTTTAGGTGTGTTTGGTTTAACTTTTCACATATTCAAATTCGAAAATAAGAACCACTTCAAATAGTTTTTGAAACAATGAACACGCAATTCAAATAGTTTTTGAAACAAATGAACACGCACGGGATTGTGAGGCATGAGGTAGAGCGACAGAGGAGGGCATTGCATGCTGTATCACGCATATTTTGATTCAGTGCGTCGTATTTAACTATTTAAGTAAGGAAAAACCTCAAATGCGAAAGATGTAACGGAGTTATCTCCTTACCGGTGCATAATGCTCGGAAATTTTCTGCATAACCACAGAAGGAAGAATCCGTAATTAGTGAGAGATACAATCAAATAGCATGCGGTGTATTGTACAATTCAGCGTTATGGATAGTCCAATGTACAAAGAAATAACATACCAGCGGTTTTAGGAACAGCCTTCCCAAAGAGACCCATCTCAATACGACCTGAACAACAGTTAACATTCAAATAACTCAGTTAAACTATGAGATGCGAAATCTCCGTTCTTATTGCCTTAGTATAAATGGGCATTGAATTTTACTTCACATCATTATATGATAATGTGATAAATACCATTCACCATCCAAATAACACGCAATCTGAAGTAGTAAACAATATCTAACATATCAAATACACCCAGTCTCGCCAGATAACTAAGCATTACATATTGTTCAAGCAAAAATGGGCATTGGACTGTCCTTTACTACATTACGCGATAAACCAAGTGACATGCATTCTATAGAATAGTAGAACATCTGATGTCTGAAGCATAGCCAATCTCGACAAACGGTTGAACAGTATACAGTATACAATTCATGAAAAAATGTCTAAACATTATATCAGACTAAACTACTGCTCGTTGGTTCACTAAGCATGTACATCGGGTATTGCGTTGCAGCATTGGGCCACCACAGAGCACGTATACTTTTTATACCGATGAGCAAAATGATTGAAGGTAAACTATATTAATTAAGAAAGCTTAATCGATCAAGTATGACATCATAATAACGAAAACAAATAATATCATACAAAATGAGTTAGTTAATTAGGTTTTGTCAATATAGACGCCTAACAATCGATAAACGATAACAACAGAAATCAAGCACGGTGTACATACGTTAATTGCTGTAGCACTCTATTCTTATTCCAAGTTCACACTATTTCAATTTAGACAAAAAGTCACAAAACAAAATCAATCATACCAGCAGCTTTTCCGTCAATTTCCACATCGAAATAAACTTTGTGAGTCACTTCTTTCAGATTCTCCTTCGACTTTTTTGCCTGGAATTAGAAATTTCATAGATTAATTTTCTGCTTTCACTTTATAAACCTCATTCCAATCCTCGCATAAAGATCGAAAGCCTCATTATCGAAGCAGTAAATGAAATCGGAGTTGATCACAGATCTAGAAAGCGCGACGGATCAGAGAGAATGAGGAACACATCTTTACAGCATAGAAAAACTATGGTCGGCCGAATTGGCGATCCAATTACAAAGAGAAATTTGATAGAGATAGAGGACGATTACCTGGATGAGAGTTAGGGTTCCTAGTAAAAGAAAGGTACATAAAATGAATGACGCCGTTTTCGCCATTTCGCCGGGAAATTCTCACTTCAAGAAAAAAAGAAAAATACAGTAACCTTCGCTTTGGGGGAATTGATCTGCCTTTTATACCCAAATTCTCTGTTCGCAATAAACGTGTAATTAATAGCTTTGTCCAACCGTTTTATGCCACGTGGCTTCCTCTTCTCTCCCATTGGTTGAACGGCTCCACTTTGTCACAATTGGGAATGAAGAGCCTTTCTTTCTCTAATAAAATTCAATTAACGAACTAATTTTTCTTAAATCATTTTATTTTTTGTTCTTAAATAAATTTATAAATATACGATCTGTTTCTAATTTCTCTTCTAATATCAATTTTATTTTCATCCATATATTCAATATGTAAGTCAGAACTAAAAAATTAGTTTTGTTAGATAATGATTTCGTTTTTTTTTTTAAATTTAAGTATAAAAATTAAAAAGAGGACGTCCGAAAATCTTCAAATAGGGCATCTTACGCTACTCCAAACACAAATAAACGATCCCTCAAACGTATCTAATATGTCTTTACATTTAGATTTTCTTTTTTCAAAAAGTCTCTTAAATTAAAATTTTGTGTCTAATAGATAAGAGAGGGTTAAAAATATAGCAATTGGATTTAGAATATTAGCATACATAGCAACATTCTTTAAAAAAATGCAAACATAGCAAAATCTGTCAAGTCTATCAATGATAAAAGTTTATCAATGATAGATCATAATGTAGATATTGATCTATCATCGAACCTATCAGCAATATTAAACAAACCAGACTAGCTTATAACTTAACCAATAAATTTCATATTGTTTATTTGAATATTTAGATTAAAAAGTCAGTAGAGCTTGATTTGTGAAAGACTTTGTTAGAATTTAAATGATAGAGAGAAGCGTAGTAAATGCAAATTTGGGGTAGAGACAATTTTATGTAGTTGATTTTGTGCTAATTTTAAATGAGTAGTGTTTGTCGGTGAACAAGTGAATATTGGCCAAGTAGGGAGATCGACCAATAGACCTACTATAACGTCATAATGCATAAATATAGAGGTCAACCGATAGGGACAATCACAAAGCTCGAAGGAGGTTACCCTATGAAGGTAAAAAAAATGCCTAAGTATTATATTTTGCACATACTTTCCCCTCTAGTGAAATAAAATCAACGATTCACAACAGTTAATTGTCTGAGAAGTTATTACCAAATAATTGTTACAAAAATAATTTCCATATAATCGTGAAGGTTCATGACATTTAAGGTACACTGAAATACACGTTAAACTCTCTTTTCTCTAGCTCTCTAGATCTATTACTAACTTGATCATCAGAATCTTAGTAGTCAAGCACCACAACAGTAAGAGTTTTTGTCTTTATTGTGCAAGACGTTTGTTCAATTTCTCCTTAAAATAATAAACTTACAGTAATAATTGACATAGTATTTTATCTTAGAACTGAGAGATTCGATCTTTCACCTCTACCATTGTTGTGCTAATAAAAATTAGTACAATCTAAAAACACTGTTTTCCACCGGATTAATCGAGCATTCCTCGAAAAGAAATGTTGTATCAATGGATTTTCTAATAGATCCTTCTAGTTCAAAAGAATATTACAGCTTTAAAAAAAAAAAGATTAAAATTTCTGTCAAACTATTTTATTAATTATAATACTTTTGACCTATTTTTTAACTTTCTATTTTTGCAATAATCACAAATAATTCAAAATCCAACTTGTCAACTTTCCAACCTCCACCTCAAATGTGGATAAACTAAGAAAGATTAATAATTTAGTATGATTAGTCCATTATTATTATTTATATTAATATTAATATCCAATAATTTTGAACATGTGAGAACAAATTAGTTATTTTGTTAATTTGTCATAAATACACTCTTTAAGTGAACATTAATAGCATAGGCTCTACATCTTTAATTTTGGAAAGCAAAAAAACCTTCTTTTTTAGTATAATTAATTTGATCGCATACCTCATGATAAATCACACTAGCTCATACGTCAATTTTATCAAATAAATACACGTCTTTTTTAAGTGAAAATATCAATTTATATACCGAAGATATCAAATTAAACAATAATTTCAAAGTGAGTTTATCTCAACGATAACTTATATGACCATCCTCAGTTGTTGAAAAAAAAAACTATATTTAATAAATTATCCATTATATCAATTTTAAGTTGTGAATTTTTTGGACGTGTACAAATTTTTGTTATATTTTGGACATGCATAGTGTAACTAGAAAGATTCATAGTATTTTTAAAATTGTATTAAATAAATATTATATTGAGTTGAAGACTAAAACATATTGTTGTAATATCTAACTTTTAATTTCTAAGAGACCATGAGAACTACAAATTTTAATTATATCGCATTGTTGTTGTTACTAATAAATTTTATGATGTTTTATCTAAATAAAAAAATAATAATGATATTTAAATTTTATGACAACCTAAAAACAATGGAAAAATTGTATGAACATAGAACTCATTTATGAGAATCAATTCTCTAATCGGAACAAAACTAAATATGAATTTTGTGAAAATGAAAATTTAAATAAAAGTCGTGACATTAGTCTTGTCCTTAAACTTTTACCAATAAATCAAATTAGATTTTTAGTACAACAATAATTGAGAGTAAAAAAATCCGATCAGGCTTATTAATACATTTATATTTTTGTAAAAAATAATAAATTTACATTAATTTAGTTATGCGATTTAATATTTTAATTGAAATATTTATAGATATTGCTATTTCTTTTTTTTTTTTTGGGGGGGATAAAAAAAATTACTTAAAATTACCATCAAATTATCGGCACTCAAAGGAACACAATTTGCAATTTAACCGAGAAAATAGAAAGAAAATGAACCGTAAAAATATATATTTTTTAATTTAAATTCACATTTCTCTCTTGGATCTTTAATCTTCTTCTCCGTCTGTCACCGCCCATTGACACATAGCCCTTTCTCTAAACCAATTTACAATTTGACCTCTCTCTCTCTCTTTCTTCTTCTTCCCTCTAATGGCGGACACCGGCGTAGTCACCGTCTACGGCAATGGCGTCATTTGTGAAGCTACCAAGAAATCTCCCTTCTCCGTCAAGGCCGGTTTAGCCCAAATGCTTCGCGGAGGTGTAATTATGGACGTCGTTAATGCCCAGCAGGCTCGAATCGCCGAAGAGGCCGGCGCCTGCGCCGTCATGGCCCTCGAGAAAGTTCCCGCCGACGTTAGGGCCCAAGGTGGAGTTGCTCGCATGAGCGATCCTCAATTAATTAAAGAAATCAAGCAAGCCGTGACCATCCCTGTCATGGCCAATGTCCGAATTGGTCATTTCGTTGAGGCTCAAATTCTCGAGGCAATCGGCGTGGATTACATCGACGAGAGCGAGGTTCTGACTCCGGCCGATGATAAGAACCACATCAACAAGCACAATTTCCGGATCCCTTTCGTATGCGGATGCCGGAATTTAGGGGAAGCATTACGCCGAATTCGGGAAGGCGCTGCGATGATTCGAACCAAAGGCGAAGCCGGAACTGGGAATATTGTTGAGGCTGTTCGTCATGTGAGGTCTGTGATGGGAGACATTAGAATGCTGAGGAATATGGACGATGATGAAGTTTTCTGTTACGCCAAACAAATCGGAGCACCGTATGATTTGGTTATGCAAACCAAGCAGCTCGGGCGGCTACCGGTGGTGCATTTTGCAGCTGGAGGAATTGCAACTCCGGCTGATGCGGCGATGATGATGCAATTGGGATGCGACGGAGTATTCGTGGGCTCCGGCGTGTTCAAGAGCAGCGATCCGGCAAGACGAGCTAGGGCTATTGTACAGGCGGCAACGCATTACAGTGATCCGGATGTTCTTGCAGAGGTGAGCTTTGGATTGGGAGAACCCATGGCGGGGATTAACCTCAGCGATCGGAATGTGAATGTGGAGAGGTATGCAAATCGGTCGGAGTAATTTGGGTTTCTCCATTTTTGGTTTGTGAATCAGAAGAAAGGCTTCAATGATGGGATTACCGGTAGAGGTGATGTTCTTGAAATCGTTATGGTTTTGTAACTCGTTTTGATGTTTCGCTTTTTGGGGTGATACCAATAAACTTATTCGTAATCTGGGTTTTTTTTTTTTTTTTTTTTTTGAAATAATTATATATGTATTTTGTATGTGGGTTTTCTTTTCTTTTGGGTATTTGATTTATGCGAAAGCTTAGTTGTGTTTGGTGTTTTAGGATTGAAATTTAGAATGAATGGTTTTGTTGAACCATGAATGATTACCGATCACAAAAATAAAAAATATATACAAAACAATAAAAGCATAGACTGGTTCTAGGTTGCTGGATGGCAAAATTTATGAATCTACAAGATCAAATGCAAATAATAGTCTATAAAAATTTCCATTCACCTTTTAGGTATAATTTGATCACTTTAGATAGATATCAAAGTCATGAAAACGTAAAATTTTGATGGAAATATAATTAATACCATAATTGTAGCAGTGTAGCTGTTAAGAGAAACTATGAAAAATACTTTTCTACCATGCAAGAGAAAATCTTCTGTTAATACATCAATGATTCCAAACGAAAGCAGCTGTTACGAGAACCTCGTTCTTCATAACTCAGTGTGATGGCCCTAACTTTATTCTGCCTTACATGTCAATGTAATAACTGATCCTAAAACAGGTATCCGAGGATTGATTTCTGGAGGAAGACTAACAAACTGCTCCAATTTCTGATGACGACTTACCTCACCTTCACACAAAAATTATACGGCTAAATAAAAACAAATATCCAAAATAGAGTAATTGGCTTCTAACAATAATATATATATATATATATATAACAAAATTTTAGAATATCACGATGAGAAGTCTATGACTATGAAGTTTCTGCAATAACTTCCTTCCTGGCTGCAACAAATTTGGAGGATATATGATGATCGGCAATCAAACAAAGTTCATCCCTGTAACATTCGAGCTTATGATTGGGTCAATGGCAGCAGATGAATACCATCTAAAAGCATGGTCTTTAGAATCTGAGTGGGCGTCCTTCATCTGCATCAGTATTATTATTGTCAAAAACCTCATACTCAAAGTCCGTATCAAGATTCTCCATGCTTTTGCCAAAAATGAATGATTTGGTTCCCATTGTTGTGAAGGGCATTAAGCCAAATGCTCGTGCAGTTTTGATCTCACGTGCAACTTTCCTCTGTGCCTTGGCACTAATACCTGTCTGCAAAAAATTGATGATATGATAAAATAAGACGAAGGTTGATGACTCAACTTGTTTAAAACCTGGTTTTTGTTCAAGAAGTTTACATTGCTCCTCTTGTTAATGATCCCAGCCTCAGTTATAAAGTTCGCCAAAAACCTAACATTCTGCAATCAACTAATCGCTAGTTAGATATGCCTACAGCAGGGGAAAGAAACATGAAATACAATTTAACCCCCATCAAGTATTTTATTTGCTTGGAGAGGTACTCTATATTATAAATAAACTTCCTAAATAGAGCTACGGACAAGACTAAATTTCAATGGCCATAAAGAGTAAGTGCATTCGGGAGTGATTATGAAACGGTTAAAACCAGTTTTGACATATTTAAAGTCACTCCAAGGCCAACAATCACTCAAAGTCAACTCAAGGGTTAATTTTACATTTGTTAACGTGAAAGGAATTATGGAATCAGCTTCAGTGGAACCAAAGAAAAATGTGGTGGAAACTTATTCTGTGCAAAATATTCCAGAATCGGTAGTTGAGAAGGAAAAAAAATGTTATAAGCAATGGGGGAGAAGAAGGAAAGAACTAAGAAGCCTCTAAATCTTCTTGCAAAGAAGATTGAGAAGAAAAACAAGAAATTGAGGAAAAAGAAATGGGAGAAAAGATTTAGGGAAAGTGATGTAGATAGGAGGCAAATGAGAAAGCTTGAAAGAGGCGTATAAAGAACCAAGAAGTGCAATGGAGGACCGTCAATTGCGAAGAACAGCGACCAAAAAAACTATCGAGGTAAGCATATTGTCGAAAAGGCATTCCTGGCAATGGGGGCAAGAGTTCCACGAAGAGATCACTGAGCATGGATTCGATGGTTGGAGACAACAACTTGGAAGAAGCGTCAACGCAAGGGACAAGTGGAGGTAGCAGAGGGATCGGACTGGGACCTTCAACAAGTCATTTACAGAGTGTCGTCGGCGGCAACAATCACAGAGACAAATCGAGGAAAAGGTTTGGGGAAGGTGCTGCAAGTATAGAAAAAAAAAGTAGTGGGAGGTATGGCAACCGAAGAACATCGATGGTGAAGAATGCACTGGCAGTGAAGTCGTCTGGAAGACCCCGCTGGAAATTTCGTGCATATGTGTTCTCGATGACAGAGGGGAAACTTCTTCGAAGAGATCACCGACGATCGAGGATCCAAAGGTGGAAGACTGTGTTGGTTGTAAGAGATGTGAATCTGCCTGTCCGACGGATTTCTTGAGTGTTCGCGTTTATTTATGGCATGAAACAACTCGAAGCATGGGTCTAGCTTATTGATACGTTCTCTAAAAGCCCCCTTGAATACATTTGATTTCTTTTTTACCGACAAAAACTCGTGCTCGAAAATAAATAAAATATACATATATATATTTTTTTTATTTCATTTTCGAACATGGGTTTTTTTAGTCCAAGTGTATCTTGTTTTTACTATTGGTAAAGGAAAAAAAGTTGAGGAAAAAAAAGCTTTATCTTGTATTACCGTTATCTTTTATACCTCAATAAATCAAGGTTCTATCACACTATCAAACATGAAATTATGGTCAGGCTACTTTTTGGTAGCACTGAAAATGTAGCAATAATTTGCAAGCGAGCAACCGTGAGAAACTCTTAAGAGGCCATTACATTATCTTGCTTTCTTGATTGAAAAATACAACCGCACACCAGAGCAGAAACTTGCATTTGATTAACTGCAATTTATATAAACAGTTTGATGGTCCATGGCCACTGATGACTAGATTAAGCTTATTATGATAGACAAATTTCAAACTGGACGCAGTGTTTTAAAAAGCTTCTCGAGCGCGCGCCTAGGCTCAAGGTGAAGGTTTGGCGCCTCACCTTGGAAAAGCAAGGCTCACAAAATACGACACGCACAATTTGTGAAGCCTCAAGGCTCAAAGCTCTGGGCTTGGGCCTTGGGCCTTTTCCATTATTTTAAAACAAAAATAGTAATAATTAAGGGTTTTCCTTCTTTATTATCTAAAAGAATCAAGTTTACTAAGTCTAAAAGCAAAAATTCTTGTGTTTGGGTTTTTTCCATATTTCCACTTTAACTATGTTTTCTCTTTTTAGTGTAATGTTTTCCATATTCAACTACATAGCTATGAGAGACGATTGCAAAAGATCAAAAGGTATGTTACCATACAAGGTATAACTAATTCTGATCAAGTTCTAGTCTTAATCCTAGTCCTAGGTATCCATAATAAAATGAGAAATGGGATTCGTAAAATGGCAAGGTAAATGAAATGCAGAAATGCTCACCCTGAAATCAGCTTTTCTTAAGACCTCCTCCGTTGTCACCTGAAACTCAGCCCTTTTGGGAAATTTACGTACACCTGGCTTTGTTAGATCCAGATCCTGTATAAGTTCAAAAGTACTAAGAATAAGAGTAACATAACACAACATCAACTACAGAAGGTGCAGAGAGGTACCAAGGACCAATAAAATGATAGTACAGAAAGTTCATATCTATCACAGATAATCCAGGCACAGTTGGCCATAAAACTCATACAGTGTGCTTTTTGAAGGAAACATGGATTGGTTCGAGTGAAATTTTTTAGGTGGTGTAATTATAACTTTGTTGTGGTAATAAAAGGAAAAATGAAAACGAATGTAAAAAATCCTTCCCCATCCACACTGCAAACTGCTTGATGAAGAATCGAACTAACGTATTGAAAGAAGTAGCGAAAGGAATCGATTTGTTCTATGCCAGCAACAGAATAAAAATATCACCATTTTAACACAGATGCTCTGCTCAGTGCTCTCTCAATGGCAATGTAATTTTTTATGGAAATAAGTGTCTAGCTATGCTTGGATTGACATCATGATGTATTCAGTGTAATAAAAAAAATAAAAGCTATGAAGGATAAATTTTTTATCTTAACAAGTACAAAAATAATTAGTTGCTCAGCTACATACTTTGATATCGTATGTTGATCCAGGCCTGAAAGACATATCTGCTCTGAAAGTATAATTCTCTTTTTCTATTTCCTCCGGATCAAACTCAAAATAAGTGGATGCTTTCTTCAACTTGCCATCCATCCCATCTGACAGAGTGTTAACATTATCTTCAAGATCATACAACGCATGAAAATTGTTTCCTCCACTCAGTTTTGAACCTATTCTTTCACGAGGTTTGTCAAGTCTATCAAGCTTCTCAAAGAAAGCATCATTTCCGGAATCCCCCATAGAAACACCCCCAAATATCCGACGTTCGAAGTCATCAGCAGCCTCAAACGAATCAGGTTTTCCCTTATTATCATCATCAAATCCACTATCTGTTTAAAAAAATTTAACACGAAAGTTATAAAATACATCCCTTGAAACACATTATCAATTTTACAACCAAACATGAGCATTTGCTAGACCAATATCCAAACGGAAACACATATGAACAACATTAGCTTAGAATAAACTTGACGAATTTCGGCCCAAGTCCAAAAGAACTACAGCAATCACAGTATAAATCATAAATTCATGGGTTCAAATCCAAGACAAATGTAAATTACCACGAGCGGCGTTTGTGGAAAGGTTTCTGAGCACAGAAGGTTGCTTTAATCTCCGAGAAAAGCCACCGCAAAGGGTTCGCAAAGAAAACTGAACGGTTCTCATTTCGCAACGGAACGAAGACGTAGCAGAGTTTGAGAAGAGTGAAGACTTCCCTTAGGAGTTTAGACTCACTGCCACTGATCAGAGATTAAAAGAAAACAGAGAAAGACCGTGAGGTAGACGAAAGAGACGGAGGGAGGTCGACGGAGAGGAAAGAGAGAGGCGCCGTGAGGAGATCGACGGTGAGGGAACAGAGTTGGAAGCGGTGAGGTGAGGGAGATAAGAAGATCGACACGAACGGGAGTGAAATCGGCGAAGGTGAAAGGGGAAATTGAAAGTAGGGAAATGGGCCTTACAAGGCCCAATAAGGCCCAATAAGACACTTTGTTCTTTTGATCGATAATGGGTATTTTGAACAAGAATGGATAATCAACAATCAGTTTACTTTTACAATTTCATTCAAAAAAAATAATATTAAAATTAAAAATTCTTGTATGGCTATTTCCTTATTTGCTATCAAGTGTATGGTAAATGAGGGTCTTTTTGTAATTAGACTTCAACAATTGTGTAAAATTTTGAAAAATTAGATAAAACAAGATTTGATATCATCCAAATTTGATAGAGTCCATTTAGGAGAAAAGGGAAAATTTTATTTACTTTGGGGTTAAATAAACAATTATTGTATTAAATTCAAATGGAACTTGTAATACCCCAATTTATCTATTTATTATAAAAATTGCACCTTTTTTTTAAAAAAAAAAATCAACATATTTATTGAGTTTGCTTTTGGTGGTATCTTAAGTCTATCCCTCAATTTTTTTTTTTTTACTAATTGCTAATAGAGAGTCGAGATGTGACACTCGTTTTTTTTTTTATAGAAATAATATATTTTTTAGGTAAAAAAAAAACCCTTATTTTAATTATTAGAAAAATAAATAGTTTAATTTTTTTTATTCCACTTCTTTATCCCTCCCCTCCAAACCCATTTCCCCCACTTCGATCTGCACTAATAACTTAATTTAATATACTTTATCATATTGATAGTCTAAATAAACTATATTTTCATAAAAAGTCTAATCTGCTATGATTTTTCATAAATATCTCGCTCAATTGTTTCATAAACCCCTACCATAATTACGAGGGCTTAAAAAATTGAAAAATACATGTTTTGAAAAAAAAATATACAATCACACCAAAAATTTGTTTTTTCCTTAATAATTTATTTTCAAATAGACGTGAAGAAGAAGCTATAGGGTTTATAGTGAATATAACCTAGTATGTTGAAAAAAAAGTTAGAAGATGAGAAATTATATAATTAAAAAAAATTATCGTGAATATACCACATTATAAATTTAAGAAATATCCTACTAAAATGTAGTTATCTATGGAAAATATACTATAAAAACTAATTGCATATAAAAATATTGTAAAAGAAAAAAATATAGTACATATGATAAAACTCTAAACAATTAAAATAATACAATGTATATTGAAAAAAGTTACCAAGTATGTAATTAAAAAAAAGGTTATCGCAAATATATCACATTATATATTTGGAAAATATAATACTAAAAAGCAGTTACATATGAAAAATATACCATAAAAACTAATTACATATAAAAATACTGAAAAAAAATTACAGTATATACCAAAAAAACTAATTTTATATAATGATATATTACTGAACAAGTAAAACAATACAATACATATTGAAAAACAACATTATAACATATTAATGTCGGACCAATGCAGCCTACTTAAAAAACCGTAACATACCACGAACAAGAAAATGCAAATATATATATATATATATATATATATATATATTCAACCTAACAAAAAAATCCTAAAATAAAGGACAAACACCATATCAACCAAATAATAAAAAAATAACTATGAACCACAAAGATTAATTACAATATACCCCATATTTATTGCCAAATCATATTTCATAAAAATTAAATCCATTTACGGTTGAATTATGAATCTAATTAAAGGGTAAGATTGGAAAATTAATTAAGAGATAACAAGTATAAGGTTAAATTTGTCATAAAATTGAGAAGAAATCTAGAAAGAGAATATATTTAGAGATTAGGACATTTGTGAAATATGAACTGTGAACTGGGTTGTACCTCTAAATTTTTCTTATTATAATTTTTTGTTTCTCGGTTTCATCTCCTACTTCCTCTATTCTCTTTTTTCTCATATTTCATGCATGCATTTCTTGACCTTTTTTTTTTAAGTACAAGCATAGAAAATAGAGATTAAGTTTCAAACCTCTACAGAAAGAGTGCATGTTTATACTACTAAGTCAAATTCATATTATCAGTATACATTCTATCTGAAGTTATACTCACACACTCTGACAGATTCATACACTTTCTATTTAAGTCAATATTTGTTTTCAAATATAAAACTTAGTATCAAATGATATTGATATGTTTATAAATACGCTACTTCCATGCCATAAAATGTTCGACACTAAGTATTTTATGTCAATCGGCTTTTTATACTATTTATCTCAAAATTAAATGGTCAAATTTCCACCAACAAATTTTTTTGAAGAAAAATCAAACAAAGAAATCAGCCACAACCCTAAGGTAAAAACAACAAAATATCGTGCTTACAACGGTTCATTAACTAACTAGGGAAAGGTGACGACCAAAAATGTCAACCCCTTTGTGCTAGAGTGTGAGCTGTTGAATTCTACTCTATATGAATAAAGTGAAAAAATGACAATGTCAAAAGAAGAAGGTAACCGTCAAATCTCCCCAATCATCGATCTATTCTCAACATGAGGATAGATAAGGACCTCACAGTCAGAAAGAATACTCAACTTCTTTGCCTGAGAACGAGAAGTAAGGTTGAGATCCTCCATCATTGCTTGAGATTTAGCACATGGAGGAGATAAATAATAATCATAAAGTCATACTCGACTCCTCTAATAGTAGCCTCACCAGCAGATCTACGTAAAGGCCAGGGGGCTTGTGCCCCCCTCTCGACTTATCGATTTTTCTATTTTAAGTATAATTTTAAGTATTGTTTAAGTATATAAACAAAAAAAATAAAAAAATATCAACATTGGTAATGAAATTTCAAGGCCCCTCAGGGTAAGGGCCACACTTCCATCGTTATGTTCATAGGTTTAAATCTCATCTTTTACATTTTTAAAACTCATTTTACTTAAAAATCACATTTTCAAATTATGTGTTGTATTCTTTCTAAAAAAAGAATTTTTTAGGAAAGAAAATAAATTTAGGATAATAAAAAGGAATTTAGTTTTTTTTTTTTTTTAAAGAAATCACATTTTTAAATATATCTCATAAATGATAATGCTTAGTACTTTTGTTGAGTCAACTATATATCAATATGTGAGATATTTTAAAAGAAAAACACAAATAGAGATTATTTATTTAAGAAAAAAACATACAAAATAGAGACTACAGAGTTCTGATTTTACTAGAGTTCAAAACCGTTTGAGGCAATTTTTTTTTCTTCCAATTTTTGTTGCTTAAAAGTTCAAATATGCCTATGTATGTGTTAGAAAAACTAAATTCTTTTTTTTATTTTGTCTGTTTATATTAATTTACAAATAATTGTTAAGTTTTAAACTCATTTACTAACTATTTGGTTATTTATTTTTACTTTTTTAAAATTAAGGCATATAAACATCATTTTTACATTTTGTTTTGTTATTTATTCTACCATTATTTTTAAACCACATTCAAGTTAGTACAAGTTTAGTTATTAGATTTTAACATTATGACTAATAAATATATAAACTTTCCATTTAATTTTGATACGTCTTTTAAAAATGTATGATATATAAACTTGCATTTTAGTATCTAAAAATCTAAAAAAAATAATTTTTTGTTTCTAATTGAACCTTAAATTTTTCAAATTTAAATAGCTAGTGGTCCTATTAATTTTTTTTATAAAAAAATGTTTGTCATTATCCATATAGGAGTTAATTCTGCTTGTTTTGGTGATTATATGATTTTAATATCATATTGATAGGTCTAAAATTGTATTTATATGAACCTATACGTCTCTTAGAAAGAATCCTGGATCCGCCACAGAGTAACCTCATGATCAAGCACCACAACATTAAAGCCATAAACCTCTATGCCAACCCGACATGCCGCATCAACGAGAATGACACAATTGTTGGGACAACCAAATGGACTAAGCAGATTTTCCTTCCACTTCACACTAGCCTTAATCATTACAAGAGAAAGAAGTGAGGTAGTCGAACGACTTGGCAACGAAAACCCACCAAAGGGATACTCTCCTGATGACCCAAGCTCCAAATAACCCAAGCTCCAACACAAGCCAACTTCAAATCAGACTCAAACAATGACCCAAACTCATTGATCCACTCACTACACTACTAATGAAACGATCATAAGACATACTCATTCAAGCCGGGAGAAGACATTTCCAAACTCTTTTTTGCTCTAACACACTCAAAGTAGCAACTTCAATTGATTCCTCAAAACAACCACAAAGAGAGCAACTTGAGTTAACACTAATTATGAGCTTATTACCATCAAAAAATAAACGAAAGAGTTATTATTGTTATTATTATCAAACTTAACAGTAATTGATACAATCTTTGATCCCAACCTTATCGAACAAAAATTAAAGTAATAAATAAATAAATAAAATTGAGAGTTATTATTATAATAATAAAAGTTTTCTATGTATTTATCATGGACCCTACTTTTACTTTTGCTTTAGCATTTAATTTTCGACGCCGGTTTCAGCTTCTTAGGTCAACATCGGTAGGCGCTGTGCTTCAGCTTGGTGGTTAAGGAACTTAATCTTAACCGTTGATCTCCATGACCCCAAACAAACACTGATCGTCGGATAAACTCTATCCCACACACCATAGACCAAGCACACTATTTTGGCGGCTATATATATCCATTTTATATTTTTAAGGATATTATTAAAATCCGTAAATTATTAAGAAAATATCCCCAATATTTTATCGTTATTTTTTAAAAAGTACAATTAAAACTTTCATCAATACCTTGAAAGTTTATTAGATTTTTAAACAATAAAACCAATAGTAATAATTCTTTCTGTTTTTTAATATAATAAAATAAATTAAAATATTTAACGATGTTTATTCCTTATATATAATACTAATAAACTACCATCATCTATTATTTATCGAAATTTTGATATTTATAAATTTTTTTTTGATAATTTTATCTTTAAAATAATTACCTTTTTGTTTTTTAACTTGAACGTTCGAGGGTATTAATGACTTTTTTTAAGTATAAATATAGTTTTTAAAAATATATAAAATTCAAGGATATTTAAGTTACATTGATGTTTTGGGTTCCATATTTTGGAAACTATGCTTATAATTTTAAACTGTTTTTACTATAGTTTTAAATATAATAAACTTTTTTTTTTGTGAATAATTACACTTTTATCCTTTGATTTCTGGTGGTTCTTAAGTTAAAAATGTTACCTTGTTTATATTCCATTTATTTTAATAAATTTCAAAATGTTACCACTTTATCTTAAAAATTTTAATTTTATTTCAATTTAGTCTCTATGTTTAAAAATTTAAAGCTTTTACCTCATATTTTCACTACATATTCACTTTCCATCGATACATGTTCACTTTTCCGTTTTGTGTTTCATAATTATGATCCGACGGTCATAATTGAAAGTGAATGTGGTCCATTTTTTTGATAGTGTGATCGTCTTTCCAATCAAAGTTTATTAGGAAAAGATGTGTATGTTCATTGGATTTCCATTTCCTTCCCTTTCCTTATGTGAGGCCAAGTGAAAGAAACACCATAGAATTAGAATGAAAGGTCCCATTTGATACTAAGAAAGTAAACCAAACCGATGGATTGATTTCGTTTTTCAATTATTCAATTTGTCTTTCCCCTTTTTTTTTTTTTTCGTGTTCACTCCTAATTTAGATTAACAAATTGTTATAAAGTTCATTTTTATTTATAGTGATTTGTTAAAGGTATAGGTCGGTTACATTCTATGTTGTTTTCTAAACTTTAAATTACTTAATTTTGGTATTTTGATTAGCAGATTGTATAGCAGTGTGATGCTAATAATCGACATACAAGAATAAACATGATGTGAATATAATTGTTAAGAAAAATTAAATCATAATAGACTAACTACATAGACTATGACTATATTTAAGATTTATTTAAGAACAAAACTCTAAGGAAATGAAACAAAATCATTAGTTAACCTTTAATAAATGATCGAGTAATCTAAAAAATTTACAAGGTTTAAACTCGAGGTTTTTATTCATTTGTTCCTTTTTATTTCACGTAAAAAAATTTAGCATAAATGTCAAAATTTTAAATTCATAATTAATTCAGAACAAAAGAAAAAATTAAAAGAAGAGATAAAAGAAAGATAAATTCTTTTTATATGACAAAAGTTGTGAAAAATATTTACAAATATATCGAAATATCACAATCTATCTACGATGGACCAAAATGAACTACTATCTGTATCTATGTGTTAGATCACAGTTAGTAGTTTATCTTAATATTTCGTATATAAATTATAATATTTTATTATTTTTTGTAAATATTTTAATTTATTTTATTATATTTAAAAATAGCTGAAAAGAGGGCAAGAAGAGAAAAATAATAATAATGTAAAATTTAAATAATAATGTTGGTTCAATTGACCTAACTACTCCAACCCCTTTTGTCAACAAACAAACAAATAAATAATAAAAAAAGAAAACACAAAAATACAAGATGACGTCGTTTCGTACACCAGGATAAGAGAATGTTAGCTGAGAGAATAGGTACTTCTAGAAACTACTTGAACCTCGGTACTTCTTATGTTATTTGATAAATCAACTCGAATCAAAATATCGATGTCTAATTTTACGAAAAATATTGATATCAATAAAAATTTGATATTTATAAAAACCGTTGTAATTAACTAATGTCACCTTTATTTTGGCTTAATTAGAATATAATTGATAATTTTAAATCATAATTTCTATAAGTTACAAGTTAACTTACAAAATACGAATTAGTTTCTATAAAGTAAGATAGCATTTGTATGTTGTATATCTATGTATACGTGAATGCGAGAGTGTAATTTTTATTTAAAAAGAAAAAAGAAAAATAATTGCAAAATAATATCAATTATTGAAATTTATTACAAAATTAAAGAACATGGAATATATACAGATAGAGCTTAAGAGAAGAGGAGAGAATTATTAAAAAAAATTCACGTTAATTCATTAAGTTTGAGGTGAATGATGTGAAAATTCAATTTTTAAAAATATATTAAAATAAAGATATGTGGTTTTTTTGAAAATAACGAGTTTGTATGGTAAAAGATTTAAAAAATCCCCTTGCACATTCTTTGAGTAGCATAGCTAATTGGTAAAAAATCTAAATTTTGATGAAAATATAAAATTAGACGAAAATTTTGAAATTTCGAAAATTTGAGGGAAAATCGAGTTTTTGAACTATGATGACTATTTAGATCTTGTTTTGTAATTATTTTATTTTTCATTTGTTGTTTTGTTAAATTAAGTCTAGTTTCTCTCAATAATCTGCATTTTTTTAAGTACCATATTTGAATTATTGAAAATTTTCAAAACAAATACAAGTTTTTAAATGCTATTTTTTTTAGTTTTCAAAAATTGGCTAGGTGTTTGAAACTATTCCTAAAAAAGTAGATAATAAATGAATAAATTTGAAAGTAAAAGTAGTGTCTACAATCTTAATTTTCAAACACAAGAACTAGATGGTTACCAAAAAAAAAATATTTTAGTTTTTTTGTTTTGTCTTTTTTTATTATTATTATTATTGAAAGTTAAATATATATCACTTTCAGTTTTTTATCCTGATTTTGATTTGTTATATATATATATATATATATATTTGTAGGTTTTAAAATTGAGCTCTAATTTTTAAAATATTGATAAAAAGAACAAGTACAAACCCTAAATTCAAAGTGGAATGAGTGTTATGGACTTCATTTAAGAAAAACAAAAATAAAAGAGAAACAAATCAAAATTTTAAAATATATAAAATGATCAAAATTATTTACAAATATAATAAATTTTGATTGTTAATGAACGAAAGATGTTGAGATGCCGGATGTATCGTGACATTTTGCTATATTGTAAATATTTTTTATATTTTTGCTATTTAAAACAATCGCCCAAAACAAATCCTACATTTTAAAGTTCATTTAGTAACAATTTGTTTTTTGGTTTTTAGATTTTGAAAATGAAATCAACGTTCTTTTCATTTTTGTTAATGTTATACATAATTCAAAAGTAAAATGAGTTAAACTATTAGTCAAATTCATAAAAATGAAAGCAACCTTTTTTAATACTACTCTTTGAGTTTCCAAAACTCGACTTGACGGTTAAAAATATGGGTAAAGAGGTAAATAACAAACATAAAATTTAGAAGTGAAAATAACGCTCATAGACTTATTTTTTATTTCTATAAAAAAACTAAAATAGTAATTTACAATTTAATCTAAATAAATGTAATTTTGGAAAACTCCCATCTCTCATGCATCCTTTTCCTCACTAATCTCTCTCGATCACTCCAAGCTCTAATGTTACTTTCGATACTCTTTTTTGTAAGAACTTATCATTTCTTTTGATGAGTGAATATTTACTATTATTGCTAAAGATTTTGAGTTTTTTTTATAATTATTTTCCTCCAAATTTATGGACAACCATTATCTTCTGTTGCTTTTTTTTTCTCTCACAAACTTACATACCGTAAGAAATGAGAAGAAATTAGACTTTGTTGATATTAAGTTTTGTCAAACAGAAAACATACATGACCTCCATGTGACAACAACAAATTTGTAATTTGGGGGAGGATCACCTGCAGAAAAAAAAAAAAAAAAACTATGACGCTTAAGACAATAAGAATATTATATAATAGATAAAAAATCATAAGTTTTTAGTTTACTTTTTTCTTCTCATAATAAGAATTATATGATATTTCATAATCATAATAAGTTGTAATTAGGTTTTATTAGATCAATCCGTTTTATCTACTATTTCTTTTTCCTTATCTTATTATAGTTCTACATCTAAGTAGAATGAGTGTAAGCCTTATTCTAGCTGAGGTCGATCGACCTAGCATTATTTCTTGGTATGCTCAGGTTTCATCTCTTAAGGCCTAAATATGTTGGGCTTTGATTATTGCACCAATCTTGAAGGCTCGATCTCAGTTGGATCGAGGTTGACTAGGCGTAATACGTTCATTGACCTACTTATTTGATATTCTCTTGTTCTTTCTTGACTCTTTTACATTTGATTTTAGAATCCATTCGTAACAAACTTAGTTTTAAAACAAAAAATAGAAAACAAATAATTATCGAATAAAGTCTAAGACGTTGAAATTTATGTCGATCTTGAAATTGTGAGAACATTCTCGAAAACTAAAACAAAAAATCTTTAGGGATGAAATTGAATTTAACGAAAAAAAAAAAAAGTTAAAAATGGGTTTTATATTTTTACAAAGGGCGACGGTGCGTGAAATTCCACGTAATTCTTGCAGACCAAAAACGCGTAAGGCGTGATGATCCGTAGTATTGATACGGTCACTTTGGTGCACTATTTCTTCCACTCAGACGCCAACACGTAATCCAAATATCCAATTCCCTTTTGTAGGCGTGCCACATTATATATTAAAATACCATTTTACCCCTCTACTTTTCTTTTTTCTTTTTAATTAATTATCGAATTTTCAATTGTTTAGAGTTGGATAAATTTTAGAAAAACCTGCTTTCCAAAAACTCATTATTGTTATTGTTTCTAAAAATGGTTTCAAATAAATTTTTGATTGGTACAAAAAGTTGTTAAATATTTAAAATAAATTTTGAAATTGTTACAAAAGTGTTTTTGAATGATTGACAAACACCCAAACTTTTTAAAATTTTAAATTTTTTTTAGAAAAATGTTAAAACTAGACCCTCAAACTTATAATAATGATAAAAATTAAATCCATAAATGATAAAAATTTAATTATTAAACTTATATAATCCATATAATTATGTAAGTTTGATGACTTCATTTTAAATTTTAGATAAATTTGAGAGCTTAATTTTTAATTTTAAAAGTTGATATAATTAAAACTAACACCATACTTTAGTTTTTATAATTTTTTCAAATTAATTATTAAGTTTTTTTTAAAAAACTATTTTAGCCCATATACTTGGGAGCCTTTTCAAATTTAGTCGGTACTTTAGACAACAAAATTTAGTTAATGTAATAAATTTAGTTAATGTAATAAATTTAGTGTTATTGCTAGTAAATTGCGAGTTTTTTTTATATCTATTATCATTTTCACTATACCATATATATTTCTACGAAAACTATTATTATTATTTAATCTTTACCATAAAAAATAACATGAAGAGATTAAATTTAAAATCTATTGAAAGTAAAAAACTACGATTGAAAAATTTAAACGTATATGACTAAAATCAAACAAACTCTATCCTATAAGATTAAAATGGGATGTCAACCTCGAATTTCTATCGAAATTGATCAATTTTTGAAAAATACCAATTAAAGAGAGTATTTTGAAAAATAAACTTTCAATGACGAGGCACACCCATGTTACATTTGAGAGTACTGAGAGCTATGTTATTTGTGGTTCAAATAATTGTATTAAAAAGAAATGTATGGAAAGCACTAAAATAAAACTAAATCCAAATGGAAAAGACTAAGACATTGTTTTAAAAAGCACAACTAAAACATTATCTATTCTAATTTTTTATATTATTTTTAAAATTTCTGCATTTGAGTTTGCATTTCATTTGGGATTGAATTTGAGTTTCATTTAGGGAGAGGAGAAAATGAAGACGAAGAAGACAAGAAAGAAAATATAATTAAAAAAAAAAAGGAAAAAAAGAAAAAGTTTGAAAGAGGACGGTGGCGAAGACCAAAGAGCTTTGGCTTATGCATAGAGAAGTAGTTCGGTCTTTTTGACTCCAACCTAATAAAGGCGAGAGAGCTAAGGAAGAAAAGTCCTACTTTCTCTCTATCGCTTTACTCTCCATAGCTAAAAATCTAGCCCTGTTTCACCTTCTCTTTCGATCTCCCAATTCCCGCTCTCTCCTCTTTTTTCTTTCTCACAAGGTAATTTTCTTCAGCTTTTCTTATGTTTTCACTAGTTTTTTTTTTGTTGTTTCAACATGATTTTGAAATGGGGTTTTCTTCTTTCTAAGTTTTTTGTTAGTTAAATCGTTTGTTGTTAGCAAGAGATTAATTGAATTCCGAGTATTTTCGTGTTGTGTACAGTTTTTCAGTTTTTGGGTATTATCCGTTTCTGTTCTTTCATTCTTCTTTTTCCTTTTGCTGTTTTTCGGGTAGCCAAAACAGGGGTTGTTTTTGTTATGTCGTTTTGCTGATTAGGTGTCCTAATTTTTCTTCTCGTTTCATTTCTACTTGATTTTGTTTGCTCTTTTAGTGATTGCTGAAGATTTAGATATTTTTTTCACCAATCTAAACTAATATACCTTCTTTTTGGGTTTTGGTTTTTTGTGGTTTCTTTCTTGTTCTGGGTTTTTTTTTCTTTTTTTTTCTTTTTTCCTTTTATTGATTCCAATCTCTGATTGTGTTTCTTGTAAATTTATTATTTTCTGTAGAAATTTGGAGGCCTTAGGACGGATTAGATTATGATGTGTAATGGTTGCAATAGGAAATCTGCAAGCCCTAACTTCGTGATGGACGGTGGATTTCAACGAGGGGGATTGGGATTTTGTATCTCTGTTTTGCTTGAATTTTCAGCTACAGATGATTTGATTGGATTTAGGAGTGCTGTTGAGGAAGATGGTCATGATATTGATGAGGCAAGTTTGTGGTATGGGAGGATTTTTGGTTCTAAAAAGATGGGGTATGAAGAAAGGACTCCTCTTATGGTTGCAGCCATGTTTGGGAGCCTGAATGTTCTGTCTTATATCCTTCACAGTGGTCGTGTCAATGTTAATCGAGCTTGTGGTTCAGATGGCGTAACGACTCTCCATTGTGCTGTTGCTGGTGGTTCTGCTGTTGTGGATCAGGTTGTCAAACTCTTGCTTGATGCTTCCGCTGATGTGTGTGCTGTCGATGCAAACGGTAACCGGCCTGGTGATTTGATTGCTCCTGATTTTACTGCAGCCTCTTATTCAAGGAAAAAAACATTACAACAATTGCTAAATGGTCATGAAGAAGGTCTCAGTTCATCTGAGGCAATATTTTACGAGAGAGAAATGTTGGAGCCACTAGAGCTTTCAACCCCTCGAGCTTCACGAGATGGGACTGAGAAGAAAGAGTATCCAGTCGATCTCTCACTTCCGGACATCAAGAACGGAATCTATAGCACGGATGAGTTTAGAATGTATACTTTTAAGATCAAACCTTGTACAAGAGCTTACTCTCATGATTGGACAGAGTGTCCATTTGTTCACCCTGGGGAAAATGCAAGGAGGCGGGATCCGAGAAAATATCATTACAGCTGCGTCCCGTGTCCGGAATTCAGAAAAGGAACATGTAGGCAGGGGGATGCCTGTGAATATGCTCATGGAATTTTTGAATGTTGGCTCCATCCTGCTCAATATCGTACCCGTCTTTGCAAGGATGAAACTGGATGTACCAGAAAAGTCTGTTTCTTTGCTCACAAACCAGAAGAGCTCCGTCCCTTGTATGCTTCAACCGGTTCTGCTGTACTGTCTCCAAGATCAATATGTGGTTCTTCACTAGACATCGCGTCGATCAGCCCACTTACCCTTGGTTCTCCTTCATCTTTGGTACCTCCTTCGTCAACTCCACCTTTAACTCCTTCTGGAGTTTCTTCTCCAATGGGTGGAACCATGTGGCAGACTCAGTGTAATATTGCTCCCCCGACCTTGCACCTTCCAGGTAGCAGGCTAAAGGCTTCCTTGAGCGCAAGAGACGTGGATTTAGATGTCGAGTTATTTGGTCTCGAAAGTCAACGCCGTAGACAACAACAGCTAATGGATGAAATGTCCTGTCTACCTTCCCCTTCCAGATGGAACAATGGCTTACCACCTCCTGCATCTTTTCCTTCCCCAAGGAGTAGAAATGGAGAACTGAATGGACTTGGAGGCATGAAGCCAACTAACCTCGAGGACATTTTTGGGTCTGTAGATCCTGCAATTTTGCCTCAATTACAAGGACTTTCATTGGATTCTGTGGGATCCGGAATGCAGATGCGCCAGAGCCTGAATCAGTCTTTCCTCTCAAGCTATGGTAACGGCATTGGATCCCCTCCTCCAAGGTCGTCTCAACCATCCGTGTCTACTGCAGCTAGCGTTCTGAGTTCTAGAGCTGCTGCTTTTGCCAAGCGTAGCCAGAGCTTTATCGAACGTAGTATGATGAGCCGCCATTCGGGACTATCACCCCCAGCTACATCCACAACTGCCATGCCTTTGAACCTGTCTGATTGGGGTTCACCCGACGGAAAACTAGACTGGGGAATTCGTGGAGAAGAACTCAACAAGTTAAGGAAGTCTGCATCATTTGGGCTCCAAAACAATGGCACCAGTTCTGTGGTGACGTCCACAATGCACGCTACCGCTACCGCTCCTGAGCCAGATGTGTCCTGGGTTCAGTCCCTGGTGAAGGATGCTCCATCCGAGTTGAGTATGGAGGAGCAGCAGCAGCAGCTGCTTTGTCATATGGACAATGGCGATTCAAAGCAAATGTACATGGAACAGGAGCAGTGGGTTGCTTGAGCTGTGGAGTTAACAGTTTAGGCTCTTTTTGTTGCTTCAATTTAACGGGTTACTGGTATTAAAATATATATATATATATATTTATAATTTTTTTAAAAAAAATTGCTGATTGATATTCATCATAATTAGGTAGGGGAGATTTTCCCAAACTTGGAAAGAACATTGTATCCAGAGTATTATTAATCAAATTTGGGCAGAAGAAATGTTTGTGCCCATTCCATAACTAGTTACTTTTCACTTGAATAATAACACATTTTATATTCAACATTTCATCTCATTCTTATTCTTCTGAATGTTCAAATGACCCTATAAGAATATCCATACCATCTATTCACAATTGTATTACTTCATAAATACATTCTTCTGAATATCCATATCAGGAAAGATTGAAAAGGTAGAATTGAAAGTGGGAGAGGTGATTATGGAGCACTACAAAAAGCCAATCTTTATTTACTGCTTTACACATATAAATTTTCTGTTTTGATGATCACTTTTTTTTTTTCTTTTTCTTTTAATGGTGTTGGTAGTGGGAAGAGCACTTGATAAAGAAAAAGTTGGTTCATATCCAATATAAATGAAGGTCATCACACAGCTTTCTCCTTGCAATGCCAACTCTTTCTAACTTTTTTTAGTTCATTGATTAAGAAAACAAAAAAAAGCTTTCTATTCCTAAATTCTACAAATATGAAGCCATTTCTTAAGTTCAAATGATGAGAAATAGACTTTGTTACGAATGTCAACCTCTCGTCTCTTTATTTGCAATATTTACACTAATTAGTTGAATTATGTTCTAATTGACTATGTAATAGTGTTTTACGAATGAGAAAACTGACATCAAGTTAGCTTATCATTTTGAGATAAAAGCTAATACTTAAATTGATGTTTATCTTTTTATCATTTTGAGATAAAGGCTGACCAATAAATTTATACATAATTTAATAATATTATTATTATTATCTTTCGATTCAAGTAACAAGAAATAATTAGTCTGACTCAAGTGAATTTAGTTCGTAATTCGCATGCACACCGTCCTTTAAGATTAAAAATTTGATTCTTGTATTAAAGTAATCAATTTCATTACCGCTATAAAATACATAACTTACCATTATTTAAACAATGTGACATTATAATGTAGAACACAATATTAACTTATTTAGTATAAAGTTTCTATATAATTAAGTACATATAATGTTTATTAATTTTCACATTTTTTCCATGTTCAACATGAGGTAGACCAATATTTCCACCATATCATAAAAAAATTCACGAAACATAAAAACAAGTAAGAAATTGTTAGTAATAACACGTCAGCTTGTTTTAAAAAAAAAGCACAAAATTTTTATTCATTAATTTTAATTTTAATTTTTTTTTTACATTCTCCCACATCAACATTTTATCATACTTTCATCGGTATTTTCTATGTCGAATATCTATATTTTAAACCTTGCCTATTTGGAACCTCATGATATGTAGGGATTTCAATTCATAATGCATTTCAAATGTTATTTATAGTTTTGGTAAGTTTTAAGAGGTGATCTTTATTTATTTTTGAAGTTTTGTAGGATTTTATGCTTTAGCTTAAAGTTATGGTTTAAATTTTAATTTGCGATGACAAAATTGATGTGAAAATTAGATAAATGAAAAAAAAAGAGAGTATCTATATGAAAAAAAAAAAGAGCATATCTATGTTATTTGTTTTAACTTGATTTTTTTTCGAATGCAAGACAAACAAATTGATCAGTAGAATCGTTTATTTGTTTTTCAAGGATAAGAGTATTAATTCAGTTTTAAAAGTTCAAGGATATTTAAAACGATTATCAACAATTTGTATTCATATCTAATAACAAGTGTATTTTTAATTTTTTTTACAGTTCAAAAGGTATTTTTGAAACAAAACATTAACAGTTTCATCCAAAACAAATTATAGAATATTTTTTAATTTTTTTTTTTTTGGTACAAAATCCAATAAGGGAATTTTTGTATAATTTAGCCTTAAATTTTCAAGCAAAAGAGGGAAAATAAGAAGGCACGAGCTTCCAGCGTGCCACACTCCCTCTCTTCACTCGCAAGCCCATGCAAATTTGAAACCTAATTTGAAGGCGCATTCGGATTCTTCAATCTTCACCTATGAATTCGTGTGAATTTCAAAATGATAATATAACTAAATTGAGGCTTGAAGGTGTAGTGAAGAGAAATGGATGGAGGAATTTTGGTAATGACATTACTGCTGCTCTCTGTTTTCTGTTTCGATATCTTCGATTTCTTCTCAGCTGATCCGCCTCCAAATTCATCAAATTCTCTTGTTTATCATCACTCAAACACCTCCAATTTCAATCAGAAAATCGCCGCCTGTTTAAATCAGACGGCAGAATACAGTTTGAATCTGACGGGACTAGCGGTTATGAGTCAATCGCAAATAGATCAGAGATTGAAGAATCACACATTACAACCATACGCTTCTGTTGAGTCAGTGTTGTTACAGGTAATAATGCATTTCGTTTTAATTTAGTTATATTATCACACATTACAACCCATAGCTAGAGAATGGATGACAAAATTACAGGAACCACCATTATTTTTTATTTTTTATTTTTTATTTTTACGTTCTTTGGGATCTAGAAACTCATTGCACTATTGCATGTTTTTGCTGAGGTACTGCCACATCAATTAGGTTCCTGTTGTTACAAATTTTTCCTGAAATCAACGTTACTCTTTCACATCACCCTCCAAATCGCGCCAAAATGCATTGCTACAAAACTCATATTAACAGCACAAGTTTTGATCATGATGATGGTGATGGCTGGTAAACATATTTGGCTCCAGCTCAGAAGGCCAATACCTTCTTGGTACACTACCGTTTGACTGCACACAAATTTTATGTCATTACAATCCCTTGGCTTCTGGGCTGCATAACCATAGACTACCTCCAGAACACTGAGGACTTTCAACCTTTCTTCAATGCTAATTTGGTACTGAAGTTTTGTCCTTGCTTGTATCTACATTTTTAGAAATGATTCTAAAGAATCAGATTTCATTTCCTTTTTGTTTTCTCTATTGTTCAGGTGTTCTGTAAACAGCACGAGGGAAGGTTTCCCGGTCTGGGTGAGTTGAAAGAAATCATTTGTAGTCAACTTGCAGGTTGAAGAAGAGTATGGCTGTCAATCCAGTATGTTTTTCCAGATTGATGACTCTGGTAGAGATGGATAATTCATTTTCTGGTTGAAATAATCGGCAATGAAATAACTTTATTGAAAAGCACTGATGGAGTTTACAAAATTTACAATTCTTATGATTGGCTTCATTTGGGATTACTATGAACAGACAATAATGCTTTGGATTTAACACATAAGTTGGTGGAAATAAACTGTACAGTGAACTTCTGATGAGAAATTGCAGCAGCCATTAATCAATTTTTCTTATGAACCACAAGAATCTGACAGTTTTACTTCACATCCACGCAAAGAGAATGGTCAGCAAGAGGTTTGTCTTGAAGAACAACTCACTTCTGTGGCAGTGGTACGAGGAAGTGGGATGTTGAGTTCTTACATCCAATTCTATATTCTGCTTATATCACGTCCAAAGATTAAAGTTGTTGCCCAGTTCACTGCCACGTACAATCGGTTCCTCCAGCTTATGACACGTGTTAGATAAGCCGAACGCCAAACGAACCAACTGAGGAACCCTGCCATGGATATCCCCTTTGCTTCCTGTAAAACATACTCAAAAGAGTAAGCCACACAACTACATAGAGTGAAAAAGAAAAGTAGCGTAGGGCAGCCTTAGAGCAACTTGCTCGTTTGCTTACTTTACTCTGCCTAAGGTCGACAAGAGCCTTGTATCTTCCAATAGTTGCCATACTTCCAAGGTGCTTGTAGACAAACGGGTCTCCAAGTTCCAAGTCCTTTCCACTATCTGCTCGCGCTCCACCTTCTTTACCAATTTTATTCAGCAAGGCGGCTAAGTATTTGCCTTGGCGCTCTGCTACCTTCAGTACCAAAAATGGTTGCAATAAAATTTTGACATCTCTTGGAAACAGCAACTACTATTGGGATACGTAATTGCATTTTATGACTGAGCAGAAAAACTAGAATATTCAGGAGCATCTTAACTTACCTGAGCCAAAGCTGGAAGAACTTGTTTCCCTGTACTCTCTAGGAATCCACTGCAATCACCTATTGCGAACACATCTTCCACAGAAGGGACGCGTAACCACTCATCTATACCAATCCTGCCAACATAACCATAGATATATCATCTCTCGACACAGAATGTTTGGATCGATAATAGAAAAGCAGCATAAATAGCCTTAATCATAACTCATGAGTATGAGGACTCTAAGACTTGAATAAAGATGACACGAAAAAGTTGGTCCAAAGCAGATCATATGCAAGGGGAAAGAAATAAAATTATCGTCCATAAATATGGAAGTTGAAATTAAGCTTTTTAAGGTGATAATATCGGCAAGGTTACGAGCACGAGAAAATGGCGACTTTCATAAATATGAATGGATGCCCATCCGGTTCGGAAACAATGTACCTATCTTACGAGGCATACAGAAAAAGGAGCATGACACTTCTAAAACAATTGCTTGAAAGTTCTGAAATCTAAGAGGCAACAAACATTATGGATAAGTTACTAGGAAATTTCAACTTACCTGCCACCAGGAGACTTTGGAACTTCCAAGGAATTCACAAAGGGTGAGGGCCCAACACCCGTAGACCAAACCAACAACCCATAAGGAACCTCAGAACCATCATTGAGAATGATGCTCTGAGGTTTAACATCTTTGACAATTCCGCGTACAAGTTGAACTCCCGACTGTGGGATACGAACAAATTAGATGAAAGAATTTCAAATTCAAAGTATCCTAAAAGAGGTGAAATTGAAACCTATTATCACCATCACTAAGGGAAAAAAAAAGGCATAACTTAGATGTATTAACTTCCCTACCTTTGTCAATTGCTTAGTGGCATAGTGCCGGAGGCGATCATCAAAGGAAGACAGTATCTCATTTGCCTGTTAAACAATTAAACAAATACAAGCGAGTGAAAACTTTCAAATCCTAAATACACATCCATCAAACTTTCCAGACAATGCCTTCCTCTCTAGACAAAAGCAAGGAACCGAGAACAATAACAATGCACATGGTGTATTACGTATAAAGAATTCGATACTCGGGCCGACATTTTACAAACCTCAATCAAAGTAACTTGGATATAATCTTTGACATGAGCATATCTTTGAGTAACATCCTTCATGATAAAATCACTAAGCTCCCCACTGAATTCAACTCCAGTTGGACCCCCACCAACAACAACACAGTGTAGAAGCCGACGTTTCTCTTCCTCTGAGATACCTGCCAATCACAAACACACCAAATTATCTCCACTGAAAAAAGAGGAAGAACAATTCCTACTACCAAGTTCTAACAAAACAATCAATCCTATACCTGGAACATCAGATAACATCAAGTTCAAAAGCAACTTCCTACGAATTTCCTGAGCATGATAAACCTCACGAAGAAAAATAGCATGTTCTTTAACACCATGAATCCCAAAAGTTAATGGCTGAGATCCCAACGCTATGATCAACTTATCATATGATAATTTAAACTTCCATGGTTCCAAAGTGTTCAACCCATCAGTAACCGTCTCGCATTGCACCTTTCAATAACAAATAAAACAATCTCCTTCTCAGAAGAAACTCAGAATGGTCCATTCGATTCTAGATTCATAAACCAATGAGAATGTTTTTAAGCAATTGAGAAGCATACCGAATGTTCATCAGTGTTAACGCCAGTACAATTGGCAAGGAAGAAATATGAACCCGGTTCGCGAGAAATGGAAGGCTGGATCCGGCCGATGGGTTCAGCGACGGATCTGAATTCGAGAGTTCCAACGCAGGTTGAAGCCAGAAGAGGAGTGAAAACCATATGGTTACGAGGAGAAACGCAAACGACGTCGTATATGCTTGTGTCCAACCCCTTCATGAGTCTGCAACCAGCCCAGCCGGAACCCAAAACCACCACCCTCGGTTTCTCGCCGGAGGCCGTCGGACCGAGGCCGGGCGGGCGAGACAGCGGCGGCGGCGGTGCATCGGGGATGGGATGGGAGCTAAAATGAGAGAGGAGGAAGGTGAAGGGGGTGGTGGAAGGAAGAAATGGGTGGGGATTTGTGGATCTGAGTGGCGGTTTAGTGGGTGAAAGTTTCTTGAGATTCCTGAGCCAGGCCATGGCCGTGGATAGAATATTCAAAGATTCCTTGTTATTATTCGAATCTGTGTGGTTGGAGAATGAAAAAGGGAAGATTGGGGGAAAGAGGTAGAAGAAAAATTGGTTGGTGCAGTTCTCATTACCTAACAATTGAGAGCTGCTTGCGGTTAGCTATGTTATCCTCTACCTGCTGAAACAAGGCAGCGCGTGGCAAACAAAATGGTGACTCAGCATTCTTATTTTATATTTTAGAAATTAGAACCTTTTTAATCCATAAGATTTAATCTATGACTAGATTAATTTTATCTTCCAATTTTTAAAATGTACTTTTTAGTACTGTGTTCTTTAAAGTAAGTTAAAAAAAATTAGTGATGGCAGGTGGAAGTGCAGGTACGAGAGGGAGGAAGAAGAAAGGGAGGGGGCAAGAGTGCTACCAAAACCAAATTTAAACTAGTTTCTTTCCCCTATTAATTTCCATGATATTGACCATGGTTTTGTTATTTTTTAAACCCATCTAATCTTTTTTTTTTTTTTGTAACAAATTAACAAAGTTTTAAACATTAGTCATTGATGATCACCAATGGGTTTTCGGCGATGGTCGAATGTAATGATCTACGACTAGCTCGATTAATAACACATTTGAGTAGTTGAAGCTCTTAATGAAACAATTAATGTATTGTTTTTTAAAGTTTTTTTTTTTCTTTAATGAAGAACTATTGACATTGAATAAGGTACGAAGAAGAACATGCGACAATCAATAGAAAACACGTTAATCCTCTAAAATTCAAAGAAACATAGAAATATTAAAATTTTGTTACATCACTGATCTCGAAGTTCCACAACTAAAAAATTGAGAGAGAGAGTAAAAAGTTGGGAAGAATTAAATTCCAAAATGGAAAGAAACTTAAATTTCCATTGAAAATCTCTGAAAGAAAAACCCTAAAACAAACCCATATGATTCAATCTGTTTCTTCTTCATCTTCTTCCATTGCTTACTCTGTTTCTTATTTATCATTATCTAATTTCAAAGCCATTTCCTTCAGTCTTCGCATTGCAATGATCAGTGGACTCAATTCTAGAATCGATCTCTCAAACTCCCCTCGACAAATCGGCAACACATTTCCTCTGTTCTTGATATCCGAAACAACTCTGAAACTACGCGAATTTGCAAGTCCTGAATTTACATGTCGAAACAAAACTAATATATTAAGAATATGAATTTTTCTGAATTCATATTGCTTCTCAGCACCTTCCCTGTGTACAAGACCTTCCATACCAAAAGTCACTGCTCTCAGATTTCGACACAAATTCTTAAACATCATTTTTACTCTCTCAAGAATCTCACTCCAATCTTGTTTCTCTTCATCGTTTTTCAAAATTTTGTTTACGTGGTCAATGAAACCGTAGTACATCAATAGAATTTTCTCTGTTAATAACAGAGGATCTTGTCCGAATTCTAAGCAATGGTAATCGGAATCGGAATCGGATTCTTGTTCATTCTTTTTCGATGATTCTGCTTCGTTTGATTCTGTGTTTCTTGATCGTTTCGGTGATCTCTCCGATTCTTCGTTTATTGGAACTTTGCCGATCTGGTTTAGAGAATTTGATGTGCCGATTTGAAGGTTGATTACTTCATCTTCTTGTTCTTCTTCAACAATTTTCTTCTTGATTTCTGCCATTTTCGTATCGGATGAATTGCCTTTCTCTTCATTCTCTCTTCTAATGGACATCTTGTGAATATGGGTTGGTAAAAATTCTGACCCAAATCATAAAAATTGAACTCTCCCCAATGGTGAATATCCTTATATATATACACACATTCCATGATCATTTTCATTATTTATTTTTTTCTAAAATTAAAACTATTTTTTCTCAATTTTTTTCACCATAGTTATAATATTTGTATATATCTGTGATTGCATGAGTTTCAACTCTTAACTAAATTTAAAAAAGAATTTATTTTTTTCCTTCAAAATTTAACTTAATTTTAAGACATTGTTGTAAAAAAAGTTAAGGCTGAAGGGAATGTTAATAGACTCAACCAGATGACTACCAAACAAGACCACACACATATAAGATTTAGGGTCTAATTTTGCTATATGTAAAAGGTTGAGGATTCAATTTTTACTATTGAAAGTTTGATGATATAATTGCAACTACCATTATATTAATCATGTTTGCAATTTGTTTAGAAAATTAAAGTTGATTATTTTTCTTTTCTGAACCTAGCAGTGTTTTGAGAAATTGTAATGAGTAGCAATTACTCGCACACTTCGTTCGATTAGTTAAGTGTTTATGATTTGATCCTCTTAGTCTAGTTATGTTAATTTTTTTTCTCCTCATGGTGCAATTTTTAAACTTTAAATGTATTGTCCAAAATCAATTTTGTACTTGTTTTAAGTGATTTACAGTGATTTTACACATGTTTTAGAAGTTTTTTAGTTACCTCTTCACATCTCGCAAAAATCTCAAAACTTTCAAACTTCAAATGCTCAATTCCAAATCAATTATATACATGTTTCATGTAATTTAAGGTGCTTCTACACATGTTTTAGATAGTTTTTAGATTCTAATTTTTTATCTCACAAACATCTCGCAACTTCCAAATCTCTTATGCCCAATCCCAAATCAATTATATGCTTGTTTTATAAGATTTAGAGTGCTTCTACACATGTTTTCAGGAGTTTTTAGCTATTATTTATTACCTCACAAACATCTCTCAGACATTTCATCACATCTCGCAACTTCTTAACTTGAAATACCCAACCCAAAATCCATTATATACTAGTTTTATGTAATTTAGAATGATTTTATACATGTTTTCGGAAGTTTCTTAGCTACTGTTTTTTATCTTGCAAGGATCTAATAGACATCTCGTAAATATTTCGTAACTTCTAAACTCGAAATACTCAAACCCAAATCCATTCTATGATAAATTTAGGTGATTTGGGATGGTTCTACTTCTACACGTGTTTTAGAAAGTTCTTATATAGACAGGTTGCATAATCATTTTCATTTTTTATTTTTGAAAATTAAACTATTGTTTTTCTCAATTTCTTTGATCATATTTATTTCTAAGTGCATGAGTTCAACCCTTATCTAAATTTCAAAAATAATTTTGTTAAAGAAAACTATTCTTTTAAATTGGTTTGTAAGACATTGTTCAAAAGCACATAATTGATCAACAAATTTAGGGATAAAGAGAGTGTTAAGACACTTAAATTTTTAAACTAAAAGGAAAAACGAAATGACTATTGAACGAGACTGTAATCACATAAGTTTGAAAGTCTAATTTTAATATTTGTAAAAGTTTAAAAGTTCAATTTTTACAATTGAAAGTTTGAGAATATAATTGTAGCTCCCAATATATTTTATGGTGTAGAGTAAAATAGTTGTGAGACGAGATTTATGTTTATTTGGTTTTCTTAAAATTTGTTTAAACCCGTTAATAAAAGCTTAGCTCAACTAACATCTGAATGTGAAGGACCAGACCAAGAGTTCCATGGTTCAAGTTGTCACAGTGTATCATGGTCTATCACAGTCTATCATTGATATAATGACATTGTGTTATATTTCTAAATATTTTTCAACATTTTTGTCATTTAAAACAATTATCCTGTCTTAATTTTGAAATTTAGATTAATCGAGTCATTAAACTTTTAAAATTATAAACTTCGTGCTTGAGTTGTCATTTTTTATTGAGAAAATACACATTTGGCCTATAAAGTTTAGATTGAATTGCATTGGTTATTGATTTTTCAAACCCAACAAGTTGACTTATGAAATTACTTTTATGTTAATTAGCTAACATAATGTAAACCTTAATTAGCTCTGCTTTGCTCTATGGACATCTCTAAAAGTGACAATTATGAGATGGAGGAGGGAAGGAGAGAGAAGAAGATGAGGGTAAATATACTTTATATTAAGGATTTGTGGGTTATTTGAGGATTATGAATCCTAAACCCTAAACCACACAAATGTATATATTTGGAGTGAAAGGTTTGGAAGTCCGAGTTTGAAATGTAGCTTATTACTTATGCTTGAATGTATGTTAGTGGTCGGCGGGCGACAAAGAACATTCGACAATCCACGATTAGCACAATTGAGTCCATGTTTTAGCTTTATGACTTCTAAAACAAGGGACATAGTTTTTATTTTTTGTGAAAATATCGATCTCAATTAAAAACGACAAATCGACCCCAGAAATATTAACACGTCAATTAAAATTCAAACGACCATTACAAATCACTCACTAATTTTACACCAATGATCCCCAAATACTAAAAATTAAGAGACAGAGAGAGGGAAAAGATCCCAATCAAATATCTCAAAAACAAAAACACAAAAACTAAAACAATTCTATCAGATCAAATTGCAGAAAAGTTCTTAAAAAAGGGATATTCTTCTTCTTCTTCCATTGCTTACTCTGTTTCTTCTTCATCATCATCATCATCATCATCATCATCATCATCATCATCATCATCATCTAAGTTTCAAATCCATTTCCTTCAATACTTTCATTACAGCATTCAGTTGACTCAATTGTTGCCTCGATCTCTCAAGCTCCCTTAAACACAAAACCATCACTATTTCTCTGTTCTTGATTTCCGAAACAAGCCTCAAATGATTCGAACTTGCAATTCTTGAATTTATATTTCGAAGCAGATTTAATATTTTTGGAATTTGAATTTTTCTGAAATGATATTGCTTCTCAAAACATTCACGGGCTTCAAGACATTCCATTTCTAAACTGAATACTCTCAGATCTCGATTCAAAGTCTGAACTAGGATTTTTCCTCTATCAAGAATCTTACTCCATTTCTGCCATTGCACCTTTAAATCTTGTTTCTCTTCATCGTTTTTCAAAATTTTGTATAAGTAGTCAATGAAATCGTAGTATTTCGATACGATTCTCTCTACTACTAATAGAGGATCCTGTCCCAATTCATATTCTTCTTCTTTATTCGTCGTTGATTCTGTGATTCTTGATCGTTTCATTGATCTCTCCGATTCTTCGTCAATCGGAACTTGAGAATTTGATGTACCAATTTGAAGGTTGCTATCCGCTTCTACTTTCTTGGATTGTTCATTGTTGAATTCTGCCATTTTTGTGTTGGATGAATTGCCTTTCTCTTCTTTCTCTCTAACGGTCATCTCGTGAATATGATTAGTAAAAATTATGACCTAAATCATTTAAATTTAACTCTCCCAATTGCGAATATCCCACCCTTATATACACAGCTTCGATGATCCATTTCATTTTTTCCCCAATTTTTTTAATCATATTTATGTAAAATTTTAATATACATATATATATATATATATTATTATTTTTTTACTTTAGTTTTTGAGACTTGGTCCAGAAACACTTAATAAATTAAAAAATTTAAGGTTGAATAAATAGGATCGTAAATGTATAAGTTTCAGGGTCTAATTTTAATCAAAGACCCATTTTTTATCCTTGAAAGTTTGATGATATAATTCTAAGTTTGAAACTGTCATATTGTACTAACAATGTTTTGCAATTTGCTCAGAAAATTAAAGTTAATTAATCTTCTTTTATTTACATAGTAATTGAAGTGCGTGATAAATTGTGATGAGTAGCAATTTGCTCACACACTTTTTACGACGTGTTAAATTTGTTTAGTTTATCTAAACGTTGTAAGGTTCATTATTGATTATTGATATTTGGTTGAGGTTCCTCCATTCATATAAAAAAGAGTTTGATCTAAAGAACATAAAATTTGGTGTATTAAATGTTAATTATACAACTGCCTAATTTATCGAATATTATATTAGTCAGATGGATGTATCTAATATAAAATATATCAATTAACTTGCTTTTAAATTTGCTTTAAATTCCTAATTTATTTTTTTAATATCAAATTTTGCTTTTGATAGCCAAGTAATGATCCACGACTAACACGATTAATAACACATTTGAGTAATTGAAGCCCTAAATGAAACAATTAAATGTATTACCGTCTCAATTGAAAACGCTAATCCACTAAAACTCAAAGAAACATTGAAATATTAACCTATAATTGAAAATGGATTAGCATGATTAAAAGAATTCACTAATTTGACATCACTGATCTTGAAATTTCACAACTAAAAAATTGAGACAGAGAGTAAAAAAAGAAAAATGGAAAGAAACTTAAATTTGCAATGAAATCTGTGATTGAAAAAACCTAAAACAAACCCATAGGCTTCAATCTGTTTCTTATTTACCAGCATCATCTTCTAATCTCAAATCCATTTCCTTCAGTGTTTGCATTGAATCCATCAGTTCACTCAATTCTTTACTCCATCTCTCAAACTCCCTTACACAAATCGGCAACACTTTTCCTCTGTACTTGATATCCGATACAAGTTTGAAACTACTCGAACATGCAATTTCTGAATTTAGATGTCGAAACAGAGTTAATACATTAGGGATGTGAGTTTGTCTGAATTCATATTGCTTCTCAGCACCTTGCAATTCTTGAAAAGTTTCCATATTCGTAGTCACTACTCTCAGTTTTCGATTCAAAGTCTTACCCAGCATTTTTACTCTCTCAACACTCTCACTCCAATCTTGCTTCTCTTCATCGTTTTTCAATATTTGGTATACATAGTCAATGAAATCTTTGTATTTCAATATGATTCTCTCTATTTCTAACAGAGGATCAAAGGAATCGGAATCGGAATCAGATTCTTGTTCATTCTTTTTCGATGATTCTGTGATTCCTGATCGTTTCGGTGATCTCTCCGATTCTTCGTTTATTGGAACTTTGTCGATCTGGTTTACAGAATTTGATGTCCCGATTTGAAGGTTGATGACTTCATCTTCTTGTTGTTCTTCAACAATTTTCTTCTTGATTTCTGCCATTTTCGAATCGGATGAATTGCCTTTCTCTTCATTCTCTCTAATGGACATCTTGTGAATATGGGTTGGTAAAAACTCTGACCCAAATCATAAAAATTGAACTCTCCCCAAAATCGTGAATATCCTTATATATATACAAACGTTCCACGATCGTTTTCATTTTTTTAAAAAAAATTAAAACTATTTTTTTCTCAATTTCTATTACCATAATTATAATATTTGTATATATTTGTAATTGCATGAGTTCAACTCTTAGCTAAATTAAAAAAAAAAAAAAAATTCAAAATTTAACTTCATTTATAAGACATTGTTGTAAAAAAATTAAGGGTGAAAAATGTTAACGATTCAACAAGATGACTACCATACAAGATCATAGACGTATAAATTTTAGGGTATGATTTTGATATATGTAGAAGTTGGAGGACTCAATTTTTAATATCGAAAGATTGAGAATATAATATCATCTTCTTCTGAAAGTACTCTTCTTTTGAAGTCAATGATGGAGAATTTTCATGGGCTATACGTCGGATTTGACCCATTTGCATGTTGGACTTGGACTTGGCCCATCTTATTTATGAGACTTGGACTTGGTATAAGTCAATTTTGTTTATGGGGGTGTTAAGATAAATAACAAATTTTTAATTTTCGTTTGGAAAAATAGCAAAAATAAAAATTAATTATATAAATGACAAAATCAAAATAAATAATAAAAATGGACTAAAAAACATGCCAATAATACCCTTATCTAAACTAAAAACCCAATAACCAAAATCTCACCAAATACAATATAATTAAAAGACATACCTGTCACACATCAAATCAAAATCTTTCTTCTGTGCAAGTTTAAAATTCATAACCTCTTCTTCTTCCACCTCTTCATCTCTTCAAAATTGAGAGCTCTCCTTGCCTCTTCTCTGTGCTCATTCAATGTTGATCACCCACTATACTTCGTCTCTCGTCTCCTTGTTTCGACTATAGGTCACCACCGCACGCTAAAACTTTTTACTCCAATTGAAGATCACGGTTGTACTCTCATCGCTTTGACTTTTCTCTTCGTCATCACCGTATCGACGATACACTTTCGTCTCCTTACTCCGACTAAAGGTCACTGCCGCACACTTAAACTTTCCGCTCCAACAGAAGGTCACGACTGTACTCACATCGCTTCGACTGTCTTCTTCGTCCACCGTATCGATCATCCGCTTTGACACCGTAGTTTCACAGGTTCACATCCTACCGTGCTAAAGTTAGGGATTTTTTCAAAACATATGAAAAATGAAATATTCAGTATTTTATTAAATTTAATCAATCAAATGATAAAACAAATAATATAAATTAAATCTACAAAATGAAAAAAAAAAAAAGTTCTAGATTTTTAGGTTAATTGTTTTTTTATATATATTTTCAGAGAAAATAAAATATGTAGTACACTATTTTTTATTTGTTTCTAAACATATAGATATCTTATTAATTTGAATATTTCTTATAATTGTTTTTGGAAAAATATATACATATCTCTTTAATAAATTTTTACAAAAAAGGGAGTAAACTACAAATTTTATTTTATCTGAAAATATCAACAAAAAAAAAATCATTAACCTAAAATATTAGATTTTTTTCCATTGTGAAGATTTAATTTATATTAATTGTTTTATCATTTGATTAATGAAATTTAAGAAAATAGTAAATATTTGGCGTTTTTAGATATGTTTTGGAAAAATTCCTATCTTTAGGTAATGGGATATGAACCAGTGAAACGACAACCCGTACAGTCAAAGCGAGGGGTACGAGGAGGCAGAGCATGGTGGATGATCAACGTTGAAGGAGCACAGAAAAGAGGCAAAGAGAGCTGTCAATTTTGAAGGAGATGAAGAGGTGGAAGATGAGGTTATAAATTTTGAACTAGCACAAAGAAGTGTGACGAAAGAGTGAAGAAGCGTGACGAAGAAGTGAAGGGAATTTTGATTAGATGTGTGTCACATATTTAGTTATTGAGTTATTAATTTTTATAATTAAAAGAGATGAAACCCTAACGCATTTGAAAATGATAGATATTGAGTCTGTCAATCATGACCTCAGGGATCCACACCCAACCTATCCAAATAGAAACTCTAGTGAGAATAATGGAAGCCTACAAATAAGAGAATCATAAGACAAGATTTGGAGTTTTAAAGGCATCCTACTAAATTGGCACGTAGACAAGGCAAAGAGACACCATTTTATTGACCTACAACTCCAAACAACAAACCCAACCAAGAGTCCTCACACAATGAGACAATCTCCTCATTCCTCAACAAAACAAGTCAACCCTAATTCCAAAACCAACCCTATCCCAATAACTGCATTCTCACAATCAAAAGAAGGGAACCATATTTTAGATCTCCTTCCAAATTGATACCCCAACAGAGTGGGGTCCAATCCGATATTTCATCCCTAAATATGGAGACTCACATTAACTATCCTGCACTCTCCCGCAGCATATCACGCACTTTTCGAATTCCCTTTTTAGAAACTGCATGGGATTACAAAGTGAGACCCTACAACATACGCACAACACCATCTTAAAGAAACCTTTACAAGCGCCACGTAACTCAAACGACGACGTGGACCAATCAACTTCAATCTCATGCATTAATTACCCTGTACTCGACCGCTTATGATCCTCCCTACTCTTGATCTCCGTTTCGTTGCTACCTTGGTGACAAAGTATCAGAGAAAAACAGTAACAACACTTCCTCGCATTGCCTTGAATGAAACAAACTCTCAAATTTTTTTTTTCCTTCATTATGATTTTTCTCTCCGTTTTTCTTTTTCCATTTGATTCTTTGGACTTACTCTCGTAGTTTCAGAATTTTTTGAGACGTTGGCGTTTCCTTAGCTACGAATTCCTTCTTCTGTTTCTACTTTCCGTTTCAATGGCGGTTCTGCACTTTGAGCTAAAGGGTACTGGGAGGAAGAGAAAACGGAGAACTCAAAGAAGGCTTATCGTTGATGAAAAAGTTGAGGTAATGTAATTTCGTTTTAGCCTTTTTTTGGTGTTTTAAGTCTTGGGATTTGAAATTAAGGGTACGGCTGTTTTGAGGGTAGTTTATCTACTTTGCTGTAATCGACGCATTGCATTCTCTTTTCTTGTTTGTTTGTTTGTTTCGAGGTCAATAATGCCTTTTTTTTTTCCCCCTTTTTCTTTGGGTTTCATATTATATGTAGTGTTTTTTGTGTGAAAGAGATTTGGGATTTTTCTTTTTTTTTTATGAATTTGTTACATTATGAATGTGATATATGGCAGGTGAGGAGTTTGGAAGACGGGTTTCTGGGTTCTTGGCATGAAGGGACTGTTGTTTCGTGTGATAATGGAGTTCGTCTCGTAAAGTATGATCATCTTCTTCGGGATGATGGTTCTGATTTTCTTGTTGATGCTATTTCCGTTTCAGCTAGTTTAGACGATGTTAATTTCTTGTGTGGGAATACGGATGTTCGAGGGAATTTAAGGCCAATACCACCTACGGTTGATTTTGGAAAGTGGGGTTTGCCTTATGGATTATGTGTTGATGTGAATTACCAGGACGCTTGGTGGGAAGGCGTTATTTTTGATCACGAAGATGGGTCTGAAGAGAGGAAAATTTTCTTTCCAGATTTAGGAGATGAGTTGACTGTTGGAATTGAAACAATGCGTATTACTCAGGATTGGGATGAGGGTGCTGGGAATTGGCAGAGACGTGGGACGTGGTCATTTCTTGAGTTAATTGACCAATGTGAGCAAGAATCCTATCTTCCTGTTTCTTTGAAGCAAATATGGTATGAAGTACGGGCAAAAGAAGATTTCATGAAGATTAGAGAGTGGACTTCTCCCATGAATGATCTGTGGAAGGAGTTGGTGATGGAGGTCATTAACGAAAATTTAGATGTTACTCTAAAGGAAATGCTTCGGGTTTTAGAAGGTTCCTCCAGTGTAGGATGTGAGTTAGGCAAAACTTGTGTAGTAAAAAATCCTTCAATCAATTTTGTTAACGTTGATGCAGTTGCAATTACAGGGGAATCTGAAAAATGTACAACGATGATTACGAATCATTTCAATCAGGAAAATGCATTTGATGCCCCTGATTTGGTAATGGAAGAAGTGCACACACATGATAGATGTGATTTCAATCAGGAAAATGCATTTGATGCCCTTGGTTTGGTAATGGAAGAAGTGCACACACATGATAGATGTGATTTCAATCAGGAAAATGCATTTGATGCCCCTGGTTCAGTAATGGAAGAAGTGCACACACTTGATAGGAGTTATTTCAATCAGGAAAATGTATCTGATTCCCTTGGTTTGGTAAATGAAGAAGTGCACACACATGATAGTTTGGATGCAGAGTTGCTGGATTCTGGCCCAAGTTCTATTAATTTTCATCTAGCTCAAGGGAAATCTCAACTGGATGATGATACCAAAATGAATGCTTCGAATGATCTAGATTTTTCTTGTCATGATGAAGCATTGTCTACGCTGCCTAAAGGATCATCATCTAAAGCTTCTGATGCTGAGGTACTTTCTGGTGCTGGTGGTTCCATTAGCCGTCAGCAACTTCCAATTATTGAGCATAAAAATGTAAAAAAACAGCTGAAATGTTCAGGGCGTGGAAGTTCCTTTAAGTGGAAAACTCTTGGTGTTACAACTCCTCTTGATGCTGCATCGTGCCCTGGTGCTGTTACAGAATATTCTCTTTTGGGTAAAGAAAAGCCTACACAAGCTTTGGTTGAAAATGTTAAAAAGCATCTTTTATATCATGGCTGGAAAATAGAGGGCAGGAAAGATAAGCCTATTTTTAGATATACCTCACCCAATGGAAAGTGTTTCTATTCTCTTCTTCAGGTGTGCAAGCTCTTGGAAGAACCCTCTGTTGAGATCCCTCCATCTGTTTCCAAAAATGAAACGAGAATCATTCAAGTACCAGATCATGTGATACTCTCATCTCATGTTGCACGGAGAGAAAGGAGTTTAAGTCCCAACAATTGCTTTCAGACAACTGTTGATGGTTCAGGTGTCGCTTTAGGACAACCGGAACTTTTGCATAAAGCTATCGTGGACTACTGTAACTTGAGTCAGTTAGGCAGTAATGGATTGAAGGATATGGTTAAAATGCAATCAGAAGCAAGAAGACATCTATTATCTTTGGGATGGAGTATGCTTGTCACCCAAGATGGCAAGGGAAACAGGCAAAGATGGAACTACACTTCACCACTAGGAAGAACTTGTACCTCACTTTCAACAGCCTGCAAAATCTGTTTAGATGAAGAGGGTGTCTACAAAAGTACAGGCTCTCCTGGTAGAACTATGGAAAATATTTTTTTAATACAGAAGACTGAGGGCCAGTTAGTGAGTAATAAATTTTACTCTGCACCAAGTAATGTATTACAGGAATGCTCGATGCCTTCAGATTCAATTGGAACATTTTTTGAAAAGTCTCCTGGAATATCTCCATCCAAAGATCTCATGGAATTTAGTCATGATAAATTTCAAAGGTGTAAAAAACTCAGGAGCATGACTAATGTATTTGATTTTTCATCTCACTTACCTCAAAGCCAACATAATTTAGATGGTAAAGCATATGAATCTGGCATCCAGACTGTATGCAAAAAGTATGCGAGGCACATAAGGAGTCCTGAAGCAGTTAAGCAAAAACTGAACAGAGGAAAAGTATCCGGAGGTATCAATAAATTTTCAAATGACATGGAGCGTAGGAGGTCAATGCGTGTGTCACGATCAAGCAAAAGAGTGCATGAGGTGGTCACTCCAAGTCCTTCACACCACAACCCTAGAACAGTACTCTCCTGGTTGATAGACAACAATATGGTGTTGCCAAGGGCAAAAGTTTATTACTGTAGAGGGAAGAGTCGGCAACCAATGGCTGAAGGAAGGATATCTCGTGATGGGATCAAATGCTGCTGCTGTCAGAAGCTATATACAATCAATGGTTTTGAAGTCCACGCTGGTGGTACTTCATCTCGGTCGGCTGCAAATATACTGCTGGAAGATGGAAAATCCTTGTTAGAGTGCCAGATACTTTGCAATAAAAAGACCAGGAGCTTTAAAGGCCAAGCTTCTACTTGTAGAAAAGGTGATTATTCTAAAGGTGAGAATGACTATATCTGTTCAATTTGTCACTTTGGAGGCACATTAATTTTATGTGATCAGTGTCCATCATCATTCCACCAAAGCTGCCTTGGTTTAAAGGTAGATATACCTCTTCCTAGTTTCTTGGTTCAATATATTAGGAATTTGTGATTAGTTGACTGTTGACTATTTTAGGATGTCCCAGAAGGTGATTGGTTTTGTCCATCGTGTTGTTGTGGCATTTGTGGCCAGAACAAATTGAGTGAACTCCCCAATGTTGTTGATGGCCCTTTCCTCACTTGTTATCAGTGTGAATGTAAATGTAGGTACTTCATCTAAAATGTCCTTCATAACATGAGATCATGAATATTTTTTAAGAATAACCACAAATATTGACTGCTAATGCTTAGATAGTTCTTTTGTGCAGATCATGTTCAATGCCTACGGGGGACCAAAAAGTTTGGAAGCTGTTCTAAACCTCATTGGTTTTGTAATAAACATTGTAAACAGGTGGATTTTACCCCTTGGCCCTTATTTATTTATTTAAAAAGTTGGACCATCACGACCTTACTACTCCATTAATTTTATAAGGGTTAACTGAGAACTGATGTCTATGATGTCACAAAAATATTTAGGGCTCCTACTTCTCATTTAAGTATTGATTGTCCTTGGCCTCGTCGCATGATGGAGAAAGAGCTTGCAACTGCATTAAGGGACGATAGTATTCTAATATGTGCAAATAAACTTAGCTCTTACCAAATTCTATATTCAGTGTTTTTTGAAATTTTGGGCCGGATATTGTCTTAGGTCTCCTAAACATGGTCAAAATGAGGGAAAGAGCAATTTGATACTAAACAACAGATTAACGAAGTCTCGGATGAAATAAAGTAAGATTAAATCGACACTCCAGTTTTCTAACTAAACTGTATATTAAATTGACTTCAGTGATTATGGCTATTAGAGGAATGAGGTTCTGAGAAGTAACAATGTATGGATGCTTTTAATAGAACTATGGAAACCTAGATGATTTGAGTTTATGGAATTTACTATTCTTCCTACACTTTTTACCTTCATAATCTGATTTCATCAAGAATTGGTATGGAAATCATATAGTAACTGTTCTTATGCTTTCTCTTCTTGGTCCCCAGATATACTGGGGTCTTCAAAAGCTATTGGGAAAATCAATTCCAGTGGGTGGTGACAATCTAACCTGGTCACTACTGAAGGCCCCATCTTCTGATACTGATTATTTCAATCCTCCTCACCTTGAGACCTTAACAGAAAATCAGAGCAAGCTAAATGTTGCTCTCTCTGTGATACATGAATGTTTTGAACCTGTTAGGGAACAGCACACGAGGAGAGACATTGTAGAGGATGTCATTTTTAGCAGAAGGTGAGAAGTAACTTCTAGTAAATAGATTTATTTTACATTCATTTTTTCTTCCTTCTTAATGTATGCAGCCTGAAATTGGCAACCTCCTTTTGGTCTTCTTTCTTTTTTCTTCTTAAAAAATATACAAGAAGATATAGATAGGATATCTATGCTTGTTCTATGTGATCCTTTAAATTTGAGAAGCTTGAAATTGGAATGAGAATTTTCAGGATGAAGACTGGTATTGTTTATAAGAGTACAGGACAATTGTGGAAATAGATGGTTTCCCGATCACAGCTATGAGTCCTTTGCAATGTCCAACTGATTTTGTTGTCTATGACTTGGCAGGTCAGAGCTTAAGCGGTTGAACTTTCAAGGTTTCTATACAGTGCTTTTAGAAAGAAATGATGAATTAGTTAGTGTCGCGGCTATAAGGTAAGCAATATATATATCTCGGTTGTAGTGGGACCTGGTATTTAAACATTTCTTTGAGATGCTTTTCACTTTTTATTATCCTTATTCCCTATTGCTATTCTGATGTGGGTGGGGGTACGACTCTAGGGTCTATGGAGAGAAGGTGGCAGAAGTACCACTTGTTGGCACTCGTTTTCAGTATCGCCGACTTGGCATGTGTCGCATTTTGATGAATGAGCTTGAAGAGGTAGTTGCACTCTTACATACATATGCTTACCTTCATTTCGTTTGTTTTTTGTTTACCTCCTCTAGCAACTCCGTAGTCCTCTTTTCCCAAATGTCTTGAGGATGTATTAGACTTAAGTCAATGGCTGATAATTACTGCCATCTTTTTCATAATTTGTAGAAGTATGACATCACCAAGTTGGTGTTTGTTTGCTTCTTAGGCTCGAAAATTATGATATTTCTCATGTATTTCCAGAGGCTGAGAGGACTGGGAGTTCAGAGGCTGGTCTTGCCAGCTGTTCCAAGTGTGCTCAATGCATGGACTACTTCATTTGGATTTTCAAAGATGACTGATTCCGAGAGATCAGAGTTTCTTAATTATACTTTCCTGGATTTCCAGGAAACTGTAATGTGCCAGAAATTCTTGCTGAAGAATACAGTTGTGCGTAGCTCATTATCAGGTAATTTATCGTAGGCTTATTTTAAGTGAAGTGTATGTATAAACCATGCTTGATTATAACAACGTCAGATCTCTATCTCACAATATTGGCAGGGAAGTCTGAGCTTCATGATGATGCCAACAAAAACAGCAATAGTTCTGATAATATTTGCGGGTCCAGTGTGATAACCGAACTTCATCCAACAGCACATACTGAGGAGAGCAGTGTTTTGCAAGAACAAGTGGAGTATGTCTTCCCTCTCAATTTTAATTGGATCTATCATTAGTTATTGTTTGTTGCAAAATAAGTGTTCCATCTCCAACATAAGGGCAATCATTGTTGAACAATTATGTAATTTGATGTGATTGGTTGAGCATTAATGGTATTTGATAAATAGAAAGAATTTCCGATTTCCTTTATAATATCACTTAAGACATGTTTGAGAGTGATTTTGAAATGGTTTAAATCACTTTTGCATGCTCTAAAATACCTTCCTTAATTATTAAAAGGAAATTAATATCTGATTTTACATTTTTAAATGTGGTTTTACGTTGTAGTTTCTGGTTTTTTGTTGAATTTGCTTGAGAAACTTTTTCTGCATCAAACATTTATATTTCACACTAGTTTTCTTCAAATCTGCTTACTATGACCCTATTTTGCCTTTAATTTTATAGAATCTCAGCGACTAACAACAGTGATAACAGCCCCAGTTCGGTGGTTAACGTGGTAAGTTCATCGTTCTACCTTAACCAATCCCAACCCCTCTTGTCTCATACATCTTTGTAGGAAAAACATTTTGTTGACTGTTCTTCCTGTTCTTAGGGGAAGTTGAAGAACCATCTTCAAAACAATTTAACAAGCGACATTGAACAATTTCCCACTTGCTCAGCCGGAGGCTTCAAACATTTTGAGGGTCTCCAAGAGAATACTCATGATTATTTGAAGTATTACAGGCGAAGAAGCAAGTTGATCAGTTGTTGATTGAGACTCCATTGTGGTTTTGAGCTCGACGACGATGATTGTCCACATGCATAACCCGTTTTCTAGAATTAGTTTGCAGCTTGGAATTTTTGGGATAGGAGTTTAGAGCTTAGTGTTTGTGTTCTCTTGTACAGTATAACTGCAGGAGAGAATTAGGAAAGCTGATTTTGGATAGTTTTCTAGAAATAGGGTGTTGTAAATATTGACATGAATTATTAGAACTTGATGGGGCTGATATATAAATGGTATAACCCATATGGAAAAACAGCTAATTTTGAAATTTTGTTTATAAAACGTCTGTAATAAAGTTTTAAATTCACTTGATATTTCTTGCAACCCAAAATATTTGGTTTTAACCATATAATAAATAATTTGACGTGATTTGATATTAGGTTTAATGAAAATAAATGAAACCAATCATAGAAATCTATCAACGTTGATTGAAGAAGTTCAATTTTTTTTTTTTAAAGTTTTGTAATAATTACGAATAAAGATTGATGTCATTTGCTTTGCCCTTGATGTCGAGTGTTCAATTTATATTTGTTGTACTAAACAAAATATTTATAGCTGTCATATAATGTTTATAAGTAAATTAATTGACTTTCTTTTTATAATATTTAAAGTGGGGAAATCGAGCTTTTGTCCATGAATCAATATTTATGTTTGTTAAACTATGTTATCGGTCACTTTTTGATTAGTACAGCAATATTTTTAGTCAGAAGATATCATTGATAATAAAACAAACCTAAAAACGGATGGTAATCCACCTTGTGGCCATCCTTGAATTTAAACAATTAAAATGTATATGAGTACATCCATACATGCTTAAAAGGCAGAAGATTACATAATCTAACATAAATATATTATTTATATATATTCATAGAAAGTTTTCATGGAAGGTCTCATTAATCACACTCTTCTTGAAGACCTTCACACTCTACATAGCTCCCACATTGTTTGTACATTTAAGGCATACAATTTAGAGGACATGATTTATCATAAAGCAAGACAACCTATTACAATCCTATACTAGCTAAGGATTTCTACTCCTGGTGTACTGACCTCCATTCTCGGAATGCTATCGATTATCTTCGGTGGGGCGACGTTGTTTACACCATTTGCCTCATCTCCATAAGCTGCAGCATGAACTCCGAGTGCAGCTCTACCTGAAGGATCAAGATTTTTAGACCAAGCAGCGTCCCATTCGATAGCCTTTGCCGTGCTGCAAGCGATGCTTGGTCCTCCCGGAACAGTCAGACGAGCTGAGTTCTGAAAAGCCATACAATGGGCAAAACAAGGTTAATGGAATTTACTTGGATGTTTGTTAACAGTTAACCCTGTTGTTGATTGGAAGTAAATTACCTGTGGGAAGAACCTCTCAAATATGGTTCTGTAGTAGTAGGCTTCCTTTGATGTTGGAGTATTTTGGGGGAAGATATGTTCAGCATTCAACATCATTTTATCAGTCACCTAAAAGCATGTATTGATCATTCATCATCTCAAGCATATAAACATTAACTTCCAAAAGATTAGATTTTTATACTTCATTCTTCAACAAAAACATCAAATGGGCTCGAAGGCTAAATAGGAAAGAACGAGTTGTCAAATTACATGTTGAGCAGCATGTGCTTTAAGGCCATCGATCCAACTATATCCAACACCATCACTAAATTGTTCCTTTTGCCTGTACAAAACATGCTGTGGACAAGAACGAAGTGTTACTTTCTTATTGAAGTTGTAGTTTTTATAGACTACTTGAGGGGGGTTTCTTTCAAATACCTTGGGGAGATAAGGCTCTTGCTCATCATCGAAAGCTCTCCTAAGAACCCATTTTTCAATTCGACCTTGATCACGTTTGATCTGAAATAAATTACAAGATAAAATGAGAAACAAGAAAGAACTTAGAGATTTAGAGAAAAAGGCTGATTTTGATAGATATTGTGAAGTTTATTTCCCTACCATTTTCCATTCTGGATCAATGGCCATTGCAACATTAATAAATTCCTTATCTAAAAATGGAACTCGAACTTCCAAGCCCCATGCTGAAGTTGCCTTGTTTGCTCTTAAGCAATCATACATGTGAAGTGCCTTTATCTGCAAAGGGAAAACAAAGAGATTTCTGATATGAATGCAATCGCCCTCATCCTTGACCTTATGAAAATCAAGTAGTGCTCTTCATAAAATCATGTACCTTGCGACAACTTTCACGGTGAAACTCTTCCTTATTAGGAGCCTTGTGGAAGTACAAGTATCCACCAAAAATCTCATCAGCGCCTTCACCAGATATCACCATCTTTACTCCTAGTGACTTAATCTTTCGTGCCATAAGATACATGGGTGTGCTTGCCCTGATTGTAGTTACATCATATGTTTCTATATGATAGATAACATCTTCAATGGCATCAATTCCATCCTATTATAAAAGAAAATAAATATGTTAAAATTATAGGCGAAGGAAAGTGGAGATTGAATATTTGTTTGTGAGTTATGAGTATATCATACTTGAACTGTGAAATGAAACTCATGGTGGACAGTTCCCAAAAAATCAGCAACTTCTCTAGCAGCCTTCAAATCTGGTGAACCCTGAACATTAGAGGACACAAGTTATTGCCTAAGAGAAATGATTCTCAATATGTACACAATCAAAAATTGCAGGAACAACCAGACTAAGAAAAAGAAACCAACCTCAAGACCAACACAGAAAGAATGGAGTTGTGTACCCCAATGCTTGGCAGCTCTTGTGCCAGTTAAGTGACGAGCTGTGATAGAGGCAACCAATGATGAATCAAGGCCACCAGATAGTAAAACTCCAAAAGGAACATCAGTCATCAGCCTTTTGATCACAGCCTACATAAAGTTGCTAGCATGTAAGCTCGTTACTCAATAGAATTTCAAAAGATGTTAAAAACTTAATAAAATGTCTTCAAATCCACCACACTGATTCATACGTTCTCCAATGCGCGTCTCAAAACAAGTGGATCATATGGGGTTGATGGAATATCCTCAGAAAACCAGGTTGGATTATACCATCTTTTGAATTTAGCTTCCTTGCTAGAGTACAAGTGGCCTGGTGGAAAGGTCTCAAAATGTTCACAATCATCATTCAGACCTTTGAGTTCTGAAGATATCCAAACTGAGCCTGACATAATCAAAATCAAAATGTATTAGGAGAACGTTTGTCTATGGAGCATCAAATTAAAACACACAGACGAGCAAATGAGATTCAGAATTATTTCAATTACCATCGAGTCCCCATCCAATGTAAAGGGAAGTAATCCCAATTGCATCACGAGCAGCAATGAAACTATTGTCACGAGTGTCCAACAGCACGAAAGAGAACATTCCATCAAGCATGTCCACAAAATTTTCTCCATATTCTTCATACTACATACACACCAATGATAAAATTATCATAATCTCACATTAAATGGGTAAATCATGAAAAATCATATCGTTTCCAAGAAAACTTATTCTCATAACCATATGTATCAATACCAAATGTGAGATAACATCGCAGTCACTTCCAGTTCGAATTTTGTGGTTCCTCAATTTCTTTCTCAACTCCTCATGGTTGTATATCTCTCCATTTACCTGTTTCCAACCAAAAACTGTTACACATGCATGAACATCATAAGATAGCGTTTGTATCTGTGTACCTATTTGTCACCTCACATTTGAAGAAACTAAATACGCCCATAAATTATAAAATAATTTGAAATTAATTAAAACATTTTTAGTATATAACAAATAAAAATGAACTTTTACATAAAAACCAAAATAAAAATGAACTTTTACATAAAAACCAGTATTCTTTAAAGTTTATCAAGGTGCAAGAAAGTGCAATGTTCAAGGTGCAAAAGAAGCTATTATCAAGAGTGCCGAGACGAAGAAGGTTATGAAAGTGTACCGTGACAACAATGGAGTTATCTTCATTATAGAGAGGTTGGTCACCAGATGCAGGATCGATAATGGCTAAACGTTGATGAGCTAAATAGCAATCTTTGTGTTGGTAAAGCCCACTCCAATCTGGGCCACGGTGTTTCAATCTGTCAAACCAACAACAAGTAGTTAATTAATTAATATCAACCATGTTGCAATTAATTCCATTAATCATACAAATTTAATAAAAAGTTCATTTTCTATCTCCAAATTGTCAATCATCCTATCCGATTCTCAGCCAGAAGTTAAAAAGTAATAAATAAAATTAAAAAAAAAAAAAAAACTCAAAACATGAGTAAAGACAAGATATTCTAGACCATCATACCATCTCATATCATCGATGGACCCAAAATATTTTTATATTATATCATTCAACAAAGTTTAAATTTAATAAATAACTTTAAAATATTTAGTTAAATAAATCCTAAACATAACATTTTATTGTTGAGGCGTAATACATTTATAGATTTTGTAATATTTAGTCAATTTTTCTATTTTTGATAATTTTTTTCAAAAAAAATTAAAAATAATCAACCATTTTTTTATCTCTAATTTTATTTTTTATTTGCATACCATCGTCCCGAAGGAAAAAATTAAAAGTAGCTTTCAAAATAAAAAAAGTAGTTTTCCTTATTGGATTTATCCCATATGCAAATTATTGAAAAATATAAAATGAAAAAGCCATTTTTTTAAAGAATAATAAAAAAAAAAATTATTTAGTCTTCCTGACAAAATCACTTAAATGCAAAAAGTCTGTTACACTATTTTGGCTCTGATTTTAACAATTTCCAAAATAGAAAATAGACTTAATTCTTTTATAAAATAAAAAGAAAAAAAGAAAATTACGAGCCTAAGTTCGAAAAGTCACACGAGAAAAACAATAGATAAAGAACTCACACTTACACGTGTATAATACATGAGAGAGAGAAAAAGTGATTATTTTATCTCTTTTTAATGATTATTAGTTTTTAATTATATTTTAATATATTTTTTAAAAATAACTATTAGCATTAAATATTCTGTTGTATATTGCACATTTCTAGGAATCTGTTCCTCTTTCTTCTATTTCTTCTTCTTCTTCTTAATTTCCTTTTTCCATTTTCCGATTATTTCCATACCTCATTTCACCCAACCATCCATTACAAACCCCTAATACTAACATTTTTGCAGTCCTCCAACTTTTTTTCATAAAAAAACTACTGATTCTCGCATCATCCACGATTTGTATCGCATCATTTTTTTTCTTTAAATCTACGATTTCAACGACAATGTAAAAGAAAACGAAATACAGGGAGAAGAATAAGAGCACTTGCCGGCGAGAGAGTTCTAGAACACGAACGCGTTTGGCCTGAGAATCATCGGAGCAACCAAGAACGGCGAGAATTCCACACATTTTGAGTTTAAAAAACAGAGGATCTTTTTTATTTTTATTTTTCCCTGAAAGAATGGGAGAGATTAAGACGTAAAATGATCGTTGGAAAAATGTTCAAAAACTCCGCTGCTAAGGCAAACAATTTATAATAGAAGGGTCCGGTTGAAGACGTCGTCGTTTTGATGTATTAATCTCATATCCAGTCCGTATTCTACGTAGGTCCGGGACCACAGTCAAAGGTACTATGTAGCACCACGTGTCTAGATCTGGTTCGTCTTTGGGAGGTCGTTTCCATTTTGGGTTTATCCGTTTGAAAAAGGTTAGAAATGCTGAGTCAGCACTTGCTAGGGTTAAGAATGATTAGAGGAAAAAAAGATAAAAATTAATTTAAATAAAAATAAAAATAAAAATAAAAATATATATGTTTCATAGTGAAAAAAAAGAAAGAATAAAATGTGTTGCCAGGTTGAAAATTATTGTATTATGTTGTAGAGCTCACACGTTTTATTCTTATTTTGTGAAAGTTATTTTTGTTTCTCTAATTTTTCTCTCTATTTCTATTCTTTTAAGGATGATTATATCTTTTTTTAAAAGATAATGTTGTCAAGTTCAAAATATTGAGATTTTTATTTTACAAAAAAGGAAAAGAAAAAAAAAATCAAAATGTTGATATCAATAGATATTTTTTAAAAGATTATAAAATAAAAAATTTAAACAAATTTCTTAAATTAAAAAAATAGGGATTTTAAAAAAAAAAATTTAAAAATGAACTATTTACATTTATAAAAAAAAAAACATAGTGAAAGACAAAAATTCATTACATTTTGTCCATAAAGTGTAAATATTTTGAGACTTTCAAAAAAAATATTCATTTTCAACTATGGCAAAATAAATCAAAATAGTTATGAAAAATAACAAAATATTAGATTCTATTAGTATGAATATGAAATTTGCTATATAATATTTATGTTTTATAATTTTTTTTACATGTATAATAAAAATGTCAACAACTCCATATTAATGTTAACCTATTAAAGATGTTAAATGTAAAGTTTAAGTATAAAAAGAATTCTAAAAGGTATATGATTAAAATTTGGAACATTTATCTTAAATTTAAGTATAATTCCATTAAATGTAAATTTTAAATTTATAACTATTATATTTGTTGATAAGTTTAATTATGGGATAGAAATTGGTTATTTTCCGAAAGTTAATTGCAGGAGCTTCAACTGGTCCACGTGTCTCCTTCCTTTTGTTCCTAGTCCACATGTCTCCTTTCTTTTGTTCACGTGACTAATATATCCGTATACTTTTGTCGCTATTAGCTTTTCACATTTTTTATAATAAATAAGAGCAATAAATAATAAATTATAATAAATAAGGAGAAGTTAAAATACCATTTTGATCATCCTAACTTTAAAAGTTGTTCAATTTTCGTTAATTATTTAATTTTAGCTTTCATATTTTTAATAAATATTATATTTGGTCACCCAAAGTTAATTTTCAATAAAATTAACTAAATTAATAATATAAAAATTCGTACACAACTATTATAGACAACAATTGGACCTTAGCCAAACACAAAATTGGACACGTCCTTTGGATCAATTGGTCATCTAATTATCCTAAGGTGACTCGAAAACTCTAGAGACCACCCTAGGTTGACTTTCTGTACTAATTCATCATTATAACTTCATACGAGATAACTTGAATCCAACTCTCGAACTCTCTCTAGTTTCCACATTATTTTACTCTTTGACTTAAATATCAACACCACACACTAGTGTATAGGTTTTTCTTTTGCATGTCATGTTCTTATTCTCTTTAAACAAATTCACTGTTGGTGTCACGTGAAGGTCGTGTGCACTTGTCTGTGTTCAAAATTTGACACCAACGAATAATATCTATTGCGTCTATAGTCTTTAAGAATCAGAATAAAGTCGAGTTTGCAGACTTAACGAGATTATTATTCCCGTTTGGTTTTTTCTCTCTGATTTTGCTCTCTCGAGATAACTCTCCCAAATCTGTGTTCTTAAAAAGAGGATAGTCCTTTCCTTTTTGGTTTTTTGTTATTTGTTTTGAGATTGTTATGTGTTTCATTTATTAAAAAAATTGAAATGGAGTGACATGAGAATGTAGGGACATATTGATGGGATTAAAGCTCTTGCGCAAGCAAATTTTTTTACAATATTTTCTCATATTTAATTGAAAAATAAAAATATTGACAAATAATAAACCTACTGTAATGTTTATGGCTAGACATACTTTTAAAATTAAAAGTAAAAACACAGAGAAATGGATACTTACTCTCGTTGTCGTCTCTGAATCTACAATACTCAAAATTGATAGTCACTACCATTTGAAACTTTTTTCTATCCTCTGAGTAATGGAGATTTAAGGTTTGTGGGAATCTTTTGAGATTTTGAGATTAGTGGGAGAGTTTTCTCGAGAGAGCAAAATCAGAGAGAAAAATCTGTGTTCATCGTTCACTCACAGTGTTCTGTTTTTGCTTCCCTCTTCTTCATGAGGTTTTACAGGGTGCATCCCACGTTTCCCAAAAATAACTCTCACATAAGAAATTAAATTAAATTAAATATAACCAAATGAATGAATTAATTAAATTATTAATAATTAAATCATATTTAATTAATATTTTATTTAAATCATATTTAAATGAATATCTCTCATATAGCCTATAATTTTAATTTAATTAATTTAATTTAATCAAATTTAATTAAATAGAATTAAACTAAACTATTAATTAATTCTCCGATTAATTAATTACTAAATTAAGTGTCCTATATTTAATTTAATCCATGTTTGAATCATATTCATATATAAAATTCTATCATAACTTATAGTTTTAATGTGAATCATATACGCATTAAATTTTAATCTATAATTTTAATGAATCTAATTCATATTAAATTAATATTTGAACTTATTCAAATATTTTATTCTCTCATAAATTAAATTTGAATCACATCCAAAATAAAGTTTACATTCTAAAGTTTAATTAAAATATAAATTTTATATTATAATGTATCACCATATATTATATTAATTTTTTAAGTCAATTTGAACATTTCAAAATTATATCCAAGATATATTAACCTCATTATCCTTTACGAGCTAAGAAGTGAACCTAATGGACCTACAGATCAAAAGCTACAACGATATGAGATTAATTGCTAAACTCATTAACCAGATTAATCAATATTAGTTAATTGTGTGTACACTCCAATAAAAATTCATAGTTGAACTCTTCTCACTCTAGATATATTTTTGTGTCCTTGATATGGACCAATGACAACAAGTTAGTTTTTCACAAGTGTCCATAGCACCAACTGGATCAAATTACAGTTTTACTATTGGGTTACTTCCTGGTCCTAAATTACCAATGTTCTTCTAATGAACAACATGTTTATGGTTTAACTAATAGAGGGTAGGGTCCTTTGTTCAAGTTTTGTAGCACCATTTAAGGGAACACCCATCAACTTACCTTAAAGTCGGGAATGAGTGAATTTCATATTGTGTGATTATGTTTTCAACTTTTCACTTGGTTCTGTCTCCAAAATGGTAGGCTTATTGAGTCAACAATTTGGTCGCTCTCACCCGTAAAAATCAAAGGACAATCCCTCGTGAAGAAAAGTTCATAATACACTTAGGATTAAGACTAATTTGTCTACGTCATCCTATTGAAATAGAAATCTAACAAGTCAACAGAGTTACATATAGTTGTTACTATTTTGTGGTCTAGTCTTATGTAAACTTATTGCATAGGATACTTCACTCGTGTATCACATACACAAACACGTTGGATCATTGTGTTTGCATCAAATACAAAGTGAGTCGTATCCATAGTGTTACCAAGATAAGGTACACAATCTTATCCACATACTATAGACCCTTTAAACTGAATCTCAAACATTTATACATGTATGTCTCCACAGTTCAAGACTCATAAAGTAGCTAAGGATATTAGTTTATTGGATTTAGGTTAATAAGACAAAATTAATCAATAACACTTTATTAAAATTATAATAATAACATTTTATTAATAACGGGAAATGAATTACATTTACTATCTACGAGTTTTAGGACATAAACCTTAAATTAATAATTGTATCAATTTAAATTCTGAACTTTGGGAGTTGTATCAATTTAAACCCTAAACCAATAATTGTATCAATTTAGATCCTAAAATTTTACAAGTGTATTAATTTAGACCTTAAACTTATATAAATATATCAATTTAAACATGTCATTATGTTTAACTTGAACACACTTATGAAAATTGAGGGTTTAAATTGATACATGTATGAAAGTTCAATGTTTAAATTGATACAACTGTTAGTTTAGGGTTTATATTGATATAATCTTCAAACTTCAAGGTTTAAATTGATACAATTATTAGTTTAGGGTTTAAATTTATACCATTATCGAAATTTATATTTGCCCTAATATCAAATAGTATTAAGTGAGAAGTTACTACAACCACATTTATTTTAATGGGACGTGGAATATTGAAAAATTATTAAATGATATTTATGCCATTCAATATTCTTACCAATCCATAAATTCATTCAATATTTTACCATCGGACAATCTTTTTTAATCTAATTTACTTTACATAATTCTTCCAATTATTTTGGTAGTACAAATCATTCTAGTATCGTTTAGTAACTATTTAGGAGGCATTTGAAGTAAGAAGAGTTGATTATTGTATTTGAATTATAATAATTTGTATTTGTTAAATTATTTTAGTTTGAATTATAATAGTATACGTTTGAGGTATAAATTAAATAATAAAAAAATTATGAATGTAAAATAATAAGAACTATAGCAAATGAGAGTTTTAAAATAGGTGTTGACTGTAGAGATAATCATTATAGTTCTAGGATAGTCATTGCTCCCAATGCTACCTTGATTTTTAATTTTTAATTTTATTTTTTCTCTATTTTCTAAATAATTTTCTTATTTTAAAGTAAATTGTCAGTCCAATTTTAAAAACAAATATATAAATTCCTATCCATGTAATTTTTGATCGAAAATCATTTTGTTATATAAACATTCAATTGTTACCTAACAAAAATTTTTAAAAAAAATCATAATAAAGACTAAATTATTAAATTTTTTAATATAGATATTAAATTTTTACTTGTTAATTTATTTTTATCGGTATTACTTATTAAAATTTAGAGATTAAATTGTTACGAATTTAAATTACATAAACTAAATTATTGTCCATTTTATTTGAAGTAAAATAAAATAAAATAAAATAAAAAATTAAGCTATTAGATACTAAATGAAATAAGATAAGATAAAATTAAAGCGGTTTGGATAAGACGCTACGAATCATGAGTATACAAAATAAGTTGATATAAACTAGTTGATTTTAAATCATGAAGTAATGCCTTTAATTAAAATTATACAATTATAAAATAAAACCAGAAATACAAGTGTATAATATTACTTAATTGAATTTTTTAAATTTATTTTATTATTATTTAATTAATTTTAATAAATAATTTATGGTGCCAATATATATTGGCAAATAAAATAAAAGGAAACTTAGGCAAATATAATAATAGAAAGATAAATGATTATATTAGGGAAAATTTATTTATTTATTGTTGTTTTACAAAGTAATTAGAGATTTGTGGTGGTTTAAAAACTATTTAGAGATTTATGATAGTTTTGGAGAGAAAGAGAGGACGAAGGTTGAACCCTCACTCATAAAAGGAAGAGAGAGAACTGAGGGAAAAATAAGGGGAGGAAAAGAGGAATGAAAAAAAAGAAAAAAAAGAAAAAGATAATTCATAATTTTTATAAAATCTACTTATTTACTTTAATTTTTTATATATATATTTCCTTTTACCTTTTTTATTTTTTTGGTTTTTTTTATAAGTTTTATATTATTATTATTAGTTTAATACTAATGCTTCGTCAACCTTCGTCATTTTTCTTTCAAGTTTTTCTCTTTCTTATGGTGAGGGTTCAACCCTTGCCCTTTCTTTCTCTCTCCAAAACTATCATAAATCTCTAAATAGTTTTTAAACGACCACAAATCTTTAATTACTTTGTAAAACAACAATAAATAAATAAATTATCCGGACCCTACCTTCTAAATTACACCAATCTTTTCACAAATTACTTCAATCGCGTCATCAAAACAATTAATATATATATATATATATATATATATTATTGACCAAATAGGTGATCACATCCCAAGTGAACTATAAAGAAAATTTTGGAATTATTTTTCTATTACAAAATAGACGTTTCTTTGCTTCTTGTTTTGAAAGGGAAATAAGATTTTTTTTTCCCATTTTTAATTAAATCGTCACATTTCCATCACATTACCATTTATGGATGGTGTAATCCGTACTTATTCAGATTTTTTTTGTTTAATTTTTTAATTATTTATCGAACATTTTTAAATATAGTAAAATGAACCAAAATATTGATGAAATATGACAAAAAAAAAAAATTAGATTTTATCATCGATAGACGCTGATATATTTCTATACCGGTGCTTAGACTTTTCTTTTCAATCACTTTCCCTATGTGTGTGCGTGCTTGTGTGTCTAGTGAAAAATGGTAAATCTTATCTAATAATCAACACCTAAATGGTAAGTGATAAAATTATTTTTAACTTTTGTTTTCATGAGACAGTCGTTGAATTTTCAACGACTTTAATAGCAAGGTACCAAGTAAGAAATTTCAACTCGAAATTAGCTTGATTTAAGGTGGAAAATTTCAATTCTTTGTCTTACTCATTCAACGTCGATATCTTGTTACTCAAATACATGTGTGTAAAAGTAAACTGTGGTCAAAACTAAATTCAACTGCCAAGAATTTAGTTATATATTCATGATTTGAATTTTAGCCTTTAGTTTTGAATTTTGTAAGTTTCAAATTTTACACTTTTCTTCATGATTTTCATTAGATATTCACTATCATCCTTAGTGTTTGCTAATGCCTATTGATAATTTTAAAGAATTAAACCGGTCTTTAATTTTCATTATTTTTTTATCACTAGCAAATTAATTAAAATGTGTTCTTAACATAATATTTATTTAGAATTAATTAACCAAAAATTAGTACCATTAACAAAAAAAATATTAGTCTTAATGAAAACTCGAAGGCAATCATATAAAATTGTCGAGCCAAAGAGATCAAACGAATGATTCTTCATCTCTAGAGGTGTTGTACTACAGAAAGTTGAATCATTTGCAAAAAAAACAAAATATCAAATGAAAACTAAAAGTTAAACTCAAGAATAAAAGTGTAACCTTCATAAATCTTAGAACGATAATGAAAATTAAATTCAAAATTAAGAATAAAGTTAGTAATATTTATAAACTTTGAGGCTTAATAGTCGAACTGAAAGCTAAACTTAAAACCTGGGAGCAAAAGGAGCTATTTTATCATAAAATTAAGTATATCCTAATTTATCTCATTCAGGACGAGTGTTCAACGCTCGTTTTTTTTTTAATATTACGAATTCGTTCTCTGAAACAACCATAAATTTTCAATTACTTTCAAAACAACTATATTTATCTAAAAAGTTTTAAAATAATGATAGAAAAAAAGGATCAAATCAACGAAGATATAAATTATAAAAAATGGGTAAGTTGATGATATGATTTTGTAGAAATAAATGATGCAATCTCTTATGTACAAAGGGTGGGTGGAGGGTGAATCTTTATCATAATGGCTCTCTTTTTAGACAAGATGACAAAAGAAATTAAGGGACAATATCAATTACAAAGGAGAAAGAAGAATTTTAGAAATGATGTCATTCAAGGCGTTTGTTGTTAGGTTGCGAGTCAAATAATTACGAGACCGTCGAAAAAGAGAGACATTTTCTAAGATCTGTGTCGAATCTTTCGCATTCTCAACATAAAAGAGACTTCGTTTAGATCTAACTCGTTCTCATTTTTCAGCTTGACTACCCTCAAGCATGTGGATTCTCGTTTGTTAGATTTAGTCAATTTTTGAACTTTAATAAATAATAATCGAGTTTTTCTTTAAAATTATCATGAAAAAATTCATCAAAATTTTTATCATGTAACAACTTAGTTTTTACAGCAAAAACAAACATAACTCAACTGACATAGATATGTGTTAACAACTAAGACGTCTAATAGTTCAAATCCCACTAACTTTTAACTATTAAAACTAATCTTAATAATTATTTTTACGATAGGATTACAATCGCATGACAAAATGTAATGTAAATTGGCTATTTTGTTACTTATTAAAGAAAAATACTCGAGTTATCTACATGTAGCTCACTAGTTATCCAATAAAAAACATGCCATGTGTCAAAATTGTTTTTTATTTTTATTTTTATTTTTATTTTAAAAAATCAACTTATTATTATTTTTTTTTTTTTTTTTGCAAAACTAAAATAAAAATGTGGAAATAAATAATGTAAGATTGTGGAGATTTCCTCAATTTTGTAAAATTAAAAAATAAAATAAAGACTCCCAAATTGATATGGAAAATTAGAGTAAAATTGGAGCTAGTGGGGGCTGATGGTGATCGGTTTGTCAAAACCGTAATTGTGGAATTTGGGAGCAATCTCAGCCCATTAAGGTGGGGATCGGGTGGTCCAAACAATTGGGCTTAGGTTCAAAGGAAAACGATGTCAATTTATTTTCTTTTTTATTTTGTTTTTTTTGCCTATGTCATAGCCAGACGAATAGTGTTTTTAAGGTTGTTATTCGCAAAAATGACAGATCTATTTTTTCTTTGTAAAAATGGCAAAACGAATTAAAAATATAATAAACTCAAAATTACAAAAATCCAACATTCTCCAAAACTTGTAAATGTCAGCTATAATGTTTATTTTGAAAGATTTCTAGGTACACTTAAATTAAAACATCCAAATTACAAACATACCTTACAATGTAACGGAAAACGTGCTCTAAGAATGAAAATTGGAGAAGCAATATATTCATTTGTCTTTTTCGAACTCTAAGCTTTTAGCACATCAATCACTTCACATCTTTTCCACTACCCAAGAAATTTGAACACAAACCAAGGCTTCTTTTACTGTTTACGTTTTCATTATATTGATTTTCCCTCAACTATTCTTCCATCTAACTCCAACGTTCCATCCTCAAGCTATTCCATTTGTAAACCCTAATCTTCCATCTTCAAACCAATCCTTCATATTCAAGCTACTCCATTTTCAAACGCTAACCTTCCATCTTCAAACCAATCCATCATTTGGGACAAAACTTTGTGTAGGAACTGCTGTTTCAGACTTATTTTTCAAGTTTCCTCACGATTTCATGTTTGAAAAAAAAAAAAATTAACTTGAGTTTGATCACCAAAAACCGCATGGAAATAGCAAGTTTAGAAAAGATTTCGTCGATAACATGAATTTGGAACTTAGGAAATTAGGGTTTGAAAATATTTCCTAATTCCACAGCATGTGACTTAAACAGTGGTTTGTTTAATTGAGATTCTCTTATTCCTAAAATATTTTTTTTTGTTTTTATTATGCTGATTTTTTTTCTAATACACTTATTTTTATATAAGATAATTATTTGAGATATTTATTAGGAGATAAAATTTTAATCCGCTACTTGTATGCCTTAGGATATTGCAACTAAAATAAAAAAAAGAAATGGAAGTTTGAGTCATTATATTATATAAGACTATACATAAATCTCAAATCAACAATATCAAATTACAATAAATAATATTATTGAGATTTAAGATTTAGGATTCAAATAATATTATTATCTGCTACATCAATACTGTCGTTCTACTAAAAAGCAACCAATGGCTTGCTCAGCTTCAATAACATCTCCAACAAAGGCTTGTCACACTTTATGAGTATAGATATAATTAATACCTCATATGCCCTACAATTCTTCATTAACCAATGTTCAAAACTCGTTTTAACTTGTTTCACTCTCCTCGGTACTATTTAAGAGTCAGGAATGTAGATTTTGTTGTAGCGGCCTAAGCCACTTTGACTCTCAAACCCAAACTAAAAAACTCTTAAAAGTGTGTAACTAACACTTTAACTCTCAAAACAATCTAAAATGTAAAAATAACAAACATATTATCCAAAGAAAATAGACAACAGTTGAGATTCATGTTGTAACTTCATGTCCACGAGAATAGTTTTTTACATGCTTTTTTTTAATACATAATTGTTTTTACAAACTTTTTGAATTCTAGCAAATGTTTGCAAGTCCTACTAGCAAGATCTATAAACAAATTGAGTTCCAAATAAAACTTTTTATAATTAGATGAATAATTAAATGGTTTCTGTCTTGAACTTTCCAATTTTTTTATCAATATAAATCACTTGTTAAACTAATATACAATTTGCATAGAAGCGGTTACATAGAGTTTAAGGAAGAGGAGAGGGAAGGGATGCGAACAAGGAGAAATGGGGATGGGAGTTTGTGACCTTTTGGTGAAGATTCGAATTGTAGGATGTAGTGGGGACATGAAATGTGGAGCGGCGGCGTGGAGAAGGGCCTTGAGCAACGGATGTCAAAGTGTGCGGCCGTCGAGCCTCAACCCTATTGTGTGGTTCTATTGAGGAAGAAATGTTTCGGGTAAAGAAATCCAATTTGTTGCAGTGTATTATTATAATGTAACTATTGTTAAATGTCATAGTCAACTCTCCTATGTAGCCATTTGTAAAGCTAATTACACTATAACTAATATTAGAAACCCACTTAACCATAATATACGAGGACTTTTAGCGTGTCACGAATGAAATTTAGTGTAAGCTTCTGATCTCTCCAAACTTTATCATAACTCACATCAACCACATATTGCATTTTCATGAAACTTATGATATCAAATGATGGTTTTTTTTTAGTACAAATTGAGGGTGAGAGATTTGAACCCAAAACTTCTTGGTCCTCAAATACATACAAGTGCTAGTTGAGTTAAATTCTTTGTTGTAATGATATAGTAAGGGGAGAGATTAAGAACAATGAAATAGCTAATGAACACTTAATTGAGAGTTGACTATGGTTGTTTGTAATCTAGTTTGATAAAATATGAGGCTTATCTCGTCGATAAAAACAAGTAATTGTAAACTAAACACTATATTTCATCTTTAAAATGAAACTTTAATAAATATAATGATAAAGTCAAATTTCAAAACCATAAGAATTGATGAGAAACGAGATAGATATATCATTCTTCATGTTTAAAAGGAAAATCTATTAAAAATAATGATAAAGATATTTATAAGTTGTTTTATAAAAAATTATAATAAAGTTATTGATAAAAACAATCTTGAAATTGTATGATTTAATTAGTATTGAACATAAAAAAGATTTATGAAAAATAATATAATATGAGATTTTGAAATCCAATTTAAAACTCAAAGATAGAAAATTCTTTAGATATGAATTTGGTGAATTTTCAAACAAAAATCGAAATTAATGTCAAAATACTCACGTGGAAAGAGGAAATTCATTCACGCTAGATATCTGAAGCCAAATCGAAACAACCAAAATGGTGTATTAGACTAATTAATTACAATATAATAATAAAATCAATGGATTAATTACCGTGTAATTAAAGGTGTTGTCAAAGACATTTTTGGATTAAACAAATATGCATATACGTGCATTCCATACATTTTGCTATAATTCAAAATAAGTCCGCATTTTGCTACTTTTCCAAATGATATTGTCGTTACTGCCATATAACTAAATATTCCTTATTAAAACGAACGAGCGTGATAATTTTCAATTTTCGATTCTTATTACTCGCTCTAATTTGTACATCTTTCTACATTCTCCTTCAATGTACATTCTTTTAAGCAAATTTCGAACATTTTTTTTTTAAAATTAATTTATTTGCTATACTATTTCGATTCAATTCAAACTTCTTTGAAGTTTTAAATTTTTCATTTTTCTTTGAACTTTTTCAATAGGCAACATTTTATCTCTCCTAAATCCAACTGAGTAGGATCTTCCAACTATCGACAGATTTAGTATAGGTACAAGAGAGCTCGACTCCCCCTCAACTTTATGGTCTTTATATAATATATATATAACAAATTGAAAAAATATCAATATTTTACAATTTTTATTGAAATTATTTTTATTAAACTATAAAGCTCCCACTGCTTCCAACAACAATCTTGAAGAAAATTTCTAGTAATAATGTAGCATCATAGTCTCTTTATTTACGCTAAATAAATTTGTTTTTATAAATATTTGTGAACCTCACATTGATATCAATATTATTTTAACAACAAATTTACACGACAAAGAGTAAGTAGGACAGTATGAAAAAATTTTCATACTACCATAGGAAAGGAAAATTTTCCACAAATTCCGAACTTCCTTTTCTAGAATTTGGAAGGAATCAAGGAGCATACTTTTTTTTTTAGAAGAATGTGAGGACAACGAGATATGAGATAAAGGAAACAAGTTGAATGAGTGAAAGATTCTCAGGTGTTTGCACTTTTCTTGTGAGAGTAAGAATAGCGGGTGGACAGATTCTCGAGCATAAAGGAAGAGAATTGAGAATGAAGGAGATCAATCATAAATTGAGAAGTTAGGAGCAAGATTGAGAATCGAGTAGCCAATATATCACACGTACATTTTTGGTAAATTTCACAGGTAAAAGAGATTAAATTTTAAAAAATTGAGTCAAATAAACCTCATTCGTGGGTCCAAAAATGAAGTCATCCCTACCAAAATTAGACTACAAATATCACTGTAATCAAAAGCTTGATATACACATATTAGCATAACTGTTGTGAGTAGAGGTGGGAGGTTAAGTATGTTTGTGGTTGCTACAATGTTAATGGATGCACCGGTGTGTAGTGGAGTAGAACCCAAGAAATTGGCACTCGTGGCAGCATTGGGCCATCGTCTTTAACGAACACACAACCAAAAACAGTGAAAAGGGTATTTCCAATTTCCAATTTCCAATTTCCAATTTCATCATCATCGTCTTCTTTCTCTGTCTTTCTCTCTTTGATTCTGTTCTTATCGATAAGAAAAAAATACCAAAGAAAAGGAAACTGATCGCAACTAATCCGCCAAACTGCCCATTTCATCACTTTTATTCTCCATCTCTCGTCCCTCTCACACTTTTATCCGATTTCACAACACAACCAAATCGAACCCAATCCCTCTTTTTTTATTCTTCATGGCTTCAACTTGTTTCCTAGATTGGCGATAGTATCTCTCTCTCTCTCTCTCTCTCTCTCTCTCTCTCAAAATTCCCACTTTTCTCTCCTGCAAATTTCTTCGGCCTAAGCTATTCGTTGTAAGCAGGTGAAGAACGATAATGGGTACTGGTGCTTCCAAGAATTCGGATGGTGGGTCTCAGGGAAATGAAGAGCGAGAGGAAAACCTAGACCAAGCTGGTGGGCAGCTCTATATTTCCTTGAAGATGGAGAATTTTAAACTCAAAGGCGAGCTCATTCCTCATATTTATGGCTCTGTCCCGCTCGTTGGTTCCTGGGATTCGTCTAAAGCTGTAATCACTCTCTTTGTGTTGTTCTTTTTTATGGTTGAGTTAGTTTATGCCAATCTTTATTGTTGAATTTAACTGTGTTGGTGTCACAGCTCTCTTTGGAACGTGAATCAGCTTCAATGTGGGAATTGAGCTTTGTTGTTCCTCCTAATCATGGTAACTATGATTCTACTTCCTATTGTTGAATTGGGGTGGACGGTGGGAGTTACTTTGATGATTAAAAAGTATAGAGATATTAAGATTCTGAAGTTTTTTGTTAGTCCGTTTTCTTAATGAGCTAGGTTATAGAAATGAGGATTTTCAATCTCTTTACTATTACGTAGTTTTTTTAACTTCATTTGGTTGTACAACAACAAAAGCAAAACCTGTCTGCTGGACCTCTATAATGGGAATGGATTTGCAAAGGTTTTCATTTTCATTTCGTCGTTACACTGTTGAATTCAGAGTCACTGGATTTCAAGTTCCTGTTGAAGCCGAGGTATAGCAATTCACCTTGTATAGTTGAGGAGGGTCCCAATCGTCTACTCTGTGGAGGAATGTTGCAAGGGGATACCAGGATGGCCCTTTTCAGGTTGAGTGCTGATGAAGTTTTGGAGTACAGGGTGTTCATTAAAGCAGACCGGGTTTCACCCTTTGATCTTGCTGCAAGTTGGAGGGCATATCAAGACAATCTTCGTCCTTCAGCTGTTCGTGGAATTCCTGATGTGAGCATAAATTCAGTGTCGGAGGGTCCTGAGGTATCTTTTCTTTGCCCTCGACTGTCCCATTGAACAGTATTACTGTAATGTTCCGCTCGCTATCAAGCCTTGGAGATTAGAATTGATTAGTTGTGCAAACTTTTGCTCTTTGTTTTGTGTTCTTCGTTCAGTGCTACTTTATACTTCATTGTTTTAGTATTTGATTAGTTCAGTACAGTAATGTGCAACAATGTAAAGTTACTTTAGAAATGCCAAAAGGAATTGCTTATCCCATGGTTTTGTCTAAAGTGCGGGAACATGACGCATAGCACAAACAATATATGAAACTAACATGACTAACATGTCATTATCTTAAAGCTAGAAATACAGATGTCAGATGCATTTATTTAAAATTCTAATTGGATATTCAGCTTTTTGCATTAGTTTATGATATTTATATTTCAAATACAATTGGAACCGAGTAATGAAAATGGCATTATTTCTAGGTGTATTAGAAGCAGAATGTTAGTAATTTTTATTTTCTTCATACCCTCATCTTCTGTCTTTTCTATTGCCTTTTCAGAATAGCTCATCAGCTAGCTTGGAGCTCGATCTTGAACACTATGTGGTTCCAGCTCCTTCTTCAAACTCAGGCCTTGTATATGCAGCTAACTTGACAGAGACTCCTAGATCATTGACTGGTTTTGGGGTTCAGCTAAATGCTGATGGATCAGGAAACACATCATCATCTAAGGAGAGTGGTACGATTGGGGATCGACCAACCACTGTAAAGGTGTTTTCTTGCTTGTAAATATTAAATTTGAATTCTCTTATAGGCTCAGAGTGTAAGACAGAAAAATCAATACAGAGATGAAATAAATGGAAATACAAGAATACAAAAGCATCTTCTTAAACGGTCTTAAAAATGAAAAACAATGGAAAGCAATTTTTAGTTCAATCTTAGAAAAATATTGCAATGCTTTTCTAGTTTTTTTTTTTTTTTTGTTGTACATCCTTGTTGTCAAATACAAAATGAATATCCGAATCATTAATAGAAATTATATTGATTTTTGCTCTTCATTGATCTAACTTTTACTGTTCTTCCGTTTGATGGCATCTTCAATTGAATTTAAATTTTGTTGTTGCTTATTTAGGATATGACTGTGATTGTCCCTGATCCATCCAAGATGTATATGGGTTCTGGAATGGTTGAATCAAAGTCGGTTGGGACGTTTTCACATTTGCAAAAGCAAGACAGTCATAGGGGACTTTTTGTGGATCGCGGTGTTGGATCCCCTAGGCTTGTTAAATCAGCTAGTACTAGCACTTTCTTTTCAGATCTGAAATTGGATACGGAGTCCAAGGTTTTGTTTTTGCCTTTTCATCTCTCAATATCACAAGTCATATTATTTATATTTTGTGTTTCTTGTTTGTTAATATGTAGAATTCAATGCCAGCAGCAGCTGGAGCTGTTGCCGCTGCAGCTGTTGCCGATCAAATGCTTGGACCAAAGGAGGATAGGCATTTGGCAATTGTCTTGGTACTCTCTTTGAATGGTTTACATTAAATATCATTAATTATTGATTTGTCTGATATGGTTAGGTTAGGTAGACTTCACTCATTCTAATAGGCTAACCATCCTGGTTAGTGGTAAAAGGGACACATAGTCTCAATAACTAACTAAGAGGTCATGGTTCAATCCATGATGACCACCTACATAGGAATTAATATTCTCTTACGAGTTTCCTTGACACCCAAATGTTGTAGGATCAAGGGAGTTGTCCTGTGAGATTAGTCGAGGTACACTCATGGATATAAAAAAAAGAAAAAAAAGCTAAGAGAGCTGTAACCTGTAGCAGTTGTTTGGTGACAGAATTTCACCTTTTCATTAGTAGTCTGGTTTCAAGAATGAAAGTGCTCTCATGACTTTTTAATATGTTTAGGTTGGTTTGCCAGCTCGAGGCAAAACTTTTACTGCTGCTAAGCTTACGAGATATCTTCGTTGGTTAGGTCATGAGACAAAGCATTTCAATGTTGGCAAGGTTTGATTTCTTATCATTCTTATGCGTTGCATTTTATGATGAACGAACTTCAGTTTTCAATATAAATATGTTTTTTTTTTTTTTTTTTTTGTAACAGTATCGTCGCCTTAAACATGGAGCTAATCAGGTATGTTTTCAAATATGATGTACAATTTTGATGTGTCAATTCTTCAATGTCATGGTAATTTATTATCTATTTGGAAATTTGTTCTTTATATTTGTATTTTATAATTTATACCATATAAATTTGATAATGTTTGGGGGGGGGGGGGGACTCAATCAATTATGACTAGATGGACAGCAATCGAAAGGTTCTTAGGGGCCACCTCCAAATAAACTGTTGTGGTTGGACTACATTTTCAGGACTGCTCTCTTCAAAGACTGCCATTAGGCTCCCTAGGTTACTTATGGTGGCACTTTCATAGTTTGTTTTGTTTTGTTTTTTAAGTAACTTTTTTTTATAGGAAACAAGGGCTTTCATGGTTTTATTAACTTGTCTTTTGGTGATTATGGTGTTCTGATGAGGATGTTGTATGCTCTTATTGACGTTCTGTTATGCCAAAAAAAATGTGTATGCAGTCTGCTGACTTTTTCCGAGCTGACAATCCAGAAGGCATGGAGGCACGTAATGAGGTGAATCCTAGAAACTGATGACATGTTATAAATTGACATTTATGTTGGGGGACTCCTTGGACCCCCCAATCCAAAAAAAAAAAAAAAAGAGAGAAAAAGAAAAAAAAAAGAAAAAGCAAAAGAAAAAAAGAAAAAGCAAAAGGGAAATTGTCAATTAGTAAAGAGATTAAGTAACTCTTCATTTTCCTGCTATAAAGAGAATAGATGCAATTTTAAGTTTACCTGGCTAACATGGATTATTGGTAATGTTAACACCATGTTAATTTTTTCTCTGTGTACATAGTTTTAATATATCACCTGCTACTAGGTAGCAGCTTTAGCTATGGAGGATATGATATCTTGGATGCAAGAAGGTGGCCAGGTAAGGTCTTCGACTGTTGCATCTATACGTGGAAACTAACGGTTTTATTTGCTAATGCTAAATTAATTTAGGTTGGAATATTTGATGCCACAAACAGTACCAGGAAACGGAGAAATATGTTGATGAAATTGGCTGAAGGAAAATGCCGGGTATAATAATCATAATTGAAAATAGCAGGAATAATTTCAGAAATATTTAGTTATTTTATTCTTCTTCATCTTTCAACTGCAGATAATTTTTCTAGAAACTCTATGCAATGATCAACGCATCATTGAAAGGAATATACGTCTTAAAATACAACAAAGCCCTGATTATGCAGAAGAGTATGTTCCTAAGCAGCGTATTTCATTCTTTGGGAATACTGTGTGTGTGTGTGTATTTTTTTTTCCTTGGGACATATAGTGAGTGGTCTTTTCCCTTCCTTCTTTCAGGCCAGATTTTGAGGCTGGATATCGAGACTTCAAAGCTCGACTAGACAACTATGAAAAAGTAGTTCTCTAAAATATTAATATTTTCCTGGTATATTTATATATGGATATAATACTTATTGTGTTTAAATGTTGAAACATCTGAACTTGTTCCTCATGCCAGGTTTATGAACCTGTTGAAGAGGGGTCTTACATTAAAATGATTGACATGGTTAGTGGCCATGGAGGACAGATCCAAGTAAGTTTAGCTCCTGTGGTTATTTTTCAGTTCGTTGGTTGCTAAAGTTAATTATTTGTTATTTCCTTTCCATATTTCTGATCTTTTAGGAGCTTGATTTCAATTTTTTTTTTTTTTTTTTTTTTTTTTTTTTTTGTAATTGTTCTATTGGCAACATTGTACTTAGTTAGAGCTCCCTACTTTGGTGGGGTTTTTGTATGCCCTTGTAAGTTGTTTCTATTTTCTTTTTTTAAATAAAAAACAAAACACCTTTGATGTTTCAGGGTGGTCCTAATTCTGAAACTATCACTTTTTATTCTTTATAGATGAAGCCCAGTTAAGATTTATTTCACTTGATTACAGTATTCTGAAAGTATATGTTTTCTTATCCAGGTCAACAACATCAGTGGTTATCTCCCCGGGCGAATTGTCTTTTTTTTGGTATTATCTCCTTTGATCAATATTTTTTATTTATTGCACAAAAAATGTAGACATTCTCCATACTTCTGCTCCATAAATGTTAGCTTGAATTTAATGGATTTATTCTTGTTATAAATCCAAACCCCTCACGACTACATGACTTCTATGAGTGCAATAAATATTTTTTTATTTATTGCACAAAAAATGTAGACATTCTCCATACTTCTGCTCCATAAATGTTAGCTTGAATTTAATGGATTTATTCTTGTTATAAATCCAAACCCCTCACTCCTACATGACTTCTATGAGTGTTGGGGAGCTTACAGAAAGGGGACATTAGGATAAAGCTAAGTTTTTTGAATTGCCATGAGTGTTAGCATATTTACAAAAAATGGCAATTAAGATTCCTTTTAAAATATCTTGGTGCCCTCGTCATCTTTACATTATTTTATTATTATGTACTCAACAAACTTCCTGGTGCTCTCGTCAAATAGTTTATTTATCTTGGTGCAGGTGAATACCCATCTCACACCACGGCCGATACTGCTCACTAGGCATGGAGAGAGTATGGATAATGTTAGAGGTAGGATCGGAGGAGACACCGAATTAAGGTATGCATAATAACAGAGGGATAAGTCATGTTCAAAATTTCAAAGGTAACTTATTGCATTAGTGTATGTAGCTATGCAAGGAGAGATTTGGCCGTTGAATCTGCCATTATCTTTCTACACTTAACTGGTACATAATATCACGGTGTTAATGAAGGCAAAAAGACCAATTGAATTAAAGCAGCATATACAAAGAAACTTTTATTTGTCTGTACAAAAAATATTAAAAAATCTTAGCTACATAATACCTCATTCAGTATGTCATTTCTTTAAGAGGGTTTGTATGTTTCTGAAACAGTCCTATAGGTTCTTGCTAAACCCTATAGACATAACAATGTATTGTTAACTTTCTCAAATGTAATCTTTCAAGAGGGGATTGGGGGGATCAATTACTAGAAAACTTTGTAAAACTCCTCAATGTATAAATTTTATGTAGAACTGTAAACAAATAACTAATCAAATGTGCAGAGAATTGAAAACCTGAATTTAATATTTAGAGTTAAAGAAATTAACTTCAAAATCTCATTTTCTAAGTTAACAGTGTGTAAAACAAGACGATTAAATTCTTTTCCTGAATAATTTTCCCACTTGTGTCATATATTTGACCAATCTTGCTGCTATAAGTTGGTCTTTATGAACTAGGGTAATACAGTGCTTGTTTCTCTCACTCAATATAATAGATTATAAAAAAACCAGCCTTATGAATAAGTTAGAAGCATTAATTGTGAAATAATGAGAATATGTTTGGACATTAGAAAAACTGTTACTACCTGAGAAGTTGGTTGGGTTGGATGGTTATTAATAAAGTGATTCGGGGTTTGGGAGTGGGAAAAATTTTGGGGATTATTTTTGTAGGAGGGAGATGGGCCTCTTGAAATGCTATAACCTGTGTATTTTCTCTTGGATATTGTAACACAATTTTAGTCTTATTTTCTTTTCTTCCCAATTTGAAGCCGGGCTCTTATTAGAAATTTAAACTGGGATTTATTTACTTATTTTGGCAGCGAGGCTGGAGAGGTTTACTCTAAGAAGCTTGCTAACTTTGTTGAAAAGCGATTGAAGTCCGAACGGGCTGCCTCTGTAAGCCCAGAATTTCTATGGGATCTAATGTGCATCTGGTTATTTAAAATGCTGATGACAACTTTTTATGACTTTGTTGTGGTCTAGATTTGGACCAGCACACTTCAGCGAACAATTTTGACCGCGAGTCCTATTGGTGGATTCCCTAAGGTTAGCTTGTTATTCGGAAAATTAATGCTTGGCTGCAACCCTCACTTGTATAGGCAATTATAAAATGTCTATGATTATTTCCTTCTATTAGATTCAATGGCGCGCACTTGATGAGATATATGCTGGAGTTTGTGATGGAATGACATATGAAGAGATAAAGAAAAACATGCCAGAGGAATACGAGTATGTGCAACTTCAATCTTCTTTATTTACATCAGCTATTTGTCTTGATAATCCAGTGAACTTCCATGCTAGTTGTGGAAGTTGCTTCTCAATTAATGGTTACACTCTGATCCCATTTGAGATTCCTTGCACTTTTCACTGCCAGGGCACGTAAGAAGGACAAATTGAGATATAGATATCCTCGTGGAGAATCGTATTTAGATGTTATCCAAAGGTATGCAATATTTTATTTTTTATCCAAAGCAATCTTCTTTTTCTCTTTAAAGACCAAATATTCAGAAAGAACAATGAAAGAACATAGAAGAGCAATATAAAAAAACAATACTGAAGGAACCTCACGACTGACTCCAAGAAAGGATCTCTAATCCAAAAAAATTAAACCAATCCAAAGCTTCAGTCCTTTTCAGCAACTAATGACTAGTATTATTTTTTTTTCAACCTTCTGAGGCCATTAATTGTAATGACACAGGCTTGAACCAGTAATTATCGAGCTTGAAAGACAACGGGCGCCTGTTGTTGTTATTTCTCATCAGGTAAACTCATTTTATAACCATTCCGTCATCCATTTTTACATATGGTAATTTTCCTAAAGCTTCTTTCGTGTCTTGCAGGCGGTCTTGAGAGCGCTATATGCTTATTTTGCTGATCGACCTTTAAAAGAAATTCCTCACATCGAGGTAATTGTGTAGATAGTTAACTAACGATCAGTTTCTGTATTTTCTATTCCTACATTTAGGAGTGAGAGAATGCTAGTGGTCTCAACTAGAATTGGTTTTAAATGCTTTGGTTTATTTTGGCAGGTCCCACTTCATACAATCATTGAGATACAAATGGGAGTCACGGGTGTGCAAGAAAAAAGATACAAACTTATGGATTAACAGACCCTAGGGGATGTTATTCTATAATTTTCATGTGCTTTGAGAAGTTCCTTATGCATTCTTTTAATTCTCATTCATTACTAAGATACCGGTGTCGAAAATTGCGCCACTCTTATCATTAACCTCCTCTGCAAATGTGAATGATGAGAACTCGATTTCGTTTATGTAATAGTGATGTCTATGTATGTAACTAATACTCAGGGAGGAAGGTGGAATACGGTTAAACAAAATCCTCTTCCATTTGAAACAAGACACGGAGGAGTTCAAAGTTCCATCTGTGTTGTTCAGTTAATTGAAATCAAGAAAGTTTTGGATACTAAGATTAATTACTAATATTTAACAGGTGGTAGCAGAATTATATACTATTTTATCATACTGTTCTGATGATGATGTCATTAAAATTGTGGGTCATTAAAGATTTTTCATGAAGGAAACACACTCCTAGAGATAGAATCAAATTTGGTATGTTCCTTTTCAATCGATGTATTTATAAGGTACTTGGCTAAGCAGTTTTCTGCATCAGGTGGAATCTTCTGATAGGTTTTAAAATTTGTTTTAAATTTTTATGAACTTCATCAGGTGGATGAATGTGGTGGGACATTGTAGAAGACTGGAAGGCTATTCACCTCCATGATTTATTTAATCAGGAACCATGAGGATTGGACTTCAGGACCATTTCTTCTCTGCTGTCTCCTCAAAATGGTGAGGTAACTTTTTCTTATTTGACTCAAAGTCTACTAAAATTATAGTTAAATTACAAGTTTAGTTTATGAACTTTTTAAAAATAAAAAAAATGTCGTCATATAGTTCTCATAATTTTCAACTTTGTCGTTGAATAGATTCCATGAACTTTTCAATACAAATTCAAGATCTTTTTTTTAAAAAAAAAAAAAAAAATTAAGTGCTCTATGAGGTATAAATTCAAATTTTATGTTTAAACTTTTAATTTTGTGTTTAAACATAAATATATGAATATTAAAAAATTTCAAAATTCAAAGACTAAATTTGTAATTAAACATAAATTTAAATTCAACTTAGTCGTGTGACGATGGTAAGAACTCTCTCAAGGCTCGAAAGTTAATTTTACAAGTCAATTGGCTTCATTTACTACGAATAGATTAAATGTATGTTTTAGTTAATGTTGGGATGATTACTTGATGGTTAGAGAACACTTTGTCCTTAAACTTCATATATGAAATAATTTACTCTTTAAACTTTAGTTCGTAACTATTTAGTCTTCGTACTTTCAATTTTGTATCAATTTAGTCCTCGAATTTTAACATGTAACAATTTAGTCCTTGTACTTTTAAATTCGTAACAATTTAGTCCCTAACTTAAAAAATTAGTAAAAAATTATTAAAATTTGATGTTAAATTTTATTTTGTGATTTGTAGTGTAGACTCTATTATATAAAAGGATTGAGTCTAATTTGTTTGTTGATTTATTTAGGTAAGAAATCTTATGAAAATTTCACACAAGTTTTTACGATAAAAACTAAATCGTTACAAATTTTAAAGTACAATAACTAAATTGCCGTAAAGTTAACTTAATTGTTACGAAATTGAAAATATAGAGGCTAAAAATCATTACAAAACTAAAGAACTAAATTGTTATTTCTATGAAGTTTAGAGACTAAAAGTGATTTTTAATGATTTAGTTTCTTAAATATTTTCATTTTTCAATTTTCATATGAGTGAATATTGATTGATGATGAACTAAGTTGGATTAACATTTGATGAATGATGGTAGTATCTAATTTCACGAAATGGTCAAAAAAATAATATTGTTTTTAAAACCTCTTTTTTCATCTTAATTTTTGCAATTCACCCTCCATTATGTTAGGTATCCTTATCATCAAATAAATAATATACGAGTAATGTTGAAAGGCAGTATAGTTCGACTGACATTTGTAAGGACTAACAACCGGTAGGCAGTATAGTTCGACTGACATAGCTACTAAATTGAAAATACACAAGGGTTTCATTTTTGTGTCTAATGGATGTCGGTCAATTTTTAATACCTTTTAAAACTCATGAATTTACTAGACACAAAAATTGAAAATTATATGTTAAATTAGACATGCAAATAATAATAAAAAAAGTTTCATTAAGCAGAAAATCTCATTTTATTTCAAATAAAATTAAAATTAAAATGATAATTTTGGATATGTTAATGATCTAATAGATGTGAACTACAAAATTCAGCATCAAATTTTTGACACTTAAAAATTTTAGAAACAAAATAGACAAAAACTTCAAATTTTGAGATTAAGTTTAAATACTATTTGATTATTATACTTGATTTTAGTTCTTATACTTTTAAAAGGTTCATTTCAGTCTGTATACTTTTAATTTTATTTCATTTTGGTCCTTATACTTTAAAAAAGTGACCATCTTAAACTTTTCATTTTTAAAGAATCAAAATTGTCACAATTTGAAAGTTGGAATACCAAAATGAACAAAAGTTGGGAGTAAAGATTTCAAAATGAATATTTAAAGGATACAGGGATCAAAATGAATACTTTAGAATAAAATGAACAAAAAATCAAAAGTATAAGGATCAAATTAATAATTAAACCAAAAACCTAAAACATGTTTTTACAGTAAAAGAAAAATAGTAGTACAAAATAAATTAATAAATATTAATTATTTAATGGACTATATTTGGAGGGTTGAGTTTGGTTCCGTCGGCTTCACGAGGCCTCCATTTCTACGTTTCTTGGGATTATGATTATGGTTATGGTCTCTCTCTCTCTCTCTCTCTCTTCTTCCACACATATCCCAATCTCTCATTCTTCTTTTCATATTTAAATTTCTTCACATTCACGTTTTCTTTTTCTCATGTGATTCAGCAATATCCATGTCCACTCTCTCTTCCCTTCTTTACCCGACACAATTTGAAAAAATATTTCTCTCTGTCATTCAAACTGATCCACGAAGAAGAAGATGAGTGTAACCTGAGTCCTACTTTTCTTTCCGTTCCCTTTGATTATATATGTTAGACCCATTCTTAATCAAACAAACCCATCTCATTACTACTTCAAACTATGTTCAACAACTCCTCACAATCTTCACTCAACTTTCCATCTTTTGATCCATTATTTGGTCATGCCTTTAAGAGCATCATCTCTTACAATGGAAGTGTACTAATGCTAGCTGCCTTCATCTCTTTGCTTCTTGTCACCATCTTTGTTCTCCTCCTCCACATCTATGCCAAATGGTTCCTCACCCAAGCCCATCACCAGCGTCGCAGCTCTATCGCCGTTTCTCAAGTGCTCGGCCAGCCTCGCTTGCACCATTTCCATTCCATATCGTTTGATCACACCACCCCTCCTGCTCGCTCTCCCACGAAAGGACTCAATGCATCTGTGATTTCTGCAATCCCTCTCTTTATTTACGTGTCTGAAAACCAATGCAAGATTGGATTGGAATGTGTCATTTGCTTGAGCTTGTTTGAAGAGAATGAGATTGGGAGGAGCTTGCCTAAGTGTAAGCATGTGTTTCACGTCGAGTGCATCGATATGTGGCTGAGTTCTCATTCTAATTGTCCGATTTGTAGAGCTCCGGTGGTTCGTCATCAGAGTTCGAGAAATGGAATTGGCAATAACTTGGAATTGAATGAAAATGAACTGCAGATTGTTATTAATAATGGTGGAGATGCCATGTTAGAATGAGGTAATACATATGTGTAGATTCTTCTTTGTTCTTCATCATCTCACAAATGTTCTGATGGCTTCCTATTGTAACCTATTTCCACATCTGAGAACATAAATCTCAAGAAACGAATATTAATATTTTAGCTTAGCCTTATTGTGATGTATATATCCATATCTTCGCATGTAGCTTAGCCTTAGACGTCTTCTCCAATCGTCAAAGCACTTTGACGGAGGAATGGAACTATTAATATTTGTGTTTTTTTACACACTACAATTTTAATTTATATATTCCCATTTACATTATTTTCTTAAAATGCCTTTCAACAATCCAAATATTCATCATCATATAAAATTTATATTTATAAATATTCAATTAAATACTAAGTTGATCATCATCATCAAATTTGTATTTAAAAATACAAAATTAAATAGTAAGTTAATTTTAAATCATTAAAAATGTGTTTTAAAGTGAGTTTAAGAAGTTTGAGTCTAAAATCACTCTCAAACATGTACTTAGTTCGTTTTATCATTTTTTATGTTAATTATATACATATATTTTTTTTAATTTAAAAAATACTCTTTGATCCTCTCATAATGAAAAAACCAATATATTATTTTAACGTTCTCTTTTTCCATTCTTCTCCTTCATCTTCTGTCTCATGCATATATCGGTCGCTATCAGTTAAAGATATCCGTAAGGCAGAAACTAGGAAGGGGTCGGGCAAGGCATTCTCGATCCTATTCTCCATTTCATTCTTCATCTTCACAAATGTTTTTATTTAATTTCATGAAGATCGAGGAGGGACTTTCAATTATCTAAAATTGGTTTATTACGTGAAATTTTTCCATTATACTTTTTTTTATATAAAAAATCAATTATCTATAAATAACTAGTATGTTTGAATAACAAGTCAGTAATTAGTTTAATTACAACATTTCAATAGTAGTTATTTATAGACAGTAAATGTCTAACTTTTTATTGGCAATAATAAATTGTCGTAGATAATTCAGTAATTATTGTTACTAAATGGTTATTGGTGACGACGGGCTTTATGAAAGTTATAAAACAACTAATTATGATACATTTTTCACGTGTCATTTATATATTTTCCTTAATGGTAGATTCAAGGACTAAAATAAAGTCATGAAAAGTAAGTGATATTTTATTTTGGAGTCATGAAAACTCATTTTTGATTTATATGATTCATGAACCACTTAATTAGTAAGTAAATAATTAACTTTGGAATTATTCATATAATTAAATATCAAATTCAAACATATCTATTATTTTTTGGCCAATAAAACTTGAAATTTTAAATTTAATATTTATATAATAATAATAGAACAATAATTATTATAATAAATTATAGAAGAGAGGCAAATGGAGATAAGGAATTGTTATTAATATATTAAATTATTTTCTGATTTCAATTGTTTTTCTCGAACCAATTTATTTTATCAACTCATTTTTTCTTGGTATTTTGAGTGGTTATTAAATACTCAAACGTTTTTATAATAGCTTTTCTTTCCCTGGGATGAGCCGATAAGAATGCATTAACAAGTTTTCTCTCAAGTGTATTATAATTTCTATGATTGAAAGATATATACACTCTGTAGATGCATTAAATAGGATTCCCTTAACTATATTTAAAACGTAATTTAATAGATTAAAAAATTGAATTTCTTGTATGTTTGGTAAAATAAGTTAAATTAAGGCTACAACACATACGCTTATTTAATTTTGTAAAAATAATAAAACAAAAAACAAAAAACAAAAAACAAACCCAATTCAAGTGATACATTTGATATATACTTGATACATCCCTTATATTATTTGATACACTCGACACACTTGCTACACTACTAATATACATTTGATACACTACTGATATCCATTTTGGTATATTTTATACACTTGAGACCCTTCTAATAGGCACTTGATACACATTGGATACATTCAATATACACTTGGTGGAAATTTAATACACACTTGATTTATATACTTGATAAACCAAATATTTGAATTTATGTTAAAAGATTTTGATTTTGTTAAAGAAAAAAAATATTTATTGTAAAAATATAAACCATAAACACATACTATTATAACCAAACACAAACTATTATAACTCCGAACACAAACTATTATAACTCAACTATAATAAATCACTTAAAGTTGATAAAGATCAACTTATTTACCCAAACGTCATTAGGCATTTTTATTTAATTGCCACTAATTTTAAAACCTTTAATATTTTGACATTTTATCGTTTATACATGTAAATATGTACATCAAGTGTATCAAGTATATATGAGGTGTACTAAATGTATATAGAATATATCAGATATATCATTTGGATTGGACTTGTTTTTTGTCATATCTGCAAAATGAAAAAAATGTGACAAACTTGTAACTCTCTAAATTCAAATTGTCACCCACTACAATTTTTCTTAAAAATTTAAGTCGAATGTAGAATTTAATTTAATTAAATAGAACTTTAAGTTCAAATTGATTAACAAGACATAAGTTAGCTAGGGGCAGTTGCAAATATTCTATCAGATCCAAACTATATTAGTAGATATAAAACAATGTAAAAAAGTTCAAATATAACAAAATTTAGATCAGTTATAAGAATCTATAATTGATAGAGTCTATTACTTATAGATTTTGTTATATTTATAATTATTTAAAAGTGTTGTTATACATTTAGCCCACGTTTACTCCAGTGAAAACGTAATAGATAAAAAGTGAGTCCCATTTGATTATCTTTGATGTTATTTATTTGTACTCTGCAAAGGTAATAAGCCACATGGGCTTAGTCTTAAATTTGTGATCAACAAACGCAAATTGATTGACGAATTGAAAGTATTTGATCCAATTGTGCCTAAAAAATTACGTTGTATTTTTACTTTTATTGGCATCATTACCATTATTGTCATTGTTATAATCGAAAAATTATCAATTTGACACTTGATTGCTACTGTTACTACGCTTTTACCGTTACCGCGTAGTCCTAGAGGTAAAGTTAAAAATAATGTTAACTATAGTGACATCTTTATTGTTATCGTACTCGCTTGATTCTCAGAAGTGAGATAAAGATAACGATAGGATTCAATTTTCATAATTTTAAAAAAATACAATAAAAATAGTCCAATTACATATGCAATTTAGGTTCATCACGATTGATCCATCAATAATATTTCATTACAATTACACAAATTTTTATTACAGTTTATCAAACTTTAATCGTCCTCAGACATTACAATTACTGAACCTTCAAACCAGTCTACTCGAGCAATGGGTCGAACTAAAAGAGTAAAAAGAGAAAATATATAAAACAAAAATGAAATATTTAATTAAAAAAATAATAATTATGTGTAAGGAGAAAAGTTTTGTGTTATGCGACTTTTGTATACATCTATCGTTGGGTTATAATTTTCCAAAGGCGGTTCACAAAAAATCGTTGACTGTTGACTGTTGACTGTTGACTGACTTGGATTTTGACTCTACAAATGGAATGTCCACCTGTCACAAACGCCAAAAATATTTTTATAAATACCTCACTATATCATCCTAATTTTCCAACATGCATCAACATTAAACAAAATAAATGAGAGACAATTATGTTTAGTGTAGGTTGGAAAGTAGAATAAAGTACGAAATTATAATTTTAAAAATTATTCAAAATGGTTCCAAAACGTTGGGTTAAAGTTGTTTATTTTCAAAATTAAACACTTGAAAAAGTTAAACCAAACAAATTAAACTATATACAGGAATTAAAGGGCAATTGATATGTTCATCTCTAAAAAAAAAAAAAAAAAAAAATGAAACAAACTCAGAGACTTTGGAGACTAAAGTAAAAGCTCACAATCAAAATAAAAAGTTTTAAATAAAAAAATAAAAGGTTTTATAAATTAAAAGTTTTAAGTGACAAAAGGCGCATTAACACATACACACTTTCCATTCCACTTTCATGTAATGTTTATAAACAAACTTTATATTTCACCCAATTGGATTTATGACATGGAAAACCAGTAATCTAAGATAATGCATTTTACAATATGCATTACTTTTGAAACAATCAAACCCAAATAATCGAAACGGATATCTCCATGCATATATTCATTCATATAATTGATCAACTTTACAACCAAATTTTATATAAAGAAAGAAAAAAAAAAAAAAGAGGGGGGGGGGGGTGGGGGGTTTGATTTTATGAATTTCAAGCCCACAGAGCCAAAATGGACATGGAAGTAGAGCCAAGCAACAAGGCAATAAAACAAATCCTTTTGAGGCATTGATTTGAGGTCATCAACTTGTTGTGAAAAAAATCAAGGGCTATTAAATCTACTAAAGCCATGTATATGAGAATCCCAGATGAAAATGATCCTAATAATCCTTCCATTATCAAAGCTTTGGGATTGTTATCGTCATAACCTGTTAATGAAAACAGAATCATTCCTAATATTATACCCATTGGCGTTGTCACTGAGAACATGAAACACATATACGCCGTCGTCCTCGACCTGAATCCTGCCTGTAATACCACCAATATCACTCAACATCAATCTATATAGTATATCATATCTTTGTGCTCAAAATCAATTGAGTGATTAAATGTATATTTTTAATTACTTTGTCATTTTACTTTTGTTCAATTAATGAAAGTAGAAATTTCCAAATTTTATGGTGTTTGGCCTTAAATTTCACGTCTCATTAACACTACCATGGACCCCACCAGACTAAATAACCTTGACTTAACAACTTCAAGTCTTCCCCAAAACCGCCCTTGAAACTTTGCATATATATATATATATATATTTCCCCCCCTTAAAATCCATAAATTTAATGGAGAGAAATGAAATTATAGAAAAGTTTAGGGAGTAAAAGATAAAAACAAATTAAAGAATCTCACCTGAGCAATACATCCACCAAGTCCCATTCCTTCAAAAATTTGATGAAAAGCAAGAGCAGCAACAAGCGGTTTAATGGTACACTGATTCTGAGACATACCCATGGTTACTCCAATTATGACGGAATGAAATATTATCCCAATTTCCAATACTTTCGATACCAATTTCTGTTTCATCTTCACCAATTCCTCTTCCCCAATCCCCCCTGCTTCATCCGATTTCCTCTCCCCCGCCACCAGAAGCCCAATCTCCCCTCCCGGATCCTCCCCACCCTTCACCTCCACCGGATTATAGGTGTCGTGTTCCACGTGTGATGTGGCCGTGACGTCGACGAACAGCGCCACGAGAGCGCCGACCATGGTGACGAGGCCGGAGAAGGGGAAGTCGCGCCAGGGGTGGTGGGAGGCGACCCGGCAGTCGGAGAGAGCGTCGAAGGCGTCGGGGAGGACGTGGACGAGGGAGGTGGAGAGAATAACGCCGGCAGCGAAGGATTTGACGGTGAGGATGGCTTTGTCGTAGAGAGGTTTGCCGTGGAAGAAGCGAGTGAGGAGAACAGGGGAGGAGACGCCGATGACACTGGTGATGAAGATGAGGAAGATGGAGATTAGTTTGAGGTGGGCGGCGGCGCGTCCGTCGCGACAGGCGGAGTCGTGAGTGAAGTCGGTGGGACAGGCGGCGGCCATGGAAATGGAAGAAAAAAACGGTTGAGGAGAGAGAGAGAGAGGGTGGGAGTTTTATGAAGATTGGTATTGTGAAGTGATTTGAGAGAGAGAATGAGAGTAGAGATGGGGGGGGGGGGGGGTATTAAATGAAGTGGGCAACCACAGTTTTATTAATTTCTCTTAAAAGACTACACTTATTTGTTGTTCATCTCCTTTTTTATATGCTAATATTTTTTAAGTTTCAATTCTCACGACTACCATCATTTTCTAAACTCCATCCATTTCCACCAATGTCGACTACAAAGATTTATGTAAAAAGTTAATTTTAGATTTTAGGATATTGACAATATTTGTTTTTAAATCAACACTATGTATACGTTGTTGTAAACTGCTTCGGTCCTGGTGTGTAAAAGAAGAGAGCACTGCATTTACTCTAATCTACTCACTACTTGTACATCCTGATTCATCTAAGAAGAGAGATTCTCAAAGTTTAGGGGATGAGTCTAAGCTATTCGAGCAAAGGGAATTTTGCTTTCAGAAGGAAATATACGATTCAAGTGAGAAGAAGTCTCATATCTCGAGAGGAGTTTGAGGTTTACAGAGAGGGAGCCTAAGACATTTTTCACTAATACGACAACTTAGGGAAACCTAAGTTACAATGAGAGGGAGTCTCACAACTAAGGGGAGCCTTGGTGATCGATTAAGTGATAGACTTGTTCGAGAGTCAACTACATATAAGTACTACCCCGTAATTGTTTATCATTGATTTTAGTAAAGTTATCTTTCCATGAGCACATTGTTTCCAAACGTAGGTGGTTTATGTTTTCATTTATCACTTTATATTTCAATAATTACTATTATGTGGAATGTTGGGAGATCACACATAGTTATCTCGTAGTAAACAACTCTTTTCTTACTTTTAGTTAACTTTTCCTTCAATATCTAAACTATCAATTTTTTTTTGACTTTTTCTCATGAATCTAGACTAGAATGAGAAACGTAATCCACCTAATTTTTCTAAATATTAGCTAATCTTTTTTATTTTTCCAGAATTTTAAAATTATTCGAGAAAATTTGAGAAGAGGTAATAGTTGGTATAAGATTTGTAAGGAATGTATAATATTTGAAAAAATTACGTGGATTTCGGTGTTTAAATAACATCGATCGAGATTTTATATATTTGGACTTTTTCAGTGTAATCTCGTTCATGATCGAAATCTTGCACAAGTTTAACACCAAGATTCTATCTATTTTTTCCAAATCTTACATTGAAGAAATTTGATATTTCCCAAAAATTAAAAATTACATTGCAGTTACCTAAAATCGGATAAATTTTGAAAAATATTTGATTTGGTACAAGATTTGGATTGATCAAATAACATTTGAAAAAATTGGTAGAATCTCAATTTATGCAAAGAGCCCAAAACAATTTATAAAATGAAAGAGTTAATTTTTTAACTAAATTTTGGTGGTCGATCTCGACTAAGATAGATCAGAAAAAACTGTTTATCGAGTTTAAAAAAGCATTTTAGTTATGAAGGGTGAAACTTAAAAATGATTATTTTTGACAAGTTTCCTTTAAAATTGACCTAGAAAACATGATGATAGTTCAGTCACTATAAATTTGTTTTATTGACTTTATATCGATGCAAAAATATTGATAAAAATATCAGCATGACATAACTTAGTTGGTATAAGCTCGTGCTATTGACCTTATATCAATGTAAAATTCACAATTCGTGTAAAATATTGATAGAAATTTATGACATGCATATAAAAGTTTAATGTCTTGATTCAACGTTAGATGAGAAAAAATATACCTCATTTTTGGAATCGTTAATAAAGAAAGTAGTATTTTTTTTGTTAATATGACGAGAATCCATTCAAAACTTTAAAATTTTAGTTTGTGGCTCGTTCCATTTTAGTTTGTGTTTCGATAAATATTAAGCAAACATGTTTATATTGAATTTTTCGATGATACTACATTTGGTCTCTAACTTTTAGAAATGTACCTTTTTAATTCCATAGATTTGTGAGAATAGAAACATTTGATCCCTGGATTTTTTAAATCTACATTTTTAGTCATTGAGTTTTAAAAAATCTCTATCATATATAAAAGTGGTAAAATGAGAGAATCTTTACATTCCTATTTTATCCCTCTATTTTAATTATATGACTATTATACCTTTGGATTTAATAGTATTTATTTATTACATCTTTTCAACAAAGCATTTTTTCAGAAGAACACATTAACGAGTGTTTTGGATTTTTTTTTTTTTTTTTTGTGTCTTTTGTTTATTTATTTTTTTGCAGTTCTTCATTCTACATTATTCTCAGTATTATACGGTAAGTGTTTTTTGATGGGTTTTATTGGTATTGATATATTTATATTTATTATCACTATGGAATATTGAAAAGAAAATGAAAAGAAAGTAGGGAAGAATGAAGAGGGAAGGAAGGGAGAGATATAAAGGCAACACCAAAAATTGGACTGTTCTGTTCTGTCTACATATATATATACATAATATATATATATATATACATAATATATATATATATATATATATATATATATATATATATATGAGTTATTGTTGTTTTTAAGTTGTTCTTTCCCTCAAAATAACTTGGCTAATCATAATAATAATACTATTTTTCTTTTTCTTTTGGAAGAAGTTATGGATATTAATGCACCCATTGAAAATTCAGTAGTATAAAAAATGAACCAACTAACTGTTTTCTTTCCTCTATTAATCGGAATCAAATCCAAAATTAAATTTATATAATAAAGTTTAATTAAAATCTAAACTTTATAATATAATGTATCATCATATATTATATCATACTTTTAAGTAAATTTGAACTACTCAAATTTCATATAAGATATAATAACCTTATTACCTTTTACGAGTTGTTTATAGTCCAACCAATAAACAGAAACCCCTCTTATGCTATAGGGAGGATAGGATACTTTTTTTAAGTCTTGGAGACATTTTCTAAAGAAACACTTATCTACTTACTCTAAAGTCTGAAATGAGTAAATTCAATCTTATGTGATTATGTTCTCAGCACCTCACTTGGTTGTATCCCCAAAATAGTAGGCTTATTGAGTCGATAATCTGACTACTTTTACTCGTACAAATCAAAGGACAATCTCTCGTGAATAGAAGTTCATAATACACTTTGGATTAAGTCTAAGGTGCCTAGGTCATCCTATTGAAATAAAAACATAACTTGTCAACTAAGTTACATCTAGTGGTTACTAAACTTTTTCCATAAGATACTCCACTCGCATGTCACCTATATGAGCAAGTTGGATCATTGTGTTTATATCAAATACAAAGTGAGTTGTATCTATAGTGTTACCATGATAAGATATCTAATTTTATCCCTATACTAGACCCTTTAAACTATATCTTAAACATTAATTTTTGCATGTCTCCATTAATAAAATCGAAAGAAAGAGAGCCTTTACTCTGATATCTTTAACGATGAAGAAGATGAAGTTATCTCTGGAAAAGAAGAAATTGTATTCTCTCTGATTATTGAACCAGAAAAGCACCACACATAAAGAGTACAATTATAGTACACGTGTAAGCCTCATATTGGTTAAAACATAACAAAAGAAATAACCCACAAGAACATGCAGATAATTAACACTTAATCACTTAATAAGCTTGCTATTGTACAAAGAATTGTAAAGGAAAATCCGAACAAAAAAAAAAAACATGGAGTTCTGCAAAAGAGAGGAGCAATTTTTACAAACAAAGTTCGCACTAGACGATGCTTCACGACCAAGTTGACATGTTGAGAGTAGTCGAGTCAATTACTTAACCTTCTTGGGTCCCATGATCCTTTTGATATCGTCAATCATATTCGAAATTTTTCGTCAGATCAATTGACACGTTGTTTAGTAGCGAAACAACTTCAAGATCAACATCCGACGCCAAAGTAACAGAGAGGATGCAGTGAAAGCCAAGCACTTAGATAAACTTCACTAACAAATTGCTTAAATCATTAAATAAGTATTTCCTAGATATAATTTTTTTTCCATTATAGAAAATATTGATCGAAGGATATAGCCTTTCATCATCATCATCATGCCAGCCTTAAACATTAAATTGTGACATAATTTAATATAGAAAGAAAAAAAACAGAAATTAAATTACAAAACAAAAAGAAGTTCCCTTCAAAATTCAACGCTACAAATAACATGGAAAAACATAATTCAAAACACACAAAACCCTAGATCCATTATAGGTTGATTAAATTAATTATAACAAATATCAAAATGTCTTATTATTCGATATAATAAGAGAGCTTTTGAGTTTTAATTTTCAAGCATGGTAAATGGATTTGATTTGGTGGCAATTTGTGGGTAATTTTCAACAAATTGAAAAGTGCTTCCACTGGCAGCAGCTGTATTATTGTTACAGCTTTTGAAAGTCTCCACCAATTTTAACTGATATGCTTCGTAAATTTCCTTCAGCATATTTCTTTCTCTTTTCAATTCTTCATATTGAGCTGCATGCCACAAAATTATTCATGATTAAAATTGAAAAAACAAAGATTAAGTAATTTTAGTTTAAATTTACCTTCTTTGAATAAAAGTTCTCCTGTGTATGCAGATAATTTCTCTTTGATTGAGTAATTTTCGGCTCGAAGCAGTGAATTTTGACGGTCCATGAATTTTATCCTCGGTGAGGTAATTGTTACTTCTGCCTGTTTAATTTATTCATTAAAAAAAAGAAGTGGTTAATCAATTAATTAATATAATTAATTAAAATTAATTTGATCTATGTAAATAATTACTTGAAGGGCTTTGAGTTCGGATTCAAGTTGTGTAATGTAATGAAGCTGTTTGAGTCGATACTTTTGAGAGTATTGTCTACTTTGCATCACCCTGGTAAAAAAAGAATTAACCCCTCAGTAAAAAAACCATTAATATATGTAGTTACGTACGTGCATGGATAAAAAGTTACAGATGCATCCCCGTGTGAACCTTCTTATTCGTTTGGCTTCGGCTGTCAGGTCTTTGTCGGGGTCTGGAAGTTGTGATTTGTCTTGCTTCGCCGGCAGTGTTGTGGTGGCCGCTTCTCCTTCATAAAGGATACTTTTGCCATTTCCGTATATGTTTAAGTTCGTGTTGTATTGAAAGCACGGTAACTTTTTCTCACCACTGCTACTTGGTTTTCCTAAACAAGACGGTGGTAATGGTGGCAGCGCCGCCGCCATCATCGGAATTCCTCCGCTTTGACTCATTCTCATTTTGTAGCTTTCTTCCATGAGATTGATTAGAGGATACCTACACCAAGAAACAAAATTATTGTTTTTTTATTTTTTTATTTTTTTGGAAAAAAAATCATTTTAGATAGTTAAATATATGTAGGTACCTTAGCCAAAGGGAAGAAACAATGAATGAATTGAGTAAGGAAAATGGTAGGGACTAATTAGCCTTTTTATAAACCCCTATGATTATGAAAATTAAAGAAAATACACTTTGTTTTCTAATTTTAAAAAAAAAAAAAGTGATTAGTATGCTTGTTTATATCTATCTTTGTACACCCATGAGTTACAATATTTTCATGAGAATTGAAGTGGATACCATGTAAAGCATGACCCTGCTTATATTTAAAACATATCTAAATAAATTGATTATTATTATTTTTTATTATCGTCCATCTTTCTTGTTTAATTTTGTACTTCGTTTCATTTATAATAAGCCGTTGAATCAACGGTTTTTTTTAACGAGTATATAGTTGAACTTATTGATGTCTTTCTTCTTTTAAAATTGAGAGACGATCGATGAAATGAAAACGGTAGCCTATTAATTAGATAATCTAAACGGTCGATTTAGTTCTTTACAAAATTAAAAGTGAATAATAATATAATAATTATCATGTTGAGAGTAAGAAGATGAGTTTAATGAAAGGCATAGAGAAACAGTGAGGAAGAGGGTAAAACTAAGAAGTTGCCATAAATAAGATGTTTGAGAAAGGTAATCTATGAACCAACTTCCTATATATAGATGAAAATATTAAAGACAAACAATGATTAACTGTGTCTGATGTGTCACTAGAAAAAAAAATGTTAAAAAATATATATTATTTTCTCTACTTTCAAATTTAAAATTGGAGGGAACAATTTATTTGAGTAAGTTGAGTTGAGTTGGTAATTATTAAAGAAATGAGTAATTGGAAAAATTAACGGAAACAATAAGGTGAAAAATTTAAGTTAACGTGAATAATAGAGTGAGAAATATCTTCAATTATTGGTAAAGCAAACAGTGGATGAATATATTTTGTTGGATATTTATAGTGAAACTTTGATGAATTTTGAAACATAAAAAAAATAGATTTAATTGTGCAAATTAAATTCATTTGTTAAAAACTTCAAATTGAATTTAAATTATCAAATTAAGATGTTTCATGTACAAATTTAATAGTATGAAAGTTAAATATGTTATTTCTTCAATTTGAATGAGTTATGTTTTATTTTAGTCAAATAATAACTAAATTGACTTAAATTTGACAAAAGTTTCAACTTTTATATTTATTTGATTTTATTTTGTATTTTGGGGAGTTGCTAGCCTATAAATAACAATTTGTTCCTTCACTTGTATCATTCATTTCAAAATTGAAGAGTTCTCTCCATTCTTTCTTTCTTTCATTCTTTCTTTCTTTCCTTCTTGTGTTGAGTTGATAGTAAGTAACCAAGAGTTCTGATCTGAGTAGTTCGAGGTTGCAGTTCTACCGAGTTAGTCGTTGTATCCCGCTGAGACGATCGTTGTAGTCTGATTGCAAGCCCATGCAGAGCGAATAATTGTCTTCAGGACATCGCTTATCAAAAGCGTACCTCGACTACGGTTTGATTAGACCAAATTTTTATATTCTTTCAAGTATTTAATTGTTTACGTATCTAAGCCTTCTTATATCAATTGACCTAAGAGTATTTATTTCCAGTTGAGTTGTAATTTGTTTGTTATTGTATTCAATTTATATTATATTTAAATTTCCCCTCAACAATTACTTATTCAACTCAATCCAACTTAATAACAATATAGTTATATGTACTTTAAAATTTAAAACAATAATGTAAGTCTCCACTATGATAAAGGAACAAATTCCATTAAATTCAAGTATCAATTTTTATCATGTAATAATCTAGTTTTGTAATAATTTATAAATGCATTTAATCTCTAATAGTTTATTTATCTGTATAATAACTTGTTTAAAAATTTAGAAGGTTACATGTTAAATGTTAGAGATGAAATTGTTACAAAAATGAAAATAGAGAGACTAAGATCCTGTTTAGTAACTATTTAATCTTTTGTTTTCGGTTTTAGAAAATTAAATCTTAAGAGAAAGAGTATAATTTTTCATATTTCTTAAGAGAAAGAGTATCCTTGGGTTAATTTCAGAAAAAAACAGTTTGATCTTTTTTAATTATAGGCTTAATTTTTAAAAACTAAAGTCCAAAACTAAATAGTTAGACAATGGAACCTGAATTATTGTGAAGATAAAAAATATGCAAACTAAATCTTTATAAAAGAAAATATTAGAAACAAAATTATTACTTATTGTTTTAGGACAATATTTTTAATTAAAAAAAAAAAAAAAAACCAAAACTTCACACTATAAACACATCTTATTGGGCTTATCCAATGCCTATTTGGGTCTATTGGACGGCCCAAATGAAACAATATGTACATAAATGTCAAAATAATTCGATTTATTTCGATTCGATCCTGTTTACGTGAAGAAAATGAATAAACTAATCAAAGAGTTCCCAATTATGAGTTATTTTTGTAGAGGTGATGGTGAGTTTTGAAGTTGGAGGAACGAGGCTCCCAAATCCACATTCAAATGCTTCCCATTTGGCTCTTCCACTTGAATCTCTTCTCATGGAATTCGAGATTGTAGCCTTCAAATTGTCAAGTGTGTCCACCAAGTTTTGTACCCTAACAACCTGTTATTGTCTCCAAAATTATCGATTACAAAATTGTTAATGTAACATTATTCAAATTTATTGAAATTTAGTCTCAAAAGTTTATACTTTGTAGTCAGAGTGAGCATAACTCAATGGTAATTGACATATACTCTTTCTCTCAATGTCTGAAATCTTCCTGTTCTATTTATTATATTAAAGAAAAATCACTTTAGTTGTTGATTCCAAACTGTGAATCATGTTTTTGTTTAGTTTATTTAACTAAAACTACAGCAATTCAAATATTATTTTGGTTTTGTACTTTTAAAAAATTATTATTTTTGGTAATTTCATCTTCATTTTTGTTGAGGGTTAAAGGGACTAAAATGGAGACTTTTTAAAATCTTAAGTTATTATTTTAATTTTTTTTTTGTATAATTCAATAAATAAATTGATAAATTATCAATTATTAACTTTATAAGTTGATTGAAATTTGGTTGTACTCATCACTCATAGACCCTATAATTGGTTGATTCACAATTTATATTCATTGAATTTCATAGAATTTAAGAGACTTTCATTATTTTTAATTATTTCAAAGTTTGATAGCCCTAGGGGAGCACCAACCACCTAACCCATTAATAATTAAATTATCATGTTTTTATTATGAACCCCAAATTTGGAAAATAAAATATTTTAAATATTTTTTTTATTTTAATCTCTATATGTTTTAATTTTCATAGTTTTATTAAATCTTTAATTTATTACTTCAAAGTTAGTCTGTCATCCAAATTGACAAAACAATAACAATATTTTTCTTCTAAAAAATGTAATATGCGAATATATTTTAAAAATTTAGGATAAAAATATAAAACAAAAATTAAAAATAAACACCAATAAATTCGGTGCATTTTCAATATAACAAAATATTAAAACTATTTACAAATTCGCTACAACTCATTTTAAGGTTTTTTTTTTTTTTTTTGCTATATTTTATAAATAGTTTGAATATTTTGCTAATATATTTATAGTTCAAAATAATGATTTAATGAGAAAAACAAAAATGAAAATTAATATTTTATTTATCAAATTTTAATTGAATAGTCAATTCTATAATAATGTCAATGCTTTGTTTTGTCTTATATTTCAAAAGGAAATTATAAAAGCAATTAGTAAACTCCAAATTCCACTTTTTAGTCATAAAATCAAAGCCACAAATAAATAGCTGATCTGATCATTATATAAATAATTGAATATATAAATAATCATTTATATATATATATTGAAATTTATATGATTTATGTTAAATTTAATGGATGTTAAATATGACAAATGCAAATATAAACATACATAATATTAAATGAGAGTTGACAAAAAAGAAAAAAAGAAAAAATTGTAATCCCTCTTCATAAACTATTGGTAAATCATAATTAAAGTAAGTTTATTTGGATTTAATTTAAAAACTATTATGTTAAATTATATAGAAGATTGAAGAATAATACTCTAATTTTGTAAAGAATATACGTATTTTTTAACTAAATGAAAAATTTTAGGGGTATTTTTATAATTTAATTATAGGAAAGAAATTAAATTGAAAAAAGTGGATTTTTTCAAATATTAAAAAAAAAAACAAACTATTTGAAAAAATTTACTAAACGATAAAAATCAATTATACTTAGATTTTTCTACAAAGTCTAAATATTTTGTAAATTTTGTATTTTTGATAATTTGATGGGTTAAATTTGTATACCATAATTATTATAAACATATAAGCAAAATAAACTGAGTTTAAGTTTGCGATGATGGATATAGGATTGAAGAATTACCTGAGTTCTTCGATGAATTTTGGAATGGGCATGAGTCTGGATTGTATCCAACTTCAACAATTGCATCATCAATAACTCTGTCAATAAATTTAGTTCCTTCTCCTCCACCCTCTTCCCGCCATTAACGCCACCTTCCACCGCCGCAACCTACACTTACCAACCCTCAATTTTTTAAATACTATTTATTTATTTATGTTAAAATT
>JBBPDJ010000003.1:9599047-9641033 GCA_037974625.1 Cucumis cinereus
TATGTATATATATGTATGTATTTGTATGTATATATATGTATGTATGTATATATATATGTATATTTGTATGTATATGTATATGTATGTATGTATATATTAGTCAATTATTATAAAAAATGGTTTTTCCAAATATAGAAAAAAAAAAACAAACCATTACAATATCACTGAGAGATAAAAATCAATTACATTTATTTTTTTTATCTATGAAGTGTGAAAATTTTGAAAATTTTGCTATTGTTTATAACTTTTCTATAAAATTATCAGCTAATTCAATTTATTTCAAACGTTTTAAATTGTAAGATTAATCGGTCGTGTATTTATTCACAAAACTTTTAAAACTATCCGGCTGTGTCTTTCAATTTTTATTTTGTGTTAAATAAGACTGAACTTTAAAAATGTTTACAATATATATTTTTTATTTTTTTTAAAAAAAAAACTTTAATGGTATCTAATAGCTCCTCTGCCATTTTTTTTGGGTATTTTTTAAAAATTATGTTTATTTTCAAATATTTTCTTTAAAATATTATTCTCAGTAAAATTCAAAAAAAAAAAGAAAAAGAAAAAAAACAAGATTTATAACTTATGGACAAACATTTAATTTTTAAAATTAAGTTAATTTTCTCAAAATATTTTACTTAAGTTATATTTTTTATGATTATTATAAATAAACTTTTAGTAGAATTCTAAAACGAAAATAATTTTTAAACAATAAACTTTTTTTTATTTTCAAATTTTGATTTAATTTTTAAAAACATTGGTTGAAAATAGATAAAAAAAAATTATCAAATAAAAGAAGTGCAAGTCTTAGTACTTGATTTTCGGAAATTAAGAAATAAAAAAAATTATATTTATTTTCAAACAAAACTCTTTTTACATGTAAATTCTTAACCAAATTTCAAACAACGTAATAATAATTAGAAAATAAACTGAATTTATAACTTAACCTTTTCAGAGAGTTTGTCAACCTCAACTCGGATCTTCGCCAGTGCTTCACCGGCATCAACAGAGTTATTCTTCTTCATCTCTTCCATCTTCCTCTCTTTAGTAGCAGGATCTTCCATAAGTACAAGTTTCGACATATCGTTCACACCAGCCATATGCAACCACTCATCGTTCTCTTTCTCTTTCCCTTTAAACAACAACCTCTGTTCCATCGGCTCCAACCCAGTCTGTCGTTGTAAAACCGTCTTTAAATCCCCTTTAATTCACAAAACAAAATTTAATAATAATTCAGATTTCACAAGAAAACTTCAGTCCGTCATTAAAAACAAGAAAGCTCCCAATTTGAAATTATACCAAATGTGGAATGGGAATTGACAGTGATTTGATGACGGTAAGACCCATGAGAAACGTTGATCGTAATGAGACATTCCGAATTCGGATTCGAACTCGAACCGATGTGTCGTTTCTGAACAATCATTCCACCTGGTCGGAGCTCCCAATCTATGTCTTCTCCTCTTCTTCCATATTCATCGCTCCTGATTTGGGTTGCTTTTGAACTCCATTTTTTCATCTCTATCTCACCAAACCAAAGTTTTTTCCCCCCGAAAAATGGTGGTGTGTTGTGTTAATTGGTTGTAAGATGTGAGAGCGTGAGTGAAATGAAAGCGAAATTATAACAAAAGAAGAGAGGCAATGTGAGGAAGAAGGAGAGAGAGTGTGTGTGTCAATGAGGAATTATTGCTCTATCAGGTCGTTTCTATGTGGCTAACAATTATTCAATTGGTTTTTATTTTTAATAAATACATAAATTAGAAAAATATATGTCTCATTTGGATAATTATTTTGTTTTTGTTTTTTTAAAAAAACTAAACATATTTAAAGTAAAAGTTGAATTCTAAACCAAATTAAAAAATAAAAAATAAAAACGATTTATTTTAAGTTTGAAAATTTGGCGGGATTTTTTGAAAACATTGTGAAAGAAAAAGTAGATAGCAAAACAAGAAATATACCGATGAAGAGTGTCTATAAAACTTAATTTTAAAAAACAAAAGGTCAAATACTTATCAAACGAGATGGTTTAAGATTTAGTAACACAAAATTGAAATTTTAAGAATTTATTAGACAACTTTCTTCGTTTAGAATGTTAATGGGTATCAAATTAAAAGTTTAACAAATTTATCGAAAACAAATTTAGACGCATAATTAAAAGTATACGAACTCATTTATAATGGAACCTAAAATTTGAAATTCAGGTCTAATATTTGAAGTGTCAGTGGGTTGATGAAAGGGACCTCCAAACAGTCATTACAAACAGCGGTTGGTCGGTTACTTTAATGTTTGTGATAAAAAAAAAAAAAAAAAAAAAGGTATTGTACAATTTCCAACCGTCCATCTCGTACGACAATTTCTTTCTTTGGGCCTTTGCCCCACGTTGTTTGGGCTCTCTTGGCCCACATATACCATAGGCCTCTTGAGGCCTCTGGTAATGCCTTGAATTTGATGTGATATAAAGCTCTTGGTGGGCGTGGTTCGTGTCATTATCTTATTGGGCCCAAGCCCATGGGTGTTGATGTTAATGGCCAGGAAAAACTCGTTGGAAGAACAACTCTTGGCATCCAAGAGGAGGCTGTCCGGAGTTGTCTCGAACTCCTGACGACTGTCATATGTTGTTGGGAGACCGTATCCCCCGACAATGTATGAATAACATCGGGAGTTCTTAACAACTCTGACGGTTTCCTCTTTTGTGTTGGGAGTTCGATTCATCACAATTTTGTCGCGAATTGTCCTAGCGGCTTCAATTGTGATAGGGCAAGTCATTTGTTTGGAGTGCCTTTGTGTGACATATGTTTAATAATGTATACCCCGATGGTAAGTTTCTTCAATTTTTTTTTTGTTTTTCTATTTAACTTTTTTATTAGTCACGTAAATAAACTAAAAATCAAAATAATATTAATCAAACCAAACAATATATAATAAATAACAAAATATATTTAATTTATTTTTGGGTTTGATCCACTTCTTGTTCATCCTTAAAAATAAAAAAACAACACAAGTTAGGACCTGTATTACTTAATCAAATAGTTATGGTTAAAAATGGATTGTGTGGTTACTAATTTAAAGGCTCGTGGATGCTTATAGGAAAGAAAAACACTTATTAAAATTCAATCAAGTTTAATGCTAGATTGTTTAATCATAAGCAAGCGCAAGCACACACACGTATAGTTGGAGATATTTTATCTTGGATTTAGAATGTGATATGTATCTTGGATTGAAGTTGTTTAATGTATGAGGTTCACGCTGATTGAAGTTGCTTTGTAGAGTTTAAAGTTTGATTTAGAAAGTGATGAACTAAATTATATCACCTTAACATTTGTTGACTTTAACTTTTAATTTTCTTGTATGATTTAGTTTAGGAGTTTTGTTATTTTTTGCTTTCGAGTATCATCTTCCTCCATTTTTTTTGTTATGATTCTCTTGGATTTAGAATGTGATAAGTCAAATTTTGATTTAGAAAGTATGTATGAGTTTTATTGATTGAAGTTGCTTTGTATGGTTTAAGCTTGAATTTAGAAAGTGATGACTTAAAATAGAAATACTTTCAAGAGTTTAAGCTTAAGATTGTATCACTCCAAAGATTAACTCTAGCAAATTCAAAGTTTAACCTCTTCGATAAACCCAAAAAAACTTCAATCAATCCAAAAACAACTTCGATCCAAACTATATACAAAGATTTTTATCTCAAATAATCATAATTTAAGATGTAGAGCAAAGATTTTTACCAACGAAAAAAGTAAGAGATTCGTGAAATAGAGAGGATGGTACGACAACAACTGACAGGGGGACAAGCGGTAGTAAGAGGCGGAGCCATCGGACAACGGCAACTATAAAGGCCATGTTGGACGGTGGCAATGGTGTGCAGGAGTTTGTTGGGAGATTTCACAGATTTTTCCAGATCTGCGTTTTTTTTTTTTTTTTTTTTTTTTTTTTTTTTTGCAGATTTGAGGTTTTTAATGAGAACTCATGATGCATAATGAAGCGCGTCAGAAGTTAATAGACTCTTAGAAAAGACACGTGTAATATTGCAATTTTTAAAAAATTGTGTGTATTTTTTGAACAAATAAAACGTTTAAACTAAATATAATTTAACCTAATCAAATATAGTTTGCTACGACTTTTAGAAAAATGAAATATAATGGATTTTTTTCTTTTTTTTTTGGGAAAAAAAACATCATAAAGAAGATTGGTTGGATTAAGAAAATACTTGTGAAGAAAGATTTGGAAGACATCAAAAAATTAAAGTGCGCATTCATCATCATCAATATTAACATTTTTTTTTAGTTTTATTGAAATCCATTCGAATAGAATCAATAAAGATATATGTCTTTAAGACTTGATGTTTAACGAGATTTTTTAAATCTACATTAAAAATAAAGTAGATGACATGACAATAAATGAAGTTAGACTTTTTCCAACATTAATGAAACAATTTAATTTTTAGTAAAAGTAATAAAAGTAAAGATATTTGAAATTGCAGTGATCAAACAAAATGGCTATAATCATGAAATTGTGTTTTAAATACATTTAACTTTGGTCTAAAACTATCATAATTTTAGAAATATTTTTAAAAAGCTATCTCTATGTTAGATAGGGCCAATGAACAGAAATAATAATAATAATAAATAAATAAATAAAAGGTTCTCTCTTCACTTAGAAAAACAAATAATAATGATAATGCAATATGATTGGAGAGAAAAGAAAAATGGTTATAATAAGAAATGCAAGAATAAATTAGGGTTGGATTCCTTATATGTAAATATTTCTAAAAACATGTAGGGAGAGGGAAAAGGGAGTGGTCCAAATAAATCATTTGGAAATATATATATATATATATATATTATATAAAATGCCAGGCTGCCAATTTTCACCCCCTTATGCCTAAGAAATACCTTGTTACAACGTCCACGTTAATCATTCATTCAATCAAAATCATCGTTCGACACGTTGTACATTTCTTTCTATCCCCGTTTCTCTCGTTTTTTAGATAATTCATCAGTCTGAACAACAGTTTAGTTGATCATTATTCATAATCTCTCTCGAAAGTTGTGATCAAGAATAGTTCAGCGAATAAGATATTAGATACAATATTAAAAGTCAATGTTTTGATTTTCGACTTTTGCAGATATTGAACTAAAAAAAGGAAAAATGTGTATATGTAGAAATTGTGATAGTGGGCTCATATTTTCTTGTTTGTAAGAATTTAATATTTGTGGAAAAGAAAAGGTAGGAGTCGTTTTTACTTTAAAAATAAATAATGTTTTAAAACAAATTCTAAATAAAATTAGATAATTAGAAGTCGATGCAGGTGTCAGATGGTGGTTGGTTATCTTCCAAACTATTGAACGCATGATAAAATTGTAATTTTTTGTCTTTTTTTTTCTTCTTATGCATCCAACTATATACCGTTATATGTATTGCACCGACCTCCTTAAATAATTTATTGATTACGATGATATCCAAATCAAGAGTCCACACTTGATTGACACTTGAAATTAAATTCCCATGGTACTAGAGAGGGGAAAATGCAAGTGACATAAAGTTGTTATAGACCATATTATTGTGCACCTATTGCCTTTCTTATCATTCACTAACCACACGTTGGCCAAAGACATGGTTTAAAGAAAGGAAGGGCCCTTTACTATTATTTTTCCACTAAATACGTTGCAAAGAATAGTTCCTATGGTGAATAGAGAATTTAGTGTGTATGGCTTGAACACCGGTAAAATCTGTTATTCACTTTTATTCAATTTCTAGTATCGTTATATATTAATTTATTTTAAAGAATCAAAATTGAATAAGTCTTACTTTTATAATTAACTCCAAAATTGAAAATGAGTGTTTAACGAGTAAGTGTGATTAGACGTGTGGACTTCATTTAGTGTCATTTCACTTTCACCAACTTAGCTAATATGTAAATTTATATACATAAATGTCTTTTAAAAGCTGAGAAATTAGAGAAGCAATGGACCACCCCAAAATTAACCAAAAAAATTAAAAATTAAACTCATTTTCCACTAAACCCTTTCTTTTTCAATTGCAATATGTGAATCAATCAATGCTTTGACAAAAATAAATAAATAAATAAATAAATAATACAAATTGATTGCCATGAAATTGGAATTTTGTTGTCATCAATGTTTTTTTGCCATTTGTGTATATGGAGTTTTTTAAGGTAAGAATTTCTAGTTTTCCTCATTTTTGAAAAGGTTGTAACGAAAAAAAGTACTTATTATTTCTTTCTAATATAACATTTATATATTCTCTCCCTCTCCATCAAATCTTGGTCTCTTTTCCATTTCCATTCTATCTTAATTCATTAGCTTTTGATATATATTTTTTTCTCGTTTAATTTGGTCTCTATGACTTCAAATTGCTCGTTAAAATATTATTTTGATCATCTTTGAAGCTATTAGAATTCTCGGCTCAACTTCTAAATAAGAGCTACCTTAACAGAAGCAAAACTAACATCAAAGAACCTACATCTCTTTTATTCAAAAATTGAACAAATGAAATAGTGTTGTGAAGAAGTTAGCAAAAAAGGTGATTGGATGCATGAGACTTAGGAGTCTCTTAAGAAACGAAGAGTAAAGACCATATTTCATCTTTAGGTTTTTAATCTCTTTTAGTTCTTGTACTTTCAAATATCTATATTCAGTTCCGGTACATCTTCAATACATCTGAAATTTTGTTTTGTTTATTGTTGGGCTTTTGCAATAGAAACTAGAATGGTCACTTTCAATAAAATAAGATTAAACATCCGACCTCTAGGTAATGAGATTATGTCAATACCACTGAGTCAAACTCAACCGTTCTGAAGCTCCTACCTCTAGAATAGAAGGTCATTCCAATTTACCGTTGTAGTAATTAAACTCACTTTGACTTCAATGAAAGATTAAATAAAACCAAATGTGATAGTACATGGATCAAAACGAACAAAATTCAAAAGTCCACAGTAACGAAATTAGTATTTATGATTTAAACGGACCCTAATTAAATAAACAAAGAAGGGAGAGAGAGAGAGAGTTTTATGGATCCATAAGGTTACCCTAACATGGTCTGCCTATAAGAAGTAAAAGAAAAATTAACAAGGGTAAACCATAGACAAACAACACGTTCTATCATTAATCACTTTTTGTCTCATATTAATTTTCAAAAAATAAAAAAATAAATAAATTATCTACCATTTTGATGTTGATATATATCCATTACATATTTACAATTAAACCCCTTTCTTCTCATATAAATATTAAATTATTCCCCCTCTCATTTTTTTTATTTATCATATTCCCCTCAAACCTTATATTATATTTCCTTTAATTAATGGAATTTAATGGCTTTGTTATTCGAAGCTATGAAGATAATGATGAAGCTCAATTCTCTGATAAGGCTCAAGTCTTAGATCTTGAAAGAAGATGTGAAATTGGGCAATCAAAACGTGTGCTTCTCTTCACTGATCATTTGGGTGACCCCATTTGTAGGATTCGTAATAGTCCTATGTATAAAATGCTGGTAATTTCATTTAATTTAATTAATTGTGTTTTTCTTATAATGGATTAATTTAATTATTACTTTGTGGAATTTTATTTCATTTAATTTTTTGTATTGTTTTTTAGTTGGCTGAGTGTGACAAAGAAGTGGTTGGTGTTATTCAAGGGTCAATAAAAGCGGTTTATTTTACGGCTCATAAACCGCCGCCTCCTGGTTTGGTGGTTAAAGTGGGATACGTTCTTGGTTTGAGAGTGGCTCCGCCGTATCGCCGCCGTGGGATTGGGGCTGCCCTCGTTCGCCGTTTGGAAGATTGGTTTGTTTCTAATGATGTTGATTATTGTTGTATGGCTACTGAGAAAGATAATCATGCCTCTCTTAATCTCTTCATCAATAACTTGAGGTATTTTCTATTTTAATTACTTTTTTTAAGTCCTCCGATAATTGGGATATTGAACCATGTTATTTGAAATGGTAATTAGTGTCGTTTATCTAACTAATTAGAAACTTTTAATTAAATTTTTTCGATAATTACTTATTGATGTATAAGAATGTTATTATATGGGTGGAGTCCTTTTGAATGAGACATTTAAAAGTTTAAGAATCGATCATAATATTTTGAGAGTGATTTAATTTTAAAATGCTTGCTACTGTCATTTTTTTTCAAATACAAAATTATTTCTAAATAACATAAATTCATTTTTTATTAGAATTAATTTTAGAATATGATACGAGTGATTTTAACAATTTTAAAAGATCTCTTGTATTCGTAATTTGAGATGTTAATTTATTAATAATTAGTCAATTACATTTTGAAACCTAACTTTTGATTCGTATAAAACGTACTTGTGAATAAAGTAAAACTCGAAAGTTTAGGGACGTATTAGAAATTTATTTAAATATATTTTTTATTTTTTTCCCAACAGGTACGTAAAGTTTAGAACTGGAAGAATCTTAGTAAACCCAGTAAGAAATCATCCATACAAAATCAATTCATCAGAAATCAAAATACAAAAGCTAAAAATAGAAGAAGCAGAAGCAATATACAAAAAGCACATGGCCTCAACAGAGTTCTTCCCCAAAGACATAAAAAACATATTGAAAAACAAGTTGAGTTTAGGGACATGGATGGCAAATTTCAAACAACAACATTATCCGCTGCGGTCGTCGTCGAGTAGCAGCTGGGCTATTGTAAGTCTATGGAATAGTGGGGAAGTTTTCAAGCTAAGGCTAGGAAAAGCACCATTTCCATGGCTAATTTACACGAAGAGTTTGAAAATTATGGACAAAATTTTGCCATGCTTTAAGCTTGGTTTGGTGCCTAACTTTTTCAAGCCATTTGGGTTTTATTTTGTTTATGGATTGCACCATGAAGGGCCATTTTCTGAGAGATTGGTTGGAGCTTTGTGCAAATTTGTGCACAATATGGCAATGAATAATTCAAAGGATCATAATTGTAAAGCTATTGTTACTGAGATTGGTGGTGATGAAGATGATGACTTGAAAATAGAGATTACTCATTGGAAATTGCTATCATGTTATGAGGATTTTTGGTGCATAAAGTCCTTGAAAAGTAAGAAAAATAATAATAATAATATTAGTAATGATCATGATCATCATATATTGGAATGGACAAATACCCCACCTATTAGAACTCTTTTTGTAGACCCAAGAGAGGTATAAAAGAATAAAAAGAAAAAAGGTTTTTAACCCTTTCTCGACACGTCTCAATCTAATTATTGTTCGTACTTGAGAGCAAAGCGAAGAAAGTAGAAGAAAAGTTATGAAGAAGAAGGACAACGACGACTTATGAACTAAAATTGTAAATTTATTGTCTTTTTTATGTGGATGTTTCTTGTTTTAACTAAGTCTCTAATCGTACTATTGTATTCATGACTAAATATGAATGAAAAGAAAATATCAACGTCGTCTTCTATCAATAATATGTACTATTGGTTTGAGATCTAAATAATTAACAATCAAACCGTAATATTAATTCTTTCGTTGATTGAAGTTAATGTCTAACTTTTGTATTTTATGATACCGTTTTTTTCGTTTTGTTCGTGTCAGTGAAGAGAAAAAAAAACCCTTAGACATTCCTAATTTAGGTGCCACCCATCATTTTGCTTTACAAAGATTCAAAAAAGATGAAAAGCAATATGAAATGAGGAGAGACATTTGGAGAATATTCTCATCACATGCTATATCCAAAAGGCAATAATAAGGGTGAAAAGAAAGAAAGATATATATATATATATAAATAGAGATTAGGTTAAATATTAAGTGTTGATCCTTAAAAAGGTGGGAGTTTGGAATTATTAGGGTTTAAAGGAAGGCCAAAATGGTGAAAGGGGAAGGGCAGAGAGGGGAGAGACTTTAGAAAAAGACAGAGAGTTTTGGAATATATTATTATTATTATTAGGGTTGTTTTAAAAAATAGACAACCATGGATGAGTTAGGCCAAAGGTTTAATCTTCCAAAAATAGAAATATGTCTTTGCAATTTATGGACAATGTGAAGTTGATTTGAAGTGTTTATTTGCTTATGAAAATTTTAGTTTGTTAATTAATTATATACACATTACATACATATATATACAAGAAGTTTGATTTTCAAATGGCTGCTGTTTCACTTCAACTTTGTGTTCATCACATTCTCTGAAAACAAGCTTCTTCCTCCCTTTGGACCAACTTGAAAATTGAAACCCCATTCTCATGAGAAAAATGCATTTGGAATACATTGAGTGTCATGAAATCCATAAATAAAGAAAATAATTATTGCAAAACATAATTAGTAAAGATCAACTAAGATTTATGTGAAAGAGATCGGTTTATTATTTAGATCATATAATAATTTTGAGATTGTAGAGACGCCTCGAATTTAGATTTAGAAGATTTATATATAGTGCACCCCTAAACCCTAATGTCATACTTAGTGTATTTGTATAGAACTTAGTCATTCTAATATTAGAAATTGTGAGCTCTCTTAATTTCTTTATGTAAAATTCTCTAACACAGCTCATTTAAAATAGTGCATTAATTTTTTAATTCACTATTATTAATTGATTAGATCTAAATTTTTTATGAATTGAATGTCAACTTTATGGCTAGGTTTTATCTCCAAGAATAGTATGTTGTAAAGAATAAAGATCCTGAGATCTATCCATTTTAACCACGTGGCATTCCTCAATAGGTGGGAATTACTTACTAGGAATATTTTGGATTAAAAATTACTCTTCAAATAATTTTTTCAAGTTTAATTTATTTAAATGAATTCTATTGATTTTTTTTTTTATCAAATGGTTATTTTTTTTATTAAAAAAAATCATTTAAATGGTTAATTACACTTTAAAAATACTATATAAAAGTTTATTTAAAGTTTTTTTTTTTTTTAATTAAAAGATTGTTCATTTTCAAATATAGCAAATTGAACAAAAATATTTATAAAATATAGAAAAATTTCATATATTACTGGACTTTTTTTTTATATGTCAAGAATAGTGTGGGTGTGAAAAAAAATGTCAAAAATGGGGTAGTGAAGTCGTGTATCCGGTCCACGATTACCCAAAGTCGTGGACGAGGTACACGACTTCGGTACAGATGACGTCAGCGAAGTCAACGACGTCAACGTGGCACTGTTGACCGGAAGTCGTGGACGGGGTCCACGACTTCCAAAAGTAATAAATAGAAAAATATTTTTGTTATATATATATATATAATTAGTCTAATTTGTAGTTAATGTTTTTAAATTTACAAAAATAAAAGCTAATTAGGGGGTGTGAAATTTAGAGGTATATATGAAATTTTAAGGAAAAAAATAATTTAGATTTAAATAATTATTTACATTTAAAATAAAAAAGGAAAAAAATCAAGTATACAACATTTTGGGGATTTTTTTTAAAATAATGTTTTTTTAATAAAATATGATGTAGATATGAAATTTTAAGACAAAAAAAATAATTTACATTTAAATAATTATTTACATTTAAAATAAAAAAGGAAAAATCAAGTAAACAAAATTTTAGGGATTTTTTTAAATAATGTTTTTTAATAAAATATGACATAGATATGAAATTTTAAGACAAAAAATTAATTAAGATTTAAATAATTATTTATATTTAAAATAAAAAGAGAAAAAATCAAGTAGACAACATTTTAGGGATTTTTTTTAAATAATGTTTTTTAATTTAATTTTACAAGTCAAAGAGATAATTATTTAATACGTAAATGAAATATGGAAATTAAATAAGAAGAAATATAATATTAAAATTAATTAGGGAAGAAAGAAAATGTGTAGATTAAATAAGGAAAAAAGATAAATTAATTTAAAGTTATGAATTTTTTTTATTTAATTATGAGGGATCCACGACTCCAATCATCCATTCATTCCTCATGGAATGTGACTCAACAAAAGGAAGTCGTGTATCGGGGTACACGACTTCCATCAACACTAAAATAACTCAATTTTTTACAATAGTTTGACTAAGTACCTCACTTTTTTTTTCTTCAACCCTACCCATTCTTGTCATTATTTTCGAAAAAGACTACATTCTTGAAATTAACCCATATTACTGGTGGACATATCTATCAATATTACTGATCAACGCTAATAAAATCTAAAATTTTGTTATATTTTGTAATATTTTTAAAGATTTCGACATTTACAATAAATTTCCTAAAAAACGTAAGAAATGACATAACATTAGCGAGTGTTTGTCGAATCAAAGAGTAAAAAATAAAAAAAAATTAGCTGACAATCATGGAATTGTTTTTTTTTTTTCTTAATAACAAAACAATGTATCTATTTAGTAATTCCATCAAATCAAATTATAAAGGTTTGTTTGAATGTTATGAAATCAAGATTATTGAGAATTTGATTGCACTAAAATTTGTTGTTTCAAATTAGGATTACTAGGAAGCTCGAACGTATGTTTAAGAACAATGGTTGGATTGAGTTGAGTTTATATTTATTTTCATCGTTATTTTAGGTTGATGTCGTATATTTGCAATATGTAGATAAGACTCGGAATATTTTAGGAGAATTTTATCTGTATTGTATTCTATGGTTGCTGCAATTTGTGGCTTAAGTATTTATACACAGAGAAAACCCTAGGGTAGGGATACAAAGAGAATAATAAAGAATTACTTTCATAAATAGGTTGGAAGACCACTCCACCTGTTACATCTGACATCCAGCCCACATAATGGCGGACCGGCCCAGGTTTTGTAAAGGTTGACATTGCTCGGCCCAAGTAGTCAGTTGAATGGGCCGAGAAATTTACAGTTTAAGCCCAAGTGATATCGCCAACGAAAATCATGGCCCAAATAGCTTCCAATCTACATGGGATAATTTACCAACGATTTGAATTTTATTTCTCTTTTGAAAAATAGCTTTTTTGTCCCTTGACTTCATAGATAGTGGAGACAATAACTAAAAGGGATGTTTATTGAAAATTCAAAATTCAAAATATAAATTTTGAAATTTTGAGATCAAATTAAAACAAAACTCAAATATTAAGAGTAAATTTAAAATTAAAAGTAATATCGACTTCAAACCTATGACTCAAATAGAAACTAAATCAAAGTAATATTTTTTTCCTTTTTTTTGTTTGTTAATATACTATTTTGCTCTCTTTACTTTAAAGTTTTTTTTTTTTTTTAATTTGTTGTACTCTCGACTTTAGTTCATTATTTTCAATAAATCTTACCTATATTCACTGAAAATTAATTTTTATGAAAATTGGTTCAATAATATTAATTTTATGAAAAAAAAATAAAATATGTAAATATAATTCCCTAATTTATAGTAAAAATGATGATGGATTATATAAAGCTTTTGAAGAAAATCAAGAATAAACTAAGTAGTAGATTTTAAATTTAAAATTAATTGAGAGTAGAAGAATGGATCATTTTGTAAACATAAGTTGTTTAATATTATTTAAAGTCATTTGAATTTAATTTATGATCTATTTTCTTTTTAATTATAAATAGGTGAAATCCAAAGCAAGTAACATGTATACTTTGTATTATAGAAACAAATAATTAAAATAAAGAATAGGGTGAGAGAATAAAATAAGATTGTTGTGATTCTCATTTTTATTTTTATTTTTATTAATTTCATTTATAATGGTCAAATATGTTATTTATTTCAAGTTCCAACTCACACACACACAAAGCTGAATGTTTTTAGCATATAATTGAAGATAGCTTAAAATAATTGGCCTAACAAACTTTATATTAAAATTTAAATAATATATAATAAACATTTTTTTTTTGCCAAAGTGGTAATAAAATAAAATAAATTTAGTACTTCATCTTTCATCCCACCAGCAATCATGTTTTTGGGAATAATTATTGATTAATTAAATAAATTTTCAACTTTTTTTTTTATTGAGAGAGAGAGAGAATAAGATGGTATATAATGAGTTGACAATATAGATATTTTTTTAGTAAATTATTGATTAATTAAATGTTTTAAGCTTTCAATTTAATTATAGTTTACATAATCAAATAACTTCCCTTTGTTTGGGCTAATTTTAGTATGATTCAATCAATTTCCATTTCTCACTTCATGTTTTTTATTTTTTGTTTTCTATTTTTTAAGAACTAAAAACACGAATGTGTTCAATAACTATTTTGTTTTTTGTTTTTTTGGGAAAGGAAATAGAAACCTGTTAACTTGTTTGATAACTATTTTTTTAATTATTTTTTTAATAATATAATATAAAAAGACAGATCATACATTAAATATCAAAAGAAATTATTAAAAATTTTATATCATGTAATACAAATAAGTCTAGATACACAACTAAAAACAATAACAAAATTTTATTTATCCTTCAAATGTTATCTAAATTTGATCGGCAACATTATCTCTCACATGAGCCATTTTGTAAATTATTTTGACTAGAAAAATAACAGTGTCTTTAATTATTTCGACTCAATTATACTACTCATCAAATTGTCTAACAAACTTTGCATATCTTTACCGATAGTTGATTCGTTGCTAAAGTCACTGAATTGTTCATCTTGAAGACCACTCAATCTAATGTAATTTTGAATTGTGCAATAGGGCAATTAGTATAATTTTTATATTTGGAAAGGGTAAAGGGGCATTTGTTGATAATAAAAATGGGGGTATACATGGATTTAGTTGGGTTAAAATAGAAGTAGAATTAGAAGAAATAAATATTTGTTTTTCTCCAAAATTTGCTTATTTTAAAGATAAAAAACACGAATTATTTATTAATTTTATTAGAAACATAACAAAAAAAAATGAGGATGTTATCAAACAAACCCTCAGGGGTAATAGTGTAATTTTGCTACTTAAATTTGCATTAATTCGTTTTACAAGACTTCACTTCAGGAACACGTAATAAAATGGAAGAAATTATATTTTTTTTAAAAAAAAGTTAAAATAAAAGGTATAAAACTCCAAGACAAAAGCTTTGTCTTGCAGTGGCGGCAAAAACTCTACCATTGCGACCACTCACTCCGACCTCCCACCGTCACCATCGCTCAATCCTCCCCCAGAACATTAGGGTTTCTTTCCTTTCTTTTCCGATCATCAATTCACTTCAATTCAATCCAATTCACCGCTTCTTTAACGCCTTTCTCGCTCTCTCTCTCTATTCTTCTCTCCATCTATTCCGCTTTTCGTTTCTTTCATTTTCTGTTACTTTGTTACTGTTTTAACAGCTTCAGATTGCTCTCATAATTGATGCGGTGGAAACCCTAATCTTCATTTCTTGAATTCTTTAGTTTGAAGTTAGTGATTTGGATTAAAACTTCCAAATGATTTGTGCCCAGGGCTTTACTCCCTTAACCCAATTTGGGTTTTCATTTTCTTTATCTTCCCCATTGAAAACTCAGACATATGGGTTTTCTACTCCCCAATTGTATATGGTTTCTCGTATTTCTTGCAATTGCCAGGATTCTACTTTCTCTGTTTCCAGAGCTGGTAAGTTTCGGGATTTAAGGTTGTTCAAATCGGTTGAGTTGGACCAGTTCATCACCAGTGATGATGAAGATGAAATGGGAGATGGGTTTTTTGAGGCAATTGAGGAATTGGAACGGATGACACGGGAACCATCGGATGTTCTTGAAGAAATGAACGATCGCCTTTCGGCTAGGGAAATTCAGCTTGTGTTGGTGTACTTCTCTCAAGAAGGTAGAGATTCATGGTGTGCTCTTGAGGTTTTTGAGTGGCTTCAAAAGGAAAATCGGGTTGATAAGGAGACCATGGAGCTGATGGTGTCTATAATGTGTAGTTGGATCAAGAAGTTGGTGGAGGGCCAACATAATGTTGGAGATGTTGTTGACCTTCTTGTGGATATGGATTGTGTTGGTTTGAAACCTCATTTTAGTATGATTGAAAAGGTTATCTCTTTGTACTGGGAAATGGGTGAAAAGGAAAAAGCGATTTCCTTTGTGAAAGAGGTCTTGGGACGTAATCTTGCTTTTATGAAGGATGATTGGGAGGGGCATAAAGGAGGACCGAGCGGTTATCTCGCATGGAAGATGATGGTAAGCCTTCACCCAATCAAGATTTTCGTATCTTTAGCCATTTACTTGGGAGTCAACAATGCTATTCTTTTGCTGTGGTCTATCTATTTCATTGAATATTCATATATGAAATGTAAATATCTTCAATCGATGTTTACTAGCTTTGAATGTCATATTTTGAATCTTGAAATTCCTGATTGTATAGATTCCTTACTCTTACATTCTTTATTTTCCTCCTATAGTTTAATCGTTTAGGTTAGTATCTTGATCTTATTAGATTTTTGTTATTTGAACATCAGGTTTTTGTTGTGGTGACTTTGGTCAATGTTGAAAAGGATATTTTTCTGGGGTTGTGTTTGTCTAATCATAATTGGAGGGGTTCTGGAAGAACTGTGTAGGTTTTTTGTTTTTCTTTTATCAGAGAGCTAGATGAGCGTTCAGTATACTATGGTTTGGTATTAGTACTTTTGGACATATGGTTAAGCTGTGTTTTAATCTGGTTAAGCATGTTTGAATCTATTGTTATGTGTGCCTCACAAAAATTTAAAAGAAAAAAAAAAGGAATCTATTGTATTGTTGGTATTGGAGATACTGAAGTTTATTTCTGCAGACGTAGGATTTGGGAACCCATGAATATCTTAGGGACCTTTCCACTTGAACTTTGTTATCGTTAGTTTCATCTATTGAGAACTTTTGGGCTTATATTTGTTAATTGTCAATTTCTTTGGAGCTTTATCTATCATTAGTGAAAGTATCCATCTTTATGGTATCTTCTATTAGGCATTTTTTGATTGTTGAATTGCCTTTCTTTGTTAGTATTTGCGGTGTATTAAACTTCTATATCATAGTGCCACTTCTGGTATGCTCTTACTTGTATTAGTTGCACTCCTGCATAATTGATTTATTTTGAACAACATTGAATAACTGTATGTGTCGATGGAATCTAGTATTATAGCACACTACTGATACTTTTGTTCCCTTCACCAGTTAATGGTTGTTGATTAGTTGCACAAGGATTTAAAAAAAAAAAAAATTCAAATTGTTATGTTTGTTCAGCACAACCCCAAGTGAAAATTCAATTGCTAATGATCTCGAAAATCAATTCTCTTAGGTTGATGGTGACTACAGAGGTGCAGTGAAAATGGTGCTGCATCTTAGAGAATCTGGGTTAAGGCCAGAGGTTTACTCCTATCTTATCGCCATGACTGCTGTGGTTAAAGAGCTGAATGAATTTGCAAAAGCTCTACGGAAACTCAAAAGCTATGCAAGAGACGGGTTCGTGGCTGAACTTGATAAAAACAATGTTGAACTTGTTGCGAAGTATCAGACAGAGCTTCTAGCTGATGGAGTACGGTTATCCAACTGGGTGCTTGAAGAGGGAAGCTCTTCAATTCATGGGGTGGTTCATGAGAGACTCCTTGCAATGTACATTTGTGCTGGGCAAGGAGTTGAGGCAGAGAGACAGCTTTGGGAAATGAAGCTTGTAGGCAAGGAGGCCGATGCTGATCTATACAATATCGTGCTAGCCATTTGTGCTTCACAGAAGGAGACGAAAGCTATGAAACGGTTGCTTACCAGGATCGATATTACGAGTCCCATGATTAAGAAAAAGAGTTTGACATGGCTACTTAGGGGTTACATCAAAGGAGGGCATTTCCGTGATGCTGCAGGAACATTAGTAAAAATGATCAATTTGGGTTTTCTCCCAGAGTACTTGGACAGAGTAGCTGTGCTGCAAGGACTAAGAAAAGGAATTCGTGAACCAGAAATTGTTCATACGTACCTCGATCTCTGCAAGTGTCTTTCCGATGCCAATCTAATTGGACCTAGTCTTGTATATTTGCACTTACAGAAACACAAGCTTTGGATCATTAAAATGCTTTGAAGAAGCTCCTCAACACCTACCTCGGTGCATAAACTATATTCATATTATACAGCACCAGCTCTTTTTTAGGGTGCTTTTACATGTTGATTTTGTATAGTTTGAAGAAGCTCTGTAAGGTGGCACTGAAGAGGAATACTTGTATATATATATATATATATATATATATAAATATACATATATGAGCAGCGACTGTGCACATAGAACCAATGTTTCAATGTATAGATTGTATAAAGAAATTACATGTTCTGATATTTTTGAGTGGACAGACCTTGGTTTCTTCAGTGTTTTCATGTGTGAAGAATCTGGTTTTCATTGAAAAAGGAAAAAGACAACGAAATAGAGAAGGAGAAGATGAAGTTTGTGAAGTGTCGTGGCCATATTTTTGCTTCTTCTTGCCCAGAAAACAGCAGAAAACAGCATGTGGTGTGTTCATTGATTGGATATGTGGATATGTGGATATGATATTCAGGTTTTACACCATTGCATCATTACATTATCATATCAATAATTTATTGTTGGATGTATGATTGATGCAATATGTCTTTTACTCTTTTGTTATAACTAGTTTGTTACTATGTGCAACACATAAAAATGTGAAGCTTAAAGAGATCACTATTTAATAATACAACTTTCATTTGTGAATAAGAGAGTTTGAAAAAAAAATCAATATTTTAAACTAAAAAATCATATTTAATGATTGATAAAAAATAGCATAAAACATAAAACAATCAAATTTATAGGAGTTAGCTTGATTGAAAATGAGAAGTGGATTTAGATTTAGATAGAATTTGTTTGTTTGTTAAATTATAGTTTTTTTAAAAAAAACATTTCATTATTTTTCCTATCCTTTTAGGTTTTATAGATTAGATATAGATAATATATAGATTTTTTAAATTTTTTATTCTTATTTTTTTTCTAAATCAGGTTGAATTGGTTTTTTAAAAAAGAATTTTAAAAAATATTTTTATTATTTTTTCATATAGTTTTAGATTTTAGATTTTATTATTTTTATAGTTTAGATATAGATAATATATAGATTTCTTTAACTTTTTATTCTTATTTTTTTAATTCACGTTGGATTGTAGTGTTTTTTGAATATTTAATTTAGTGATTTAAATATGAATTTAAATAAGTAAACCCTATAATCATTTCAGACAAATTTTCCGTAGCCCCTTTTAGATAGTATATAGAATAGATATAGGTAGATAAATTAGTTAGAGATAAATTTTGATTTTTTTTATTTAATGGGTCAAAATGTTTCTCCCCATAACACTTTTAGATAATATATAGAATAGATACATATATAGATTGATGAATTAGTTAGATATAATTTTTCATTTATTTTTTTTATTTTATGAGTGATTTTATTATGAAAAATAGTATAAATTTTGATCTCTTAAAATAAAATTATCTAAAACAACTCTATAACCATCATCTAAAGGGAGAAAAAGGGGAAATAAGTACATGAACATAAATAATTTTTTTTTAAAAAAATAATGAACAAAAAGAAATTTTTTTAAAAAATTTGTCAAAAAAAAAAAAAGGAAAAATGGATGAAAGTTGAAAAATAAGACACATATAGGGTTGGAAAAAAAACCTAATAGCTTCATGAGAGAAAAAAAATAATTGTGATGTCATATATTTGTAATGGTTTTTTATGAAAAAAGAAAAAAATAGATGGTTTAAATATATGAAAATTTAATTGAGATGCGTAAGAGTTGGAAAAAAGTTAAATAAAAATTAAAAAAAAGCTAAAAAAAATTAAATGAATAAGGAAAAAAAATAGAGAAAATAATTGAAAGCTATACATACCTTAAATTGAAAAAATTGCAACCGGTGTCTAAGAATATGAGAAAAAGATCACAAAAATATAAGAGTATGGGTGAACCAAATTAAAAAATATATATTCTTGAGTGATATAGATAAAATTCTATAAAAAAAATTAAAACAAAAAAATAGGAAGCATATGAGGACAAAATTAAAACCAAAATCAAGAAAAAAAAAATATAGAGAAGGGGAAAAATTAATATATATATATATTAACAAAATTATTAAAATCAAAATCAACGAAAAATATTTAAAGAAAAAGAAGAAATATACCTCATGAATATTGAAGTTAACTATTTAGGAAGCAAAATTAGATTTTAAATCATAATTTGATTTTACAAAATTAATTTAAATTTATTATTTTGAAGGGATGTATTTAAAGATAAAATAAAATAAACTAAGATATTGATTATGTTATTTCGAAATAAATAATTGCTTAATATAATATGAAGGTTTCCATGAAAGAATTAAGCATATAGAAATTCTTTGTAATATGATATCTAAATGTGTTTATCTGTCACCACTTAGCCTCCATTATTCATTTCTCTTCAAACCAATCATCTTCTCTTCCAAGCTCTATACCATACCCCATGTGCACATTGTTCCTTAGCTCAATCATTTGAATCCTTCAAACTTCTACTTTTTAATATATATATATATATATATATACCTACCATCTCCATATTCCAAACAGGCATTTCCCTTTTTTAATACTACTAACCAAGAAACATGCATGAAATCGAGGTCAATTTGGCAACAACCCTGGTCTCAAAAATCGAGCGATCTTTATGGTAATACATTTGTGATTTTGTGTACTTCTATTAAAGAAAATGAGGTAACACAAAGATGGTTCAAAAGAACACTCAGAAAACCAAGATCATTATCATTGCACAAACATGCATATACATATTTATGTTGTGGAGCTTTTACAACATACGCTTACCAACTTCTTCTATGTACACCTTTCATTTTTTTACCACTTTGCATAAGTGAACAACACAGCATTCTCCCTACTCAACCCCTGCTGCTGCTATTTTGAACCATTTCTTCCTCATTTTACAGTCAACCAACCAATTACTTTTCTACTACAATCAACAAAAGAATTTTGAAAAAATCCTAAAAGAAAAGGATAGCATGAGTTAACGTTTTAAACTTGATGTTCCAAACTTGAACTCAATTTGTATCTGTAGACAAGATTTCTAGTTCTGCCCACCACAGAGGAGATAGCTTTGGTGTTGCTCCAGCTGGCTCCAATGCTGTGATTTCTTTCAACCTTAAAGCAATCTCGGACATTGTCGGTCTTTGCTTCGGCTCGGGCTTCACGCACATTTTTATCACTTGACACAAATTCTCAAGCTGTTCTTCTTTGAAGGAGCTTAGAATTGGATCAACTATATCTCTTAACAACTGTTCTCCCTTGAGAAAATCTGATGCCCAATCTGCAAGAGAGCCATCATCAACCGAGAATGGAATTCTACCTGTAATCATTTCTAACAAAATCACTCCAAAGCTATAAACATTGCTCTCTAAATCTGCTGGTGATGTTTCCAAGAGCTCGACCGTTGCTGATCCTAACTTTGCCGCTGTTGCTTCGCTCCAGTAGCTAAAATCCGACAACTTGGCAGCGTAGTCTTCGGTGAGGTATACAGAAGAAGAACAAAGATGTCTGTGTACGACGGGCGGATCGAGCTGGTGCATATGGTCTAAGCAGTATGCTACTCCCATTGCTATTCTCAGTCTCATCTCCCAGTCCAAGTGCTCAGCTTCTTTTACTACAAGAAGGATGATATCATGAACTTTGGAAGAACAATGAACAACTCTTCAACATGTTTATGAGAAGAAAAATAAAACACTTACTGTGGAGATGCTCAAAGAGAGTTCCATTTGGAGCATATTCAAAAACCATCATCCTTGTGAATGGTTGTGCTTCTTCACAAAAGCCGATAAGACTGACAAAGTTCTTGTGGTTCACCCTGGACAAAGTTTCGATCTGCAAACATAGAGAAGAAGAAATTTAGAACCTATAACAATGAACTTGGAAGAAGCTTTGTTTTCTTGTACCTTTTTCCTGAATTGTTCTTCTTTAGTTTTTGACCAATCTGCATTGGATGTCACTGCAGTTGATGTCACAGCTATTTCAACCCCACTGGAAAGAGTTCCCTTATATACTGTGATGTCTGAGAAGGAGCCAATTATATTGCTGAAGTCTTCACAAGCTGCTTCGAGTTCAGATTGCTTAAGCTTCGGAACACCTGATATCATATGACAACAGCAAGAAATTTAAGTATCGAGGCATTCTTCTATTTTCCAAATTCTATTCAGTTGAGGAAAGAAAGCTAACCTGTTACAAATGCCTTCTGCAGCTGTCCACTCAAACCTGTGGCCCAAGGCTTCACCGTAACAACCTTACTGCTTCGGAACATCAAAATTCCAATGGTTGCAAACAGCAAGAACAATGATCCTGCTACAATTCCTGTCAATATTAGAACTTTGTGATTTTTATTCTTATTACTTCTTCCAATCAGACTTGGAGATGGAGCTGAGGAGCGTGGTGGAATGCTACGGGAGTGAGGTGGTGTAAGAACATGAACTGGTGAGTGAAGAGTCGGAGCTACAGCAGGCGGTCGTGCAGGACTCAAATGGAGGCTAGGCACAGGTGCTAATGACAACAATGGGGCTGGAGGTTCTGTGGGAGATGCTGATAGGGAACTTGGGGAGGGTGCTGGAGAGAATGGTGGATCTGAAGGTGATAATGGAGATGGAGATGAAGCGACCGACGGTGGTAACGAAAAGAACGAACGTTTGGGAGATTGAACTCCTCTATCTCCTAGCCGCCGCCCCTGGTTATCTGCATCTTGGAACTGACCAAAATGCCTAAAAAATCAAAACAAACTTAGCCTTTGTTTCAACAAAATGTTTTGATCCAAATGCAATTAACTGATTTGTGGGGTGGCATTTGCTTACCAGCATACAGTTTCTCTAGTACAAGAAGATTTGCTATGAATGCTGGAGAGCTGCTCCTCATCCACTAGAGTTTCAGAGAGCAAATTGAGTTCATAGGCTTCAGGAGTTATGCTCGTAATGAATTCATTATGATCAAGAAGCCTACAAAAACCAAAGACATAAACTCAGCAAAGTCTCCAAGAAAATTTCACCCAAATGAATAGTTTCAGCAAGTTCTTCAATCCTTACAAGGTGGTTAGAGACAAGTTATTCCCAAGATCCAAGGGAAATGGCCCAGAGAAATTATTAAATCCCAAATCCAAAACCTCTAGCTCAAGCAAATCCCCAAGCTCTTGAGGAATTCCTCCATGAAAGGAGTTGTTTCGCAGAATGCTGCACGAAAAACAACGATCACGACAACGAAAAAACAGCAAAAACTTCAGCCATGAAGAAGATTAAGCTGAAAGGAGCAATGAATTCTGTTACTTACATGGATTTTATGTAGGGAAACTTCCCCATTTCAGGTGCTAATGTCCCTCCAAGACAGAGATCTCTCAAGTTCCTACAAGTTCAACAAAAACTCAACATTCATATCCAAAATCCATCAAGCTCTAAACGAAGAAAAAAAAAACAATGAAAGAATTCACTCACAGTATCACAACTTTCCCATCAGAACACTCAACACCAAACCAAGAACAATGATCAAATTCCCCATCTTTATCATTCCAATTCGCTAAAGCACCAAAAGGGTCTCTAACAATCCCTTCCCTAATCCGCAACAATGCTAAACCTGCATCAACAAACAAAACCCATTTCCTCAAAATTCCCAAAAAAGCAACTCCATTCACATATCCACCCAGAATCTCTTACCTTCATCATTCAGAGAAACACAGAGTGTCATACTCTGAAACAGCAACACCACCGCCGCCGCCCATCGCAGCCGCTGCCGGCGAAAACCCCACCATTCATTCATCCCCAATGGTCCACTCCAGCCGGCAAAGTCAAGAATTATCAGTCAAATAAAGATGTAACTCAAAAATAGGGTTGTGAGATAGAAATAGATTAATGTTGTAGCTATGGAAGTGGAGCAAATTTAGATGGGTCTCAGAAGAAAGCGCGTAAATTTTGCCAACTTTCTCATAGTCTTAGAGAATCTATATACTAAAATTATGTTAAAAAATAATAAATATTAAACCGATTCAAAGAGGACGAAGAACAAAAAAAAAAAAAAAAAAAAAGGACCGGAACATCGGTGATTCGGCTCCGATGACTCTTCTTCTTTTTTCTTCTAATTTATAGCGCCGTCCTTTCCATCTATATCACGTGCCGTCCTCGTGCTCTGTTTTTCTATTTTACATGGTTAAATTATAAAAAATAAAATACTCTTATTTTTAAAAAGGAATTTGAGATTAAATTGATACAATTATATATTTAGAATTTTAATTAAATAAAAATGCATAATTGCTTAGCCAAGAAACTAGTCCTCCAAATTATTTAATTAACAAGTTAGAATCAATTAAAAAGGTAAAAGACAAAAATAAAATAATAATAAAATTTTAAAGTATATTAGCAAAAAGCACATTTTGGAAGTGAAATAAAATAATTAAAAATAAATTAAGAATTAAACAGAATTATTTTTTATGTATATAATATTATATTTATTTCTTTCAAAATCAACCGAAAAAGGATTTTTTTAAAAAAAGTCAAAATGGACAGCGACCCAATCCCTACAGAAGATAATTATAAAACCCATTTTGTTTAATTTAATATGTTTGCCACCAATCATACCCTATAGTCAAATCAAATTACTCCAAAATCTAAATATTATAATAATATTATTAATAATAAGTAATGATAACTTATAGATTTAGAAATGTTACCCTTTTTATTATTTAAATTATTAATTAACTTCAATTTAATTAAAAATAGTAAACTATTACAATTTTATCTCAAATGTTCAAATTTTGCTTCAATTTAATTACAAATTAAATTTTGTTGGGTAATTATTTTATTTTTTTCTTTTAAAATTAAGTCTATAAATACTATTTCAATTTAATTACAATATTATAAAATTTATGATAAAATTGAAATCAAATTTAATATTTAAAGACTAAAAAAAAGTTAAATTATAAAATTTAGGGAGGAAAAGTTTTTTTTTTCCTAAATAAATTTAGTTGGCCAGCAGAAGCAAGAGGGAGGAACATGACAATGTGATTATGAATAGTTTATTAGGTTAAAATAAGAGAGGAGCCATATGGATGAACAATCTTAAATGGGAATAATTAATTTCTTTTGGATAAGAAAAAATTAATTAATTAAAGTAAATAAAAAAATAAATTAGATGAAAAGTAACATTTATATTTTATTGGATTACAAAAGAGCATATAGCGTAGAATTTAAGTAAAATTTAAAATAATAATAATAATAAATAAATAAATAAGAAAAAAGAAAGATTGTGAAATGAGAGCTTTCTTAGAATTTGACTGCCCATACTCTTCCGATGTTTCCATGTCACCGGCGGTGGCGGTGGCTTCGCTGCCATATATTTATTTATTTTCCCAAATTATTAAGTTTAATTTTAAAAAAAATTAAAATGAAGTTTGTGTCATTTGGTTATTATTATTTTTACTTTATATTGGATTATTTTCTTTAGAAAATTACTTTTTTTAGTGTTCAAACTTTTAAAAATATGTTTGTTTGGTTTAGTAAACGTATTCTTTTAGTTTTGGTTTAGGAGTGTAGGCTCGTTAGGTTCCAGGTTTTTTAAATGTACATTTTTAATCTTTGAATTTTTTAAAATAGGTTTAAAAAGTCTCTAAAATAGCTTTATTTTTTTACTTTAAATGATAATATAACATTTAAATTAGAAGAATAATTTCTAAAAAAACATCTATCTCTAAAACTATTTTTTTTCGAATTTTAATATCGTAGAATTATTTTATAAATCAAACAAAAAAAATACTTATAGGATCTGTTAAACCTATTTTTAAAAATTCAACAACTAAAAAGATCTATTTTGAAAACTCAGTAACTAAATGAGTCTTTTCTTATAATTATGTGGACTAAAAAGTATATTTTTAAAATTCATGGACCAAACACTCATATTCATTAAAACTTGGAAACTAAAAAGATAATTTATCGAATTTTTTAAAATATCAATGCTAGATTTATAATTTCAAAGATTAGGGATACAATTTAGAGACTAAATTTGTAATATATCTAATTTGTTTTTTGTAATATATATATATAGACACACACATAAATATATTACATATCTCCTTCTAGATACGTGGAGAGGATACGGCAATTTTATATATATATTTGGGGTGAATTTTAACCTTAAAACCCATAGCTCACTTTAAAGAAATATATCCTAAAATCATATTTCTCGTCCTTCGTTGTATATCTCCTCTTCATCGTTTGAAGGATTAAATAAAGTATCTTTATGTTAAATAAATAAATGAACAATATATATGTATGTCTGTATGTATGTGTGTGGACATATATATACATATATATATACATATATATATATTGTATATATATATATATATGTATGTATATATATATATATATGTATATACATATGTATGTATCTATATATATATATGTATATACATATGTATGTATCTATATATATATATATGTATATACATATATGTATCTATATATATATGTATGTATCTATATCTTAGTTTTCATAAATTAAGGAATCGTTGTATTCAATTGTATCCGTATCACATATTTGTATCCGTGTATGTGTTTCATAGAATTACATGATAATTTTTGTTACTTTGGTGAAATTTTTGGACAACAATAACTTTGTTTAGGTGATTTTGAGTTGATTTTTAATGAAATCAACCGAAACTTGCTACAAAACATTAACAAATGAGGTAAATTAATTCAATTAAGAAAATTTAAAATTTAAATTGATACAATTCTTGGTTTGAAATTTTAATTGATACAATCTGAATATTTAGATTTACAAAAAGATATCTATATGTTTTTAAAAGAGAAATAGTATTCAAATGTGAAGTGGAAATATGTTACTAACAATGATAGTGAAAATTAAGGGCTTGTAATTAAGATATTGAATGAGAATTATTGGTAAAGGTTAATGAATTATTATAATAAAAATAAGAGAAATATATATATTTAAAAAAAAAAAAAAGCAAAGATAAAAGAGAGGGCCTACATTTAGGTGAAAGAGGTTGGGAGAGTTATGAATGATCCAACCCAACCAAATGCTCAAATAGAAGGTGAAGCAATGCCATGAAAATTGACACTACAACCCACATTTTCCAAATAAATAAATAAATAATAAAACCAAAGTTTTTTTGAAAATGGATTTTTTTAATTTATTTATCTTTTTACTTTTGGATGCTATATATATATATATATATATATATATATATACACTTCAAATTGTCCCCTTTGAACATGTGTTTGTACAAAGTTTATGTATGTAAGTAATAAGTGGAGTGGGTCTTGTTTTGTCTCTAAATTACAAGACCTAACCTCATGCCACTTTTAATACTCATTGTCATATCAATTTTTGTTAATATTAATTGGCCTTCAAATCCCAACATCCAATGCTTTTGTTGCAAATATCTTTGTCTTTTTTTTAATGGTGGATTCATTGTTTATCTTCACACTTTGCATTCAATGATTTCAATTTGTTCAAACAATGCATATTAACAAACATTGGTTAGTTTTCAATTTTCAAAATTAACAATTGTTGGCCCAACAAGTTCTTACCTTTTTTCTAGCAGAAGGAAGTGACTTGTTAAAATGAATTTTCAAGATTTGTTTTTGGAAGAAAAACATTGAAAATTTGTCAAAAATAACGTCATTGAGTTTTCGTCTTTCAAAACTAATACCATTTTTTATCGGTCCATCGAAAAAAGATTGACAACCGAGATTTAGTTCTTTTCCCAACTTATCGGTTGTTTTGGACCTTACATCTAGTAGAGATTACACCGATATTCTTGTAATCTTTTCAAATGTTCTCAAATCTTATATCAAATCTCATATCAAATCTTATATATTTTCAAATTCGATTATCTTTACCAAATATTATATCAAAATCTAAATCTTAGTAATTTTTTAAATATTTAAATGAATTTTTTGACATGTAACAAGAAGGTCAAAATAATTGATAAGCAACAAAGTTTTAATTTTTTACAAATCTTGGTGGTCAATCTCATTCGGGATGGGCCAAAAAAATATTTAAACGATTTTTAAAAAAGGTAGTTTTATAGGACAAAACTCAACTTCTCACAATTTTTCTAAAAAAAAAAATACTTAGTCTCATCATTTTTTTATTTATATAGTGTTAAAAAATCAATATATATTTATTTTCATCAACTCAATTTTATGTAATTATTCAAGAACTTGAAACTTAGTTGATTAGGTATATAATTTTGAATGAAAATTGTTATTGTGTCGTGGAAGATCCACTATCTTGAAAGCAAAATTTGACACGATTTCGATGCTAAATCGCGATTACCGGTTGCTCCCTAGGTTTAGCAACTTCTAAACTCATTTGTGCACTAATAAGAGAAAAGAATAGTATTGTGGAAAAGACATTTCTCTAACTTTTCTCTCAAAATGTGAGAAAGTCTAAGAGATGGGTAAGTTCAAGCTTGATAGGAAGGAGTTCTCGGTTGGAATTATAGGGAAGGCTAGGAAGATTTACATTGAGGAAAGGAATGGAAGGAAGTCGGAAAAGCTAGAGTTAGATCTGTGTACCTCAGCTTGGGTAAGGGACTGTTTAGTGGTAGCTACAGATGTGAGTCATCAGATGGGCTTTTGGCGAAGAAGAAAGTTGGATTTCACCATCATTTTCTTTCAGTTGTTGAAAAATTCAAGAGGTAGGTTTAAGAGAAGGAAATGGAGGATTTTTATCTCAAAAGAAGTACAGGAAGTGGTTGCCATTCTTTGGTAGGTGAGGTTTCGGCACCACTCCCCGGTTCTAGTACAACACTGCAGAAGTCAGGTATCGAAACCCAACCTTCAAAGATTTCAACTCGAAAAGGAAAATAGTGTTCTCAGGTGTCAGTTGTTATGTTAAAGAACAACAGAAAGATCAAAGGCTTTGAAAAGCTTACAAGGGGTAGAGGAAGTTGTTAAGGTTGTGATAGATGAAAGTGATAAGTTTGATGGATTTCGCTTTTGGGTGTTAGTCGACGATTATCATCAAGGAAATGAAACTTCGACAGATTAGGGGTCCTTGAAGCAGCTGTTTAAGAACCTTCGTTTATCAGTTTCGGTTTCAATATGTTTATTGAAGGCCATGGTTCCCATCTGGTGAGCTAGGAGGTGGTGAGGCACCCTGTGAGTCAGGGGGGTTTAGAGATTGGTAATATTAGAATTTGCAACAGAGCTTTGTTGACAAAGTGGCTTTGGCGCTTTTCTATCGAATCCGATTCTTTATGGCATAGGATTATTGTGAGCAAGCATGACCCTCATCCCTTTGATTGGGTGACGAAAGGGGTCAAAGGCACTTTTCGAAATCCTTGAAAGGATATTTCTTTCAAGCTCCCTACTTTCTCTCGTTATACACGTTGTTTTATGGGGATGGTAAGGATACTTGATTTTCGAAGAATCAGTGGGTAGGGGAGAATTCTCTTTGTTCTTTATTTTTGCATTTTTATCATTTATCCTCTTCCAAAAATTGTACGATTTCGAAGCTTTTGATTGGTTATGAGATTTTTATGTCTTTTTCTTTCGGGTTTCGTCGTAATTTGACCAGTAAAGAAACGACGGAGGTGGTCTCTCTTCTTTTCTTGCTTCAGGGATGCATTTTTAGGGAGGGGAGAAAGGATGTTCGTGTTTTGAACCCTAATCCTAGCTGGAGGTTTCACTTGTAACTCCTTGTTTAGTCTACTGTTGGATCTCGCCCCCCTAAGGAGTCAGTTTTTTATGTGGTCCGAGGACTAAGGTTCCTAAGAAAGTTAGGTTCTTTATCTGGCAAGTCTTGCTTGGTCAAGTTAATGTTGTCAATAGGCTTGTTAGAAGGAGAACTTCGCTTGTTGAGCCTTTTTGTTGCATGCTTTATTGGAAGGCGGAGGAAGATCTTGATCATCGTTTTTGGGATTGCCAGTATGCTCGTGTTGTGCGGAGCTCTTTCTTCCAGGAGTTCGGTGTTAGCTTTGCTGGTATGTAGAGTGTCAAAATGAAAATCGAGGAGTTCCTCCTTCATCCGCCCTTTAGAGACAAATGAGATTTTTTTATGGTTTCTCGGGGTCTTGCACAGTTATCTGGGACATTTGGATGAGAGGAACGATCAGGTGTTTTAGGTTAGGGAGAGGGAGCATAGTGAGATTTGGTCTTTGGTTAGATTTCATTGTCTCTTTGGGGTTCGATTTCGAAGAGCTTCTGTAATTCTTCCATAGAAAACATTTTACTTAGTTGGTCCCCCTTCTTTTAATAGGGGTGTTTTGTTGGACTGGTTTTTTCTTATTCCATAGGAAACATTTTACTCAATGAAAGGTTTGTTTTCATATCCAAAAAAGAAGAAGAAGAAGAAGAAGAAGAAGAGAGAGAGACAGAGAAAAGGATAGTATTGAAAGAGGGTGAGAGGTTCGATTCCCCTTTCACAATTATTGTTAGTACAAAAAAAAAGTAGACTAGTATCCCCAACTATATGATTGCCCTTGTAAGACAGTAAGGATCTAGCCAAGTATGATACTTGGCTTCAGACACTTCAACGATCAAGTAAATAACAATTTTAGAGAATTTATAGAAGTAAATTACTCATAGCCTATTTTCAGTGTGTCTCAAATGTATAATGCCTTTTTGCTTATTTGGAGATGTTTCGTAACAATCACTTGGCAATTAATTCATCGGTCATTCATTTGACCTTTATTAATTTAAATTGATCGTTTCAAATCATTGGGATTATTTCATTGACGACTAATCCAAACACATGCAATTGGTAATTAGCAAGTGAACGCTAAACTTAAGTTTTCACTCGTAGTCAATCCTATTGACAGAGGGTCAACCTTCTTGGTAGTCGTTTGGTGTCGATCTCTATGACCTTCTTAACTTCTATGGTAGATCATATGGATCAGTTTTCATGGTTGTTGTTGATCTTACAATGTGGATTTTGATCTCTTTAGTCTTTATGGTCAAGCCTACGAGTCAATCACCATACTTTCAAAGATCTTTGGTCTCTTGAGCTGTCATCAATTTAAAGCTAAATACTTAACCATATTTTTTTTCCATATAAAAACTAGTGTTAAACCTCCCATCCAACAAAAATCAATAACCTATGGCTTATGAACCATTCTTTATTTAAAATTATAATAGTTAAGACATCAAATTTGGTGGCTTTATATTTGGTGGTTTCACCTACAAAGTGAATAATTGCTCTTCCTAGGAAGCAAAGTATAGGGCTATTGGGAGGTGTTAAAGAGTTGGTGAATTATTGTACAAAAAGTTTGAGCTTTTACATTTGATGCCAATGTGAATTTATATATGTGACCAAGAGGAATGTCTTGGACTCAAATAAGGTTAGACACTATTATTGTTACTCCTAATTAAGCTATCTAGGGGTAGCATGATTAATCTTTATAGGTTTCAATTGCACTTTCAAAAACTCTTTAGATATTAAGAGAGTAGAGATGTGGTAATAGAAAAGAAATATGTGTTAGTGACATCAAAAAATACCCATGGCTTTGTTTTCAAATTTCAATTTAATTGTGATGTATTTTGTATTCGAATGATAAAACATTTATCTAATTTTTTTTTTATATCCGTGAGTGTCTGAGCTAGTGTACCCGCCTGACCCTACAACATTTAGGTGGCAAGGAAACTCATACGAAATTAATTTTTAGGTAATTGAACCCATGATCTCTTAATTAGTTATTGATCTTTTACCACTAGTTCAACCCATGATGGTTAAAACATTTATCTAATTAGTTAGTAAGAATTTTTATTTATGGCTACTAGGGAGTTTCTTGTTTATTACAAGGAACTGTTGTTCTTTAATGTTATGGATGAGAGTGAAACTTTTCACATGTCTCTCTCGTGTCAAATCTCGTATTCTAAAAACAACCAAGACATGCTAAGGAGAGCGGACTAGAAGAGTTAAAAGCTCTCCATCTTTGACATAGTTCACTGTTAGTGATAGCAACGTTATTAAAAAATTACAAATATAGCAAAATTTATCGATGATAAACTCTATGAATGATAGACTTCTACTAATGATATGGTCTGTCACTTATAAACCCCTACTAGTGATATGGTCTATCACCAATACTCCTACAAACTTAATTGTCTATCACTAGTAGATCCTACGAACGATATGATCCGTCATTGATAGACTTTAAAAATAGAATCTAAATTTTGTTATATCTGTAAATTTTCTTACATTGTACTATATGTGCAATTCAAATGTTTTCGATTTGATTTTGATATTTGCAATTCCCTCTTAGAAATAAGTCATTTTTATTTTTAGGATTTCTAATCTTATTCACAAGAAACTAATTGCTCATTGAGCATTTAGTGTATCCTTAAACCAAAAAAAGGTTCCTTGTTATTTCAATATTTTGCTATTGATTCCAAAACTTTATTATAACCCTCTAACCTTAGATTTGTTTCAAAACAACCCCTCTATTAACTTCTTTTCATTAAAACAAAAATGTAAATGTGACGTAACATTGAATTTGTATAAATATACGAAGGTTACATATAGACATATATGGCAAGTAACAGGTTCACGAGACGTTCTAAATTATGACTAATTTGAGGATCAAAGTTTTATTTGAAACCATATTGTTTAAGGGGAGGAATCAGCTACACATTGTGAAAAAAGAAGCTACAAATTGGTAAACACTGAAGTTGCACATGGAACAATAGGCTAGTAGATAAAATTTTGGCATACCAAAATATGTTTGCAAATTTGTGACAAAAAAGAAAATTGTACACGTGTTAGTGTGCATCTGTGTATATCAAATTATTAAAATTAGAATTATGTTAAAATAGTTTTTCTAGAAAATACTTTAAAGTCATGAGCATAACCATCCTGTCAAATTAAACTTAGCTTGAAGGTAATTGACAATTGACGTAACCATCCCTCCTCAAAATGGAAGGTTCGACTCCCTACACAACTGTTGTACTAAAAAGAAGCATCAAATACTCCATACATTTGTTTGCAAATTCATATACTTTCAAATTGGTAACGACGTAATGCTTGAACTTTAATTAGTAACAATTTAGTCTTCATACGTTACCTATATAATGATTTAGTATCAATGTAGTGGAAAAAAATCCATGTTGTGGAAAAAAAAATGTTAAAGGTTTAGAAAAAAAAATTACACGTACAGACTAATAAACATATTAGGAGCCAATTTTGTCCATAAGTTAACTATTAAAATTTGATAACATTTTTTTCAACGGAGACTAAATTGTTACAAATTTAAATATAAAAATTAAACAATTACGTCAATTATTACACATTTGAAAATAAACTAATGAAATTGTTAGTTACTTGTTGAGTACATTATAACGATAACATTAAATAAATAATTTTCCTTTTTAAAGGAATTTAAAAATAAATTTCAAAGCAAACTCTTGACAATAACATTTTTTAAGTGTAGAAGCCTAAATCAAGAATCGATTATCTAAATATCACAAGAAATATGTTATATTATATAGGGTCTACACTAAATATCTAAAATTAAAATAAAGATTATTATTTGACATAGAATATTAGTCTATTTGACAAATATTTTTGGAACAATTTCTACTTTTTGAATTAAAAATTCCATAAATACATGGTTAGGGTTCATACATACATACATACACATACATATACATATATACATAGATATACATATACATATACATATATATATACATACATACATACATACATATATATATATATATAGACAAGGGAAGTAATTCTCTCTTTTTTCTTTCTTTTAATTATTCAAATATATTTTGGTTAATTACTTTGCTTTCAATAAATCTTAAATTTAGTCTTTCAAAATAAAAACTTAACTGTAAACTAACAATGGGGCTACATTCCTTATTTGAAATTATATAGACTAAAATTAGACATTTTTTCATAGTCCCGAGACTAATATAGTATTTTAACCTACTAACTTTTACCCAACATCAGATCACACTACAAGTTTAAAAACAAGGCAATGTAGGGTGCACTTAGAAATCTACACTCAGCATGTTTTCACATTCTAGACTCGTGTAAATAATAAAAGATTTAAGAAACGAATTCATTTATGGTGACCATCAACTTAGGATTTAATATGGTTGATGGTTGTCCCATAAAAATAGTGGTTATATGCAAATTTTAGGTTTCCATAAATTTAAAACAAAAGGAAAAAAAAAAAAAAGTAAATAAGAGTTATTAGGCATTAGTGGTCACTAATTTAGGTTGGATGTGACAGATCTTTGGTTGAATCTATAACATTAATTTAATCAATACACATTAGCTTCATAAAGCATAGAGCAAAAGAAAACAACCACTACTTAACAAAATATTTGTTCATTTTAAAAATAATAGCAACAAAGGCCTTTCAATTTCCCCAAATTATGAAGCAATTATTTGCCACTGTAGCTGTACAGTCTGTACAAACAAAACAAAAATGATCTTCCCACCACAAATCAAGGCCAGCCCAGCTCAATTCCAATTTCAAAATCAAATCTTTCTTTTAACTATCGTGAATTCGTATTTGAAATGAATGAACATTTTCAGGGGGGAAATGAGAGGGAAAGGGAAATTAAAGACATTTTTTGTGATTGCTTTCTTATGCAAACAACAACATTACCAGAGAAATCTATGGAGGCAGCTTAATAAGAAGAAGCTAAATTCGTTAAAAGCTACTTTTTAGATACAAAAATGTTAAGAACTGATCCAAGAAAAGAAAATTTGGTCAATAAATATTAGTTTTTTTTCTTTTTTTTCTTTTTTGTTGTTGTTGTTGGGTTTCCTTTTATGGGGATGATTTCTTTTTCCCTTTCATCATTTTCTTCTTTAAATTAACCAAAGAGAAAGGATCAGAAATCAGAATGATTCACAATGTTGCAGAAGAAGAGCAAGAATGGCACCTGATTAGACCGTTCTCATTGCAAGTCGCACATGTCTTGAACCCACTTTTCTCTGTGAACAATTTATGGCTTCCATTACAATCCTCACACAGTATGAATCTGTACCCACCGCAAACCTCACAAACGCCGGAATCCGCCGTTGGCAACCCTTCAATCAGCTTCTTCAGCTCACCAATCTCGTGCAACTGCCTGATTTCCTCTGCTCCACCGATGTATTCCCCGCCGATAAAAACCGTCGGTAAGGCCAACTCCTTTTTACCAAGTATCTGCTGTAATTCCGCCACAAATCCTGAATCCATCGACAGATCTCGTTCATCAATCGAAACACGAAACCCTCGGAGTATTGAACGGACGGTCCGACAATCCTCAAACGTAGACCTCACAACGCGTAAGCTAGTGAAGTAAACCACAATTCGTTTATCCGAAACAGGTCCGGCCTCAGATCGCGACGGAACCTGCGGGGATTTAGTCGATTTAGGGTCTAGAAATTTGAGGACCGGTTCAGACTCAGTTTGAAATCGAAGCTGCGATTGACTGTCGGACGGGAGATTCGACCACGCTCTCAGCAAGGAATTAACAAATCGAACACGATGGAAAACGATTGAAGCTCTTCTCAAAGTAGGTTTAGGAGGGGTTTCGTCAGCGAAAAGTTCCTGAACGTCTTTGAATGAAGAACAAGAGAATGACGACGATTGTGAAGACTTATCAGGAATCTGTACCATCGATTTGCTCCACGATCGCCACATCGAGGCCGGAATTCCTCGCCGGAAATCGTAAATAACAACAACAACAACAACAACAACTCACAAAAACAAAAAAAAAAACTTGTCGATTGCTTGAAGCGAAGACTTCGATGATTCAATATGTGAAGAAAAAGGGGGGGGGAAAAGGGTTTAATTTTGCAGAGGAATGAAGCTTTTTCAGTTTTTAGGTTAAAGAAGAGAGAGAAAAAAGATTAAAAAGGGAAAAGAAAGGTTGAAGATTGAAGGTGAAGGGTATTGTAGCGGTTTGAAAAAGAAAGGCGGTTTTGCTTTTTATGAGAGGTTGTGATTAAGAAACACAAATTATAATTTTTTTTTTTTAAGTAACATCTTTATTTATTGTTAATTTTATATTTAATGTACATGTACTAATGTTTAAATCATTTTAAGTACTTTCTTAATTATGTTACTTTAATTAAACTCTCTTTATTACACATTTTGATGTTTTACTTCCCCTTTTTGGACCAAATCAACTTTCCTATCATCAATTATCAATTAAATTAATTTTGGGTCTACTAAGTTCCTAATTTTTTTTTTTTTTAAAAAAAAGAAATACTACCTTTGAGATTAAATTTGTAATTTTAAAGGTTTAGTTCTATATTATATATAATGTAAAGGTAAGAGATAAAAAAATTCATTTTTTAAATTCATATTGTGTATACATGTGTGTTATTTTCTCAATAAAATAATATATATTAATATTTTTTATAATATAAATCATTTATATTTGAATTTAAATCTCACTAAAAAAAGAAAAGTGATATATGTATATGGTTGACAATATTTATTTTAATTATAAAATATAAATAATGAGAAGTAACAATGTAAAAGTAAAAATGGGATGTTCTAGAATTTGAAAAACACATATTTTAAGAAGAAAGACATCTAAAACTCTCTGAGGATTTTATCGGGGCATCTTAAGATGTCTAAGAATATTTAAATGTCAAAGTTGAAACAAACACTCTAATGTAGATGCCTAAAACAAACGACCCCTAAATTATCAAAATTAGTTGTCTAACGAATCTATATATATCAACTTTTCGTCTACCTTTTTAAATATTTTTATTTTATGTAATACAACATTTTTTTACCGTACATACGTAGAGAAAAGGACCCATAGTAGTATAAATGTTATGCTTATAGTTTAGTAAATAAAAATAAATAAATCATATCAATATAGTAAGACATGTCACACTAACATATGTGCCTAAGGTCAAATCATATATATTATATAAAGTTAAAGAAGATAAATTAATAAATTAAAAATGCACTTCATGTTTTTATTTTTAAGGAAATAAAATCTTAAATGGGAAGAAGATGAAACATATTATATAAGAAATAGCTGCATGTTGTTGGATATCTTGGAGAGCACTTTATAGTAAAACTTTTTATGGGAATTAATTTATAAAGACTAATACTTTTTTTTTAATTCCCTTAATTTTGTATGACTTATTATCTCTACCTTTATAATATAATCTTACATTTTCAAAATGTTCTAATAATATTCTTTTACTAAAAATAAAAATAAAAAAATTTCTACGATTAGTTTTAGTTTTAGATGAAAATTATTTAGATGAAAAATATTCATTAAATCTTTAAAATTGAAAAGAAAAATATCTGAAAATATAATTACTATTAGTATATGGACAAAAACTGTTACTCGTAATTTTCTTGTTAAAAGAATTGAAATTAAAAAATTGAAAAAACCCCTTAAATTAAATGATTTAAATGGTAGGCGTAAAATTGAGGTTCCATATTTAATTAAATTATTTATTTGCGTTTAAAGTTTTGGTGGGAAAAATGAAAAATAAGAAAAGTAAAAGTAGAGAGTTGGAGAAGAATGGGATGGGATCACGTGCAGTATGGCCCACCGAAACCGTATATTTAGAATGTAATGAGTGTGGTGTGGTGACACGGCGTGTTTGGTCTCAAAAATAATTATTTTATTTTTATATTTTTATTTTTATTTTTATTTTTATTTTTTCCAAAAAAGAAAAGAAAAAAGAAATTAAAAAAGTGGAATGTCATTACTAAAGTTTGGTGGTTTCTGAAAAGTTTCACATGCTATGAAATTACCATATGCCCATTCCCTACTTAATTTAGTTGTAAATATATATATATATATATATATATATATAATATTAAAATAATTAAGAAAATAGAAAATAAGGAAGTCTCTAAAATTCAAACTCTATTTTTAATTACTTTTCAATTTTAACAAACATGTGTATCTTACAAAATTCAACGTCAATATTTATAGAAAATTTGACAAGTATGAGGTAGATTTGATATTTTCAAAACATATGACAATGTAAATGAGAGAGAAAGAGGTTGACACGTGAGAATGAATACTAAACATGAAAGACATCTATTTAATAATATTTATGATAATAATTTAAAAGTTAAAAAGTAATTTTGGTCCTAAACAAAAATAGCAATTTAATCGCTTAACTTTGGTTTGTAACGATTTTAGTCTCTGTATTTTTTTTTTATGTCAATTTTATTTTTGAACTTTCATATGTAACATTTTAGTGTTTGTACTTTTAAATTTGTAACAATTTAGTTTTCAACATAAACAAAATTTATAAAAATTTCATGTCAATTTTGAGTGTTTTATGATGTAGACATTGCATTTTATAAAATTATCGAGCCACTAAATAGTCTATTGATTTATTTATGCAAAAAAAAAATCTCATTAAATTTTTACACTTAAATGGTATAGTATGGATTAAATTGTTACAAAATTTAAATTACAAAGATTAAATTGTTACATAATAAAGTTTAGGAGTTGAATTGTTACAAAATTAAAAATTTAAAAACGTTTAAATGGTAGAAATAGATTTTGAGTAAATCTTAATGTCTTTTATGTTTTGATAAATCAAATTGTTAAATAATCAAACTGAATCACTTTCTAAATTATAACTAACCTATGAAAGCTGTTAATGATAACTTTTAGATTTAGTTTTCTACAAATCTCATGATTTTTTTAACCATTTAAATAAAATGTATTATAATCATACTTTTTCATATTAATATATTTTTAAATTTTAATTGATTCCTATTTTCATGACAATTATTTTTCTTAAACTTTTATTCAATATTTCAAATTTAACAAACTTACTTGAAATTCAAATCATAAAAAAGGTTTAAATATAAATATTATAATAAATTATGATTTAAAAATCAAAGTGAAAATAATTAAAATAATAAGTCATTTTTTATTCATATAATTTAATTATATCAATTTAATTATCCAACAGTGTAGTTAGTTTTCTAATTCAAAAATAAAATTTACCAAACACTATTTTATTTTATTCTAGAATTAAGCTGACAACAATTATTTTAAAAATTACAAGAACCCCAAACGAAACATAAACTGTTACAAACTAAAGTTCATGATCTAAATTGTTACTTTTATGAAAATTTAGGAACTAAAAGTAATTTTTAACAAAATATAAATGTATAATCCTAAACTTTGGCGTTGCATCAATTTAAACCTTTATTTTTTTTTGTAAGTGCACAAATTTACACATTCTATTACATTTTATTTGGTAAAATCTCGTATGAAATTTAAAATTATATTTTGATTTAATTCATAAATGTTTATGAAGAAATCAATTTAAACTCTTAGTCAATTTTTTATTTTATTTTTGATAATGGTCTATATATTTACTGTAATAAAGTCTACATGTATTTTGGAGAATTAATTATTTTCAAATATAATTGTAATAAAAAGGTATAAGTTGATTTCCTTATGCAAAATTTGGAGTTTAATTGACTCAAATTATAAATTTCACGATATTCATCAAAATAAATATAAAGAAACGATAAGTTGATGCATTTGTAAAATGTCAATCGTTCAATTCATTAATACAATTATCAGTTCATGATTTTAATTAATATGTCCCCGAAGTTTAGATGTGTAAATTGATATTTTTCCTAAAACATTTTTTTATTGTCCTCTTTTTAACTTTAGTTTGTTAATTTTCCTGCAGTAATATTTTCAAATATAACAAAATGAACTAACTTATTTGCAAATATAACACAATTTTGCTTTTTATTTGTGATAGATCGTGATAAACATCTATCACATTAGTAATGGACTCTGATAAATGTCTATATGGGTCTATTACAGTCTATTATGATAGACAATAAAATTTTATTATATTTGTAAATATTTTCAAATGTTTTGTCATGTACTCTGTCACCGGACGTGAAGGTCTCCTCTCATCCGGCTCTCTGCAGGGGAATCTCCACTCACTGCTTCCCCTAATATCCTCCCTTTACCACATCATGGGGGTTTACAGGAGATCCCAGAGACTCGTTCGGAAAGGCTGCTATATCATACATTTTGACTCAACTCGACTGACGTAGTCACTATAGTGAGAAATTGAAGGTTTTATCTTATTGGTATTGACATGTACTCCATCTTAAGAGGTCAAAGATTTTATCTTCCTCGTTGTAATTGTTATCCCGAAAAAAAATATTTAAAACAATATTTTAATTTTAAGAAACGTTACCATAAATCCCGTGTGTGAAGCCTTGAAAATGTAATGGGTTTTGAATTTTATACTTAAATTTTTGTTTTCTTCTTCCTTCACCCTCTCTGCCAAATTGGATGGTTCACATTTACGCTTTATTTATTTAAATAAACAAAAAAAAATTTATACATAGCACAATTTTTATCATTATTGATATAATTTAAAATTTTACTATATTTTATAAATATTTTTACAGTAATCTTCCTAAAATATTAATAAATGTTATTTAATTAAGACACAATTAAAGTTGAATTTGGATGTTTTGTTTGTTGTTACATTTAGCCTTACAAAAGATTCTCATTGTACCTTGTGACCCACAAATCATATCTACGCGTTTTCATATTATATTGTTATTTAGAATGTTTTTAGATTAATTAATTTAATTAATTCTATCATTTTTAGTCTTTTTTTCTTATTTAATTTTTTTTACATTATTAAATAATTCGATTTCTGCTATTAGGCTTTAATAAATTCACTTAAAACTTGGATCATTTATTTGTAATATAATGCTACTATAATATTATATATTATATATTAGTTATGTTTTCTAATTCTTATCTTGTTGTTTTCTGTTTTAAAACAAAATAAATTTAATGTAATTGTATATTATATTTAAATAAGTGTACGATTTATACTGCTAATTCACCTGTTGGTAGTAGCTTTATGAATAATAATTAGGTGTATAGCAACAATTTTAAAGATTTGTAAATACATCAAAATTCAACGATGATAGACAGTAATAGACTTTTTAATAGACTCCTACTAGTAATATGCTCTATCATTGATAGACTTCGAGAGTTGAGTTTCATTCTTTTGCATTGTGTAATATCTACTAATACTTTGGGTTTGATTTTGCAACAACCCTTTTTAATAAATAAAAAGTGTAAAAAACTCTATGAACTAATTAATTAAAATCAGGTTTTGTAAAAAAAATAAATTTACTTAAGTTTAGTTTGGGGTTGTAGTTTTAAATAATTGCAACTCTAAATTTGAACAAGTAGGTTATAGTATTTTGAAACTAATATTACATCTGTTTGTTTAACTATTTAAAATTTTATATCATGGATGCTTCCAATTTAAATTGATTTTTGTTATCTCTAAATTATTTGTTAAATTTAATAGAAATAGGACCAATTTTTTTTTTTTTAAAAAATAAAATATGATATTATTTGAAAATTAAGGAGACAAAAATTGGTTGCATGAGTCTGTGTGAAATATCCTAAACATAATCAAATTTAAATTTAAAGAATAAATTTGAAAATTGAAAATTTATGGAGTAATTACTAATTCTGCAAAAATTTATTTTTGAAAGCTAGTAAGGAGTGTTTGGCTTCTAATCTTCACTAGCACTACCCATACTATTTTAAGTACAGATTTTTTAGTCAAAATTTTCAAGTGTTTATTTTTGTAGAAAAAAAATCATTTTAAGAAAAAGTTGGAGTGTTTGACAACCACTCTAAGTAACTTTTGAACGGAATATATTTATTAAATAAATTGGTTTGTGAGAAAAATTTAAATTAACTTTTAGAAAAGAAAAATATTTTGGAGTGTTTAGTGATTACTCTTTCTCTACTTTGTGTAATATATAATACCAAAACATCATCACTGTTATGGATGATTTTGGATCGAATCGTAAATTAACATTTGGAACGACAAAGTCAAGGGAAAACATGATATGAGTCAAAAGTGACAACTAAAGACCAAAATGTGGCGTAGGAAAAAGGGGTTGGCTTGAGTCTGGCCCAATCCTAGACTTTGGTCAAGGAAGTGGACGACCCTAGCCAAACATGAAATGAAGCCGCCTTATGACCTGATGGGATATCTTGGTTGTAATACCCGACTTTTTCTTTATTTAAGCTGTTGCAAATTTATTAATAAAATATCAGAGGGTATTTTAGTAATTTTGATAAAGGATATTTTAGTAATTTTGTCTAAGAATTGGAAAAAAATTAATTTTGTAGT
>JBBPDJ010000003.1:9647400-9665816 GCA_037974625.1 Cucumis cinereus
TCCCCCCCCCCCCCCCCCCCCCCCCCCCCCCCCCCCCCTCCCCCCCCCCCCCCCCCCCCCCCCTCCCCAAAAATAATTAAATTGGAAACAAACATATTTTTCATTCCTTCATTTTGATGTTTCACACAAGATTAAGAACCAACTATCCATATCATCTCCACAAACAAACAATATTTTCATTCTTCAATAATTATACACACAAACTCATATCTATTTCTAAGAACAGATTAAACTCCCAACACATCATAATTTTAAACATTCACTTCACAACAAATAGCCTAAGACCGATCGGAAATTCTCGGTATGAAGAACAAGAAGAAAGAAATTGGTAAAGGAGGAAAACATTTTCAACTTATCTTAGTGAGAGAGGAGAGTCGAACATCCCCAAAGGCCAAAACCAGTGCATTGGTGGAGATAACTCCAACCAACCATACGAGAAGGGTACATTTATATTGCACAAATCAAAAGTTTCTTCCAAATTTATGTATCAATATATTGATGGTGTCCGGCCATTTAATATTGTTGAATACTCATGAGCTCTAGAGTAGTACTAAACTCTTTTATAAAAGACTGTAAAAACAAAGTCTGACCAAGGTCGGAAGAATGATCCGGTGAAAGAAGAGTACCTAACGGAAGTAAACAGACACAAGAGGGATATCAATATCGTTGTCCTCGTCATCCTCGCATGCAACGACAACATCCAAATGTCGACGATACAGAGGCAGCTCCACCTTTGCAACATCTCGAGCTAAGTCGACTACCTTCTTGTCCATTCGATCTCTGTGTCGAGGGAACATACTATTGTACAGGAGACAGCTACCACATGAGATGCTATAGGCATTCAATCCCTTGTTTTTCAACCAATCAATAAGTTCTCTGAGAGTAGGGTTGTCTTTGATGATCCATCTGTCCCAGACAGTCCAGCTCATGTCCCGGTGCTTAATCACCTTGGGTGGCACTGGCTCAGCCATGGAAAATAGAGGCAATGCAAGGTTGGCAAATGTGTTGCGGTAGTCCTCAACCTTGTGGCCGCCATCGAGAACTTTGTACAGTTCAAGGCAGACGAGACCTGTGGCCATTGCAGTCGAGGTTGCAATGGCAGGGATGATCCTTCCGGCGATAAACTTGGCTTTCAACTTATCAACTTCAGGAATGCTGTAATTCCTCGCTCTCATGTTAGCAAGCCCAGCTATGAGATCCATATGGAAATTTGAATCGTCATCCTGCACCATTGAAACTAAGCCAAGTTAAATTTATACACTTGATTCTACGAACTCTGAAAAACTTTTTAATCGATTACAACTCCCTTTCTGATTGTAATTTCTGTTTTTTCCAAAAAATGATCATAAAAGAACCATTATCAATCAATTGTTTAAAGAAAGACCTTCTCGAACTGGATTGGTTTCATCCTGAATCCCTCTGGTAGCTTCCTGCGAGTTTCCTCCAATTTGCCTGCTAGGTCATGAATGACAGCAGCATCATCAACAGATGCTGTAGAGAGACTGGTTGCCTTCTCATCAGTCACTATCTTGGCATCTTTTTTGGGCATAAAATCTGGTACTATAACTCTGTCAATTGCATCGGCCAATTTCCTGGGGTTCTTGACCCAGTCAGGAATTGGAATGGCATATGACTCCGCTCTTAGTACAGCAGCCGCCAAAACAAACTGAAGGTGACTTTGATCAGAAGTTGAAAACTGTAGTGGATGAGGAAATCTCTTTGGAGCAGACCAGAATGGGGCCCCATTACTGGTTTGAGCATCTTCAGGAAATGTGTATATCAACTGCTTCACACGGTTGGCAAAATAATCTTCAAACCTGTCAAAATAATAACACCAGGAATCAAAACCATTGAACAACTGAAGAATGAAAAATGTTCAATGGAGACAAATGAAAGTTGAGATCGTGAAGAATAGTACTTCAAACGAGCCCATGTAATGCAGTCTTCAAATGTCTCGCATCTTTCTCTATCAAGACACTCAAGAATTCGCTCCAAAGTATCCCTAGACTGAGCATCACCAGCATTCATCATTGCAGAAGTATATTCACTTGGATTAGATAGATAAGCATTCACATCAGTAGGTGTCTTCTCAAGCAATCCCTCAAACTCAGATCGAGCCCAAGTCAAACAGTGATCGATATTGTGTGGAAATGAATGCACAGTGCACATGGGCGCTTGTTTCTCAGGTGGGTCTCTTGATGCACCATAGTTTTCAGTCAGGTGAGGAATGACCATTTGAGTATTGCATTTAGCACCAAGAGTACCAGATTCTAAAAGTGGCTTCTGGAAGTATAAGCACCTTTGATCAACATATAGCCTTGCATTTACGTTATCTAGTGCATTAACTACAACACTCAAATTCTCCCAAAAGCTATCATCGAAGACATTTTCAGTCTCAGGACTGACTCGGTTCTGCAAAGCTTCAATATTAAGGTGTCGGTTAATTGCGACAGCAGCAGCAGCAGCAACAGTGGATTTGGCCTGCCCAATGTTCCAATCACGAAAAAGGAACTGCCTACTAAGGTTGCTTTTTTCAATTACATCATCATCAGTAATTGTTAACTTCCCTTCGCTGCTACATGAAACTCCCATAAGTGCAAGATTCTTCAAGAACTCACAGCCTAGAGCACCAGATCCAACCATAAAGACTTTCGCATTTTCCAGTTTCTTCTGAAGCTTAGACCCAAACACTGAAATCTGTGCATCATAACGGCTATTCAAGGGTCTAAAATCACTGGCATCCAATGATTCCGTGGGAAGTGACTCCACTGAGTCAAAATAGAAGAACTGCATATTAGAAAGAAAATAACATGAGAAAGTAAGAAAAAGTAATCAAATGACAATCCCTGCAGGGAAAGTTAAACCATGATCAGCTGCAATTACTTCACTGGTCCAATAGATTATTATCTACTTCATGCAAGCACAAAGAGATGCAAACTTATATATATGTGAACTTATGGGGGACTCTAGAGACATTAAAGAAACTTCTTGGACAAAAAGGTCCCAAGCATTTCAACACAAAGGTCGGTTCATTAGACATCTACTAACCTGGACAAGTGGATGAAACTTTCCTGAGCATGCTTTGAGAACCTCTTGAGCGACAATACCACCAAACATGGCTGCCATGGGATTCAGTACTGCCTTGGCACCAAATGCAAAATGTCTCAAAAGCTTAGGATTAATATCTTCAACTCTTCCATCTCCGAGACTCTCGTTAATGGTACTGGCAACAGAGATCAGCTTCTGAGCATCCTCCTCAGAACCAGCAACTGGTAGGCGACCCAACTCAGTCACAAACTTATCCAATGCCAAGAATGCCAAATGTATGAGAGGAGGACGATCAAACTTGGAGAAATCACTCAGAAGGAAATCACCAGGATCGTTAATTGCTTCTCTTAATGGCTTGAAGTTCAACACCTTAGGCTGTTTCACCTGTGTGACAATGCCACCTTTCTCATAGCTACCAAAGTTTGTAGTATCCTCCTCGAGAGTAAATGAATAGGCCCTGCAATTTTTAATCCTTCTCGGCTTCCCATCATTCAGCTCTGTCATACCATGAACTTCAGAGAACACTACAAGATCTCCATCTTGAAACTCAAGCCTCTCATCATCAACACAGGAAACAAGTGCAGGATTGTCATTGCTAATGGATGCAATTATGCCAGTGTGTGGATCCTCTCCATACACATCGTAAACAGTGAACTCAGGCCCAAAGTCACAAAACACTGAACCAAAGAGCCCTCTAACTTCAGACTTGATAAATGAAATAGGAGGCTGGTGTTTGTGACAAAAGTCATTGAATTCCATAGCCTTGTCAAGGCCAGTATCAGTGAAGACAACAACCTGCATCCAAATGACATGGAAGGTTAAATCATGTGCATGGAACTCGTATACAAGAAAGATAAGTACACATCGTTGATGTTAAAGATAACCCCACATTGTTGATGTTAAAGATAAGCACACATTGTTGATGTTAAAGATGTACACCCCAGTAAATGAAACCAGCTATTTGTTACAATATGGTTAAGAAAGCAAGGAATTTCCCTAGTCAGAGAGGCCGGGAGATTGTGATATAACCCCACCTAGAGTGTCAATAAATCAAAAAAACCTTTTTATATAGGGCTGACAATCGAGGGAAGGGAAAATTCTTCTTTTTGAGAGGCGTTTTAGTGTGAAGCAAGGACCATGCTGACCAGAGAGAACTGGGAGCAGACAAAGGCATGCATATCTTCAGTTTGGCTTCTCCGTTTACCAGCTCAAAGGAGATGAGTAAGTGCAAAGGAAGTTATTTGCAAACGTCTGGCCACTATTGGAAAATAAAAACTACAAGCGGTCTATAATTTTTCATTACTGAGTTGATGGCCTGCATTACGCAACTATAATATTTCCCTTAACTGGCAGATGCCATGATCCTTTCTATGAATTTGCAATCAATTGAAAGTTTGATAAAATCTGTTTTGTTGTGTTTTCATGTTCCAAAAGTCAACTACATTTTTTAATTTGAAATTATAATTTTTTTTAGATCACAAGCAAGATTTTATGAGCTGCTTTTGCAGATATTTTCTTTCATGGAGAAAACTGAAAGGGAATAAGGGCAAACAAATAAATAAAAAGCCCGAGCAAGAGGAGTCCACAGCAAAGTACAAGAGAACAGCTTCAATCAAAAAACAAAAACAAATATCATAACTACAAATTGTCTAGTGACTAGGGCCAAAAAGAGGCATTAAAACCTAGGCACCTCAAAAGCAAAAGAAAAAAAAACAACTAGCTTGCCACAAGGTTTTACCCTTTCTTCCTTGATCGAGGGGCGTAAAAATACATCCCCACCAAAAACCACCACCCTACCCCACGCACCACAGACGTCAAATGAGGTTTTCTCCAACAATCCAAAATGAACGGAGAAAATTGGCAATCCCAAAACAAATTATCAAGCTCTCCTCAAGCTTTCAGCAAATTATGCACCATTGCAGGAAAAAATGAAGGAAGAATGGTTTACATAACTGAAATTTATCAATTAGGTTTAACTAGAAAGCCTAGCACAATTGATCACTGATCCAGTTTGAATATCTCCAAAAGAATAAAAGAGCATGAGTTTGATAAAGAGCTAAAAGGTAATGCGTTCAATCCATGGTGGCCACCTATCCAGGACCTACCTAAGATTTAATATTATACGAAACCAAATATTGTAAGGTCAAGCAAGTTAACCTACGAGATGAGTCAAGGTGCATGTAACCCAACCTAGACATTCACGGATATCAAACGCTTTAGTCTCTACTTCAGGTGACATAAGTTCCTTCTACAACACATGAATTAAGATAGATCACAGCAACATGAATTTGGGACCAACAAAAAGTCGTCAAAAGAAGGCATTAGAGGCCTCCAAAGCTCATCGCTTTGGACATAATCCAAGGTGTCCACTCTCGTGTACAACTTGTCAAAGAAAACCTTAATCTTCATTAGAATTATAACTTGTAGTGAGAGAGAAAAGTAGAGACAACTGGGGAGGTAGAATGTACAGACAAAAAGTGAAAGAAAAATGGCACGAGAACCCTATAGGAGGATCTGGAGACCACAAACGAACATCCCTTCTTCCTAGGCACACTTGGAGACGAAATGGAGAGAATACCCAAAAATAGAGGCCATCAAAAATCTAAGAGAAGCAAGGAAGGACAAGGGACAACAACCTTGAGCTACCAAATGCAACCCTAAAGTTCGAAATATAATATACTTGTAGGGTTTTTTTTCTGAGAAGATATAATATAATTGCAAGACAACACACAGAGATTTCTTACCCACCCAACAATCCTCCTGAAGTTGAACCTTTGAACCATCCCCAACAAAACAATGCATAAACTGAGGAAAAGAGGAGAAACCCCCAAGTAAAGGCTTTCCAGAGGATTAGCTAAGAGCATAAGACCCACCAGAAACCACCATCCTCACACAACTTGAAAGGATGTTGGATATCACAATAACCCTATGCCCCAGTGTGGAAGAAACACCACAACCACTTACCCACAAAAGCCTTGTTATGTAACCGCAAGCTCCCAATGCCTAAACCTCCTAGATTCACAGTTTCAAACCACCTCCCGCCACTTGACCGGGTGGTATCTCCCCCCTCGTCAATCCCTCCCCAAAACCACCTCAACACTTCCTCAATGGGCTACGAAGATCAGAATCCTAAAAATCAACAAGAAAAATTAGGCATTCATCTCAACACATGATGGATGAGTGTAAGTCTTCCTCTTTCAGAGAGAGAAAGAAATACAAAAAAGACAACTCTCTACAAGGCAAACAATCTCTTCTCAACTTTAACCAAGGTGGTTCCAAAAATTCAAACTCCACACTTTCCTCCCTAGGGGAGCTCAAGGTACAACTATAAGGGTGCTGGCTCGCCTCACAACCAACCAAAAGGCCAAACTTGGAAGAACAGCAATTTATACCTTTTTGGAGCTCTAACCTCCATTAATCTTAAGCCCAAAAATCCCTTGAAAACAAGACAAAAGCCATTAACACACACTTAAAAAACTTGAAGGTGGGCCAAATGAACTAGCCCCTTACCCACCTTGGGCCCCTTGATCACACCCTTCTCTGAACTTGATGAGACAGGGCTTCTGCCCGCTGCTACTAAGGAAACTTTTATAACTCTCTGACCAAATAAAGATGCAGATAAATGCTCGATTTTAGGCCCCACAAAATCATGGCAAAAGCTCCGTCAAATAAATTAAGACCACCTAGCCCACTATCATTTTTAGATACTCCTCTAGCTCTAAAAATACTCCCAAATTCGTCTACAAATAATAAGAAAGTTGTCGTGTTCCTCAAATATTGGAATGAACCATAATAGTAAAAGACCTTTTTTAAAAGACTTCCTCAAGAACTACAACGGTAACGGCAACCTACAACTATGTTTTTTCAACTAGTAATAAAAGATTCAGGCAATGCCTCAAGATGTGTCTGATATTTAATGTGTAAAATTACCAAAAACGACCGCTTTGAAGAAAATTTCAAATGCCAATACACATCCTGACAGCACTTTGGAAAATAAAACACCCTAGAAGAGTTAAAAGTGATGCTTCAGGGTTCTCTAATCGAGGTTCCAAAATTCACATTCAGACCAAATTGGTATTACTGTGGCAAGAAAACAAAAGGCACTCTTGTTGCATTTTTTTCTACCCGGCCAAGTTTGGTGGGACAACTCAAACTTTGAAGCAACAGGCAGTTCGGAAGTATGAGAAGGTGTCAATCACCATTTCAGATGGTGGCTAGTGATGTTCTGCCATGAATATTGTGCTCAGTAGGCTAACATACAGAAATGCTCCACTATGTTAGAAGCATAAAAATAGTACATATTACTATCATACTAGAATCGAAGACACAAGCACACAATTATAAGCAAATAAAATGAAGAGTAGACAAGTTGTCATTCAATAGGAGCTTGTGTGGGGTGCTCAAATTAGATGACCATAACTTCTAGAGTTCTTATCAAATTCTCAAACAATAATAGAGAAGTGCAAACGTTTGGAAGTGAGATGTAGGACGAAATGTAAGACTTGTTCATTGAACTTCCTAGTTTTCATTTAATGTATGAACATATTTCATTTGGAGTTCTTTAGTCTCTGCACAAGACCAAAAAACAAAAGGCGCACAATTTTAAAAACTGAGCTTCGACTTCCAGTGTATGCAGTTCAACCTCTGCCAGTTCGTAACGAAATTTATTTTATTATCACAAGCAGTTCCATACCATCAAATGAATCTATGCACTCTTAAAAGAAATGAGTAGAAAATATGCAAAAAGAAAGTATACCTCAAAATCAGAAAGTTGTTCTTTCACCAATTTAGTCGTCAAGGTGTGGACAATAACAGAATTGTTGAGATCTTGCAACTTCTGAGCAGAGGCAAGTGCCCTGTTTTTACCAACATCACTCTCTGAGAATACAAAATTACTAGACAGATCCCATAACTCCACTACACCTTCATCATGCAAGGTCACCGACTTCACCCCAGCAAGAATAACATTCTTTGCTGCAGAAAGAGAGGGGATAAAATAAGACATCAAAACAGAAAACTTGGAAACCAAACATTAAGAACCAAAAGCAGCCAAGCACACAAAGAAAATACCCACACAAATGAAATCCAAAAGAAATCAAAAGAGTAGGCAAAAAACTGAAAACACAATCAGCTCTATCGTGACATGATCTAGTATTTACCATTGCGCAAAATCCCAAGCCACGGTTCTATAGATATTGTCAGAAGTTGCGATAGCTCAAAAAATTAAAAAATAAATAAACAATATGTCTGCATACATGACTATAAGATGTTAAACAATTTATTTCATAAAGAGCATGCAGATACGTTATTGGAAAGAGAGTTGCAAGGACAAGGTATAAGGCTTAGTCACAAGCTAGTTAAAGAAAAGTGATCATTAAATCAAACCAAGTTTCAAAGTTCTCCAGGCCTATAAAATAAAGGACCAAAACAATTCGCTTCAATAAATCAGAATTCAGAAAGCCATATAACTGAAGCGTCCTATATTCTAAACCATAAAGGGTCAACATTCAGTTGCTCGTTATGTATGAAGAAACATCTGGCATGGCGAGAAACAAAAAGACACATGCACCAGACATCAAACATCCAGGGGAGCTGAACAGTCTAAGCAGAAAGTAAGAGAGTTCCATAAAAGTATTTACCAATCTCAGCACCAAGACCTTGCATCCCAGAAATGAGAACATTGGAAGCAAAAAGCTTCCGCATAGTTTCACGTCCGTACACAGCAAGTTGTCTGCTATGCAGATCCTCATCAATATCCGGTGGATTAGAATTACCCGATGCCATGATCAAGGATGCAGCGTCGTTCACAATATTGTTAGCAGTGGTAGGAACGGTGGCAACAGCTGCAACGTTAGTATTAGAATTAGAATCGGAATCGATCCGTTGCTTCTTGATCAAAGACGCACCCACGTTCTGAACACTACTGTTATTGTTGTTAATGACGACACTGGTACTACCGTTATCAGTTTCTTCTTCTACAACCACACCTTCTTCACCAGCTCTCTTCCTGGGAAGCATAAAGTGCAGTAGGCTGCTGAAAATCCCAAAACACCTCAGAATCAAGAACGAAACAAACAAAACAAGAAAACCCAGAAAAAATCCATTCATATCATATCCATAAACCCCACGGAACAGTAAAAGAAGACCGATCGGGAGAAGACCCATAAACCCTAAGGAAGGTAACATGATCCAAGAAGTGGGGGAAACAGATTTAAAAGTGAAAAAAAGAGTAATTAAGAGAAAAAGGGGTGAAGGGAAACGTACCGATTAGGACCGTAAACGAAGAAGAAGGAAGGAATCTGATGAAAGAGGGGTTAAAGGAGGAACAGTCGAGAATGTGGTGGGAATCGAGAGGTTCCTTGGAGAAGGGAAATGGGAAATGGAAGAAGAAGAAGAAGAATGAATTGGGGTTGGTTGATTCATATATGGAAAGGAAGAAAAAGGGTAAAAATGGGTTTTTGTAGTGACATGGTTTAGGGTTTGGGGGGGTCTTTCTATGGAAGATTAGGGGGGGACAGATGCTGTTTATTCCACCTCTCTTCTTCTCCTTTAGCTTCGTTTTGAGAGAGAAAAAGAGCAGTGACACAGCGAGAGAGCAAAGATTGTATACGATAAGGAGTATGATAATATTTGGTACATCCTAATCAGTGGGGCCCTTCTTTTTGACCTTTTTTGTTGTTGTATTTGTATTGACCTCTCTTCATTTCACGTGCCGCCTTTGTTTCACTTATAAATTTTTCATATTTCTAAATTAATTTATTTTCTGAAAATTACTTTTTTAAAAAAAAAAAATTAAAATTTATTGGATAATGCAAATACTATTTAATAAGTTTGAAATCAATATTTAGTAGTAATTAGGAGTAGTAAATTACGAAAAGCTCCTTTTGGCAAAGGTAAATTAACTCTGAAATATATTATTTTGTTACTTGGAGAGCAAGAAGGGTGGATACTTGGGTGTGTCTTTTTTTAAAATAAATGTTGTTTTAGGTTTTATCTATTTATTTGTTTATTATTAATCTATTTAAGTATTTATTTAGTAGTATACGTGTACAACAAGCTTCTTCTCATTATGCTTCAAACTAAAAACTGGAATTTTACACTAACATAATTAAAAAATATACCAAAATTTAGATCATTTTAACTCGAACACGTTTAGGACAATAAGTTGCTTATTATAGTTGGATTACAATAGTTTGCATTTGGAGTACAAAGTTGTTTGAAGTATAACCTATTTTAGTTTGAAAATGAAGTACTAAAAACAAATAGTAAATAGAGTAACAAACGGGTAGTTTTGAAATAGTGTTTACTTAAACTAATTGATAAGTACAAAATAGTGTTTATCGTCGTAACAAGAAACGATTATTGTGATCTTAGATAGTTCTTACCTCAAACGTCTCCTAATAAAGTACTATATATTTGATGGAAGCACAATAGAATTTTATATAGATTTTGCTATGTTTACACTTCATTGAGAAGTATTGCGGTCTCATATACTTAATTATTGACCCTCAATTATTTATTTGACCCTACAAATGAGAATAAAACAATTAAAAAAATCAACACATTGATTTAAGTATTTATGAACGAGCAAAGAGATAACATTTTTACTTTTAGAAAATTATTTTGAAAAATAGAGAAATGAGGCACATTTAAGATTATAGAATTTATACATCGCACTTCTCTAAACCCAAAGTAAGATATCGCTCTGATAAAAAATAATAACAATAACTTAGTCATTTGAAGTATATTGTAAATATACGTAAGCCTAGATACAATATATTTAAAACATTTTAATCAGAGCAAGACAACATTTAAAGATATATTATGAATTAAGAACGTAAATGTCAAATGCAAATGCATCGGTTCAGAATGGGTTAAAAAATAATGACACATTTCTTTTAATTTATTTTTTCAGACCCAAGGATGTGTATTTGAAAAGAAAAACTACAAATTGATATTTAGGAAAGTAGCTCATTTACAAACTTTATCATTTCTTAAAAGTGATATTGACATGTGAAACTATACAATTACACTTAATAAGAAACCATAAAATCAAAAAAAAAAAAAATCTCAAATTAAAAAAAATTCTGAAACATTCCCGAAATCTCGAGATTTTCCCCTATCGAGATTTTGCAAAGATAAAAATATTTTTCAATGTAGGGAGCTTGTGATTTTTCTTTAATACATCGTCTTCCAAATCAATAAGGTAGATTCCAAAAATGTGTACAAATAATAAATAAGTAAAGGTAGTTCATTTTTAAAACAACTTTTAATTTAAATTTCAAATATTATTTTGCATAGCAATTACTAAGGTAGAGATCACACCACATTTAGAATGGTAATTATTACATAATCTACTCAACTAGATAATTAAAAAACATCTACTTCTCATAATCATCTCATATATTCATATTTTCAACTCCGATATTTTCTTCTCTTTTTTTCCCTTTGAATCAAACAAATTTTTAAATGCTACCCGTGCATTTTTACCAATTTGATCGGCTAGGTAAATCACACAAGACTTCAAAACATTTGCTTATTGAAAAACAATATAACTTTAAGATCCTATTTGGTAATGATTTGGTTTTTTATTTTTTATTTTTTAAAATTAAGTTTACGAATAAACTATTATCATCTATTGGTAAGTTAACTTCGGAGACCATGTCCAATTTCCCTGTTACTCGTCAAACACGTTGGTATTGTTCCGAACAAAGAGTAGAGTAATTAACTTCAAAGAGCTATAAAGTCTCGAAAGTTGGGACTTCTAGAATCCATAATATAAGGAATTAATAAAGTATAACATATTGTTTTTTAGTAGTGATATCCACAAACTTCTTGATTTGAACAAAGAGGATGGTTCACAAATATACTTCTTGTAAGATTGACAAAATCCCCAAAAGAACTGGTCCTTACCTCGATCAGGGAAGAGAATCCTCGATTTGATCGAAAATATGGGTCAAATTGGGTCCCCGATTAGGGACTGACCCGTTCCTGTTAGTACATACATCCATATATACATCCACACATCCATATATACATATATACATACATCCATATATAAATATATACATACATCCATATATACATATATACATACATCCATATATACATATATACATACATATATATACATATATATATCCACACACACATATTAATTTTACTAATAAATATAAAAACTATTTAATTATATACCTATCCTATAAATATATATTAATTTTCTAAATATTTATATGATTATATAATTATATATATACTAAAGGCATAAGTAGTAAGCCAGGTAAATTAATACATAATTAACTTTAAAAATAAATGTTTATTTTAGGAGAATTAGAGAAAATGGCAAAAACTAGTGGTAGCACCCATTTTCTGGCAAACAAAAAATAAAGGATAAAATTTATGGAAACTACCAATTTTTAAAGTGTTAAGTTTAAGGTTATTCACAAAATCTTTCAAATCTTAACAATCCAAACCAAATCTCATTTTTTCAAATTTAAACTTTAAAATTTTTTTTTTTTAAATTTTACATTGTATTTTTTATTTTGTTAATATTCTTAAAATAGAAATTTAAGATTTTTAACCCTAATCTAACTATGGAGGCCACCATGACACATGTCTAAATTACAAAAACTGTTTCATGGATTTATTGATTTTATACATGATATTATTATATTCATCTCTTGATTACTTATGATTTTTCTAGATCTGTTATTGATTTCATACATGATGTTTACTTAGCTTTTTTACCCATTCTACAGCTGTAATACTTATGAGTATGTCTCTGCACGTGAAAATCAGTGTGAAAAACTTCTAAATCCAACTGAATTGTAAGACCCTACGTGCAAGTACTTTATGGATTTGCTGCAATGGAAAAACAACCATTTTTTTTGTTGATAGCAATATAGTTAAGATTTAAATTTTAGAAAGACTAGAATTTAAGAATATTTGTTAGTAAGATTGTGGAAATTAGTTGGAAGTATTTTAAAATTTATTTTTATAATTTTATTTATTTTTTACTATTATTCACAAAGAAACTTGACCCTTTATTTTATTTATACGAAGTAATTTGTCAAAGGCCCAACTCATTAACAAAGCCTTATATGTCTTGATAAGGCTCATGCTTTTTTCCCCCCCTTTTTCCCCTTTTTTTCAGTTTTTTTATTAATTATTTTAAAGAAATAGCCAAAATTGAAGAATAACAAAGGTAGTTTCTCCCACTCAACTTTGCTCTGATGGTGTTAAGGTACGCCTATTCCACAATTAATTCCACAATTAAGTCAATTTGATTTGTTTTTACTCTTTTATATATATATATATATATATATATATTAGCTTTACTTTATTTCTTTTTATTTATTTACTTTCTTTATTAACTTTCCTATTGTATGATTTTTTTTTAATTTTTAATTTGGATTATTTTCAATATTTAGATTTGTATTATTTTAACTTCCAATTTATAATTTCAAGATATATACTTAACGTGCTCAATTTTTTTGTTAGAAAAAACAATTTTCATTTCTCTCTACTGACCGGCATCGCGCTGAGGGCAACGACCGCCACTACTCATCTTTGATCACAAACAAAAGAAATACGAGGGATGGGTCCTCGCCCCTTCGACTGGGAAGGATTCCCCCATCCCCGCCTTCAATTGGCAAGGATGGAGGTGGGTGGGAATGGAGGGAAATATCCCCAAGACGGGATGTGGGATCCTACTCTGCCCTGCCCTGCCCCGACCCTAACTTCTCACCTCCTGCTCCTTGTTCTAAACCCCCAAAAACTGTTCCCACAAAACAACCAACCACAAATCAATTGTATCTTCTCTTCCCCATAAATTTAATCACACAATTGTCAAATTTAATCACACAAATAAATATCCCCGAGAAGAGATTTAGCTGTTTTTATCAAATGCACTTGTCACTATATATCTCACTCTAATCACACAATTGATTTGACATAATAATATAAATGGACAAGTAGATAGGATATACAAATATGGAGGCAACATAAGATCCACCTTAGTCAATAGTTGGCATACAAATATTCAGGTTTAAAAAAAGTACCAAAAAGAAAAAGAGGGGTTAGGAATACAAGAACCCATTACAAAAGTAGATTGTGTATTCCCTCTCACATATTCTTTTAAAGTAAAAAATAAAACATAAAGGTAGGAGAAATCAGAGTACCCTTTTTTCTTTTCACATTTTTGAGAAGACAGATATGATTATATCCATACAAACCCATATAATATAAAAATATATTTATACTAACCTATTCAGGCAGTGATTTAACACTTTGAGTCTCTATAGTATCATACCTTTTCCTATCTCTACCATTTGATAAATGGCCAGCTAGAAAGAAGACTCTGCCTCAATCATACATTAAATAATCACTTAAGAAACCATTGTCTATTTCATACACAATACAGATGTGAACTACCTTGTCATTCAAAGAATAAATGGTCTTGCATGATGATGACAAAGACACTGAAGGAAAAAAAGGGAAGAAAGATCTTCCTTTGTCATCTTCCCCCTTTGGAACTGGGTAAGAAGGTCCAGTTTTCTATGCTGATATTAGTATTTTCTTTGCCTACGAATTTCTATTTTTAATCCATCATTGAGAAGTAATTGGATCAATATCTAAACAACACAAACTTCTCTCATCTACATTGAACATAGAGCATATCTTCTACATGAAAGAGGAACCCTTTACAATAACTTCATAAGAGTAGACATTTTGATTCCATTTCGATTGAGAGGAATGAATATACTTACTTTATCTATGATTGTTGTTGTTGGAGTCTAGCAGTAATGTTAAAATTTCAGAGAACTGAGGGCGCTTTGATGGGCAATTGTTCCAGCATCTGATCATCAGAGATTTCAAGGTGGATGGGCAGTCCTTTGGAACATCGGGTCTTAGACCACAAGCAGCTATACCAACTGCCGCTTGCACTGGCGAATATGCACCATAAGCTGCCTCCCCTGTCACCATCTCCCAAATTACCATACCGAAACTGTATACATTACTCATCCATGTCTCGTTAACACTCTCCGGGTCACCCGCAATAATCTGTTCCAAACCAGACAGCCAAATACAAATCAAACACTCTTCTGTCATTATTTGACAATTGAATTAGGAACTACATAAATAGATAGGCAAGTAAAGGATAGTAATGAGATGAGATCTACAGGAATTTCAAATTTCCTGGAAGAAAGGAGCAGATTCCCTCTAAAGGAGCTTTAAGATGGCGGGCTCCACAATTGAAACATTTAAGCTGAAAGTGGCAACAATTCAAAGTTGCGGCCAAACAAAATGGTGCAGTGAAATTCACTTAATGGTCTAAAGAAAATGAGTGTTCCTAGACAAATATAAACACAATATTGATGTGTAAAGCATCTTCGATCATGACTATTGCTATACACACTGGACCATCATGGAGAAAGTGACATAAAGTCTCTTTAAATGGAAAAGGACTCGTCCAATCCCATGCGGTTTAATGAATCCAACTAATTACACCACCAAAAAGCGAGAAGATATTGCGTTGTTCAGATAAAAGCAGAGAGGTACATGTTTAGATTCTGTTCAATGCTATATTTGGAACTTGCTTTAGTTAGTGAACAAACCTCAGGAGCAAGCCAACGATACCCATCTGTCTCGTACTCCATTGACTCTCCCAAGTTTTTGCATGCAGTGAGTATGCCCATGTCACCCAAACAAGCATTGCCGTTCTTGTCTAACAAAATTCTCTGTGTGTTAAGATCTCGATAAGCAACACCGTGGTCATTCATGAATTTGATCCCTTCTACAATATCAATAGCAATCCTCGTTATTTCTTTGGTTTGAAGCTTTTTGTTTTTCAGCATCAATTCATGGACTGACCCGCCCTCCATTAGTTTGGTTACCACACACAACCCATGATTTTCATCAATACAAACACCATAGAACATCAGAATGTTCTTGTGACCACATGTCATCAACTCCAACAAGTCTTTTCGGAGTTCAAACTTGTAAGAAACTCCCTTTTCACACCCTTTAATCTTCTCTATAGCAACTCTTCTTCCTTTATAGACCCCCTTGAACGAGTTGGGTCCAATCTGATCAACGAATTCAAGATTCTCAGAGCTTAGCAGCCATTTACCCAGCTCATTTCCACCAGATTGGACTGTCTGCCATTCATCAACAGTTACAGCGAAAGATGAAGTAGATAAGGGCATTTCAATCTGTAAATTTCCACTCAAATTCGAGTTTTCAAAACCACTTCTGCAATTTGGTTCAACACCATCCTCCTCAGTTTCCCTCAGATCTTTCCCACCAGTGTTACCTTCTTGACATCCACAAAATCCAAATGGGAGTTTCACTGCAGTGGTTTTCGGCTTCTTAATAGCCAACTTTAGAGCATTTTCAACCTTCGATTTGAAGAGTTTCTCCTGAACATCAAGATTTACAAAAAGGATGACTCCAAGAGAAAATTTCTTCTTCTCAAAAATCTGTATCTTCTCACAACGAATGGCAGCGCTCTCCAACGCTCCAGACATCGCTGACCATGAAACTGAAGAGTTGCAAGCAAATGTGAACTTCATTATAGGTTTCTGAACGTCACGATTCGTCACTTCTTGAAATAGTATAGCAGGATGATCATAAACAGACGCCTGCTCCATCAATTTGATGTGGAGAAAGACATCTTTCATGTCAAACCCCGCCTGAGCATAACTGTTCACACCACCAAAACGAACAAAAAATACAAAAATAAAATTATTATCAAATGTTTACAAAATAGACATCTGATTATCGTCCATTACGACACTCCAATCAGTTCCCGATTATACATCTCGTTCTTTCTCAATCCATCTACTCAGTTCACAAACCCTACACTAACAAAAACACATTACAAATCAGAGTCCAAACCTGAGAGGCAGCGAATCATAATGCTTTCGAATGTTGGAGACGAGCTTTTCCGGCAACTGACTTCCAGGATAAAGCTGAGTAAGGTTCCGTACAACACTCCCCCAAACAGCCTTCTTAGACCCCTCAGTTCTCGTAGGTGAAGGATCACGAATAGAATCCAGATTCAAAGAGTTTTTAAGCGACGCAACCGCCTCGGAAACATTCCGACTAAATCTCTGCAACCGTTTGTGCATGGCCGACGACTCCTTCTCTCCAACACCAAACGAACTCTCCGCCTTAGAACCTTCCGATCTATCTTGAGTCCTCATCAACACCTGCTCCACCATATCCTCATCAGTAGAAGCTCTACTAGACCAACACTCCAATGCCGTTGCCATAACTCCGCCTTCCGCGGTACAAACCACACTCCGTTCACTACAACTACATGTAGTAGAAGCTTTGAGAATAAGAATTAGAAGAAGAAACCGATTGAAAACTCCGGCAGGGAAGATCGCGACGGTGGCAGATTTGTGAATGGAGCGTTAAAAAATGGGGAAAATTTCTTGAGAGAGGAGTGGTAATGACATGGGCGGTACAGCATTAAATATGTGAGGGGGATTATTCGGTGTGGGTGAGGTCCATGGAAGATGATAGTGTACCACCGATCTGATGTGACGGCGGGGGGTGGATCATCATGATGGTGAAGTGTATCATTTGTGAACGTGATAATGTCTATGGAAGCCACGTGGGACCTTGAGAAATCGATCGTGTTTGCACTGAGTTAGTCAATTTCATCCACGTGGCGGATTTTTAGTGGAGAAGATAATTAATATATGTTTTTCTGCTAAACAGCATGTGAGGTACGTAGTCAAGGTTTCTAACGATATTGCTATAAAAAACTTTATAGCTATTTATTACAGAAATTTTAAAAATAATTCAATGGTTTTTTTTTTTTTAAATAACAAAATAAATTTAGCTTCTAAAATCGTACGTTTTATTTAAATATTGTTGTTTTAGAAAGTTATTAATGAAATATGGTGGGTAGATGAATGAATATTCAAAACTTGCCCCATTTAAGATGAGTAATAAAGGACTAGTGTTCAACAATCGTTCTTAGTGAGAGAAAAAAAAAGAAATAGGCAAGTGTTGAACATTGGCCTTAAGTGAGAGAAGACAAAGAACACTTGACTTGATTTATCTCTTGCATGCATGTCCCTGCCATGCTAACCCTACCCCTTGTTGCTCTACCATTCCCGTGACGATATAGTCCAATCAGAAATAGAATGACGAGTTGATATCTTTCTTTTAAGATTAGATGGAGAACGAAGGAGGTGAGGAGGAAGAAGGAAAATAAAAAATAATAATAATAAAAACGAGGAAAAAAGGCAATGGAGTCGTTTAACGTGAAGAAGGTGTTGGATATTAATAGTGAAAGAAAGTGAAACTTTGGTTTATTTTGAAACTTAAGATTGGATTTAATTGTGTAATTA
>JBBPDJ010000003.1:9677336-9720335 GCA_037974625.1 Cucumis cinereus
CTTTGAGGGTTTAGATTATAGTTTTGAGATATATATATATATATATATATATATATATATATATATATATATAGGATTCTTATTTGTTGGGTTTTTTTTTTTTTAGCTATGACGATGGCAAAATCTGGCTAGTAAAACTCATATAACATTCACGTGCCATTGACGGTAAATTTGTAGTTTAAGGAGGTGGTTACTGTTGCAAAATAGTCAAAATAACACAATTGGTGTATAGTGCTTGTCATAGACATTCTAATGCTTAAGTTAGATTTCAATACAAAGGTTAGACCAAACAATCAAGGGAGAAAGATGAACTTAACTTGAGTCACTAGTCTTTCACATCGTCCCTTTGGAATTAGGATGCTTTTGAGGGTTGAATTGAGCCACGATAGGGTTTCCAAAAGATCTATCATAATGGGCCTCACACATGGGACGTTAATCTTGATCTCGACAACAAGGTTGATGTGAGCCAATTGGGCTATACGACCCAATTTCTCTTCCCTTTTTTATGAAGGACAAGTTGCATAAATGACATTTAAGCAAAAAGTAATAAAGTATATAGCATAAGAAAAAATAATTGCATATATGGCAAAAATAATTGGTAAAAGAATAAAAAGATCACGCCCAACGACGATTTCAAAGATTTATTTCCAATTTCTCAAAATTGAAAACTATCAGTGATATCAGTCATAGCACTGATAGTTGTCATCGCTAATAGCTTTTAATTTGAGAAATGTGTTATCAGTTGCTATAACGACTATCAGTAATAGCTTTATCAATGATAACCATTAAAAGTCAGACTTGACATTTTAAAAAACCTTTACTAGTTGACTAGTCAACATTTGTTATATTTTTGTAAATATTTTATCCTTATGTTATATTTTTAATTTATTTCTTAAATTGTGCTATTTGCTATAATTTTCCTCCGTCCGTTGAAAGATTTGTTTCTTACTAATCTCAAATCCATCTGGAATAAGATAACTCTCCTCATATTTATTTTATCTTAGGTTTCTTCATTTAATCAAGCTTTGCGTGTGTTGTTTTTTTTAAGACATCTAATCGATGAGCATATATGAATCCCCCTAATATTTTTCTTGATTATATTTGATAATTTCGTCTTCATTTTAAATGTCATGGAAAAATTAAAGGATATTTGTTTTTAAATACAGTAAAACAATCCATTTTTTTTTTACAAATATAACAAAAATTAATATATATCACCAGTCAATGATATACACCAATAGATATTGAAAGACTACTATTATATGTCAATCTCTGACAGACACTGATAAACGCTAAGGAGCTACTATTATCAATTATTGATAGACTCTGATAGGATACGATATTTTACTATATTTAAAAATAATTTTCATAGTTCTATCATTTAAAATAAATATCCGACATTAATCAACAAGTTTTTTGTTTTTTTTTTTTCTTTTTTCATTGATGTATGTATACAGAAAGGTCGAGCAATAAATGGACATAAGGCTTGTTCAAGGTGTCGAAGTTTAAATACAATGTAATTATTGTGTTTAGATGTTTGGATCTTACAAAAACATGTTTTTTTAAAAAAAAAAAAAATAGATTTGAGGGTATTATAAGGATTTAGATGATTTATTATTTTCAAAAAAATCATTCGTATATAGATATTAATTATACCCCTATTATTTCTCCTTAAAACAATTTCTAAACAAAAACAAGCTTAATATCTTTTAATATAAAAAAATAAAAATCAAACAAATTTAAATCTTTTTTATTCATCCAAAAAATCTCGAATAAAACCTTTTTATTTGACAAAAGTTCCAAGTGGGTTGGAACATTGTGATTATTTAAAATGAGTATTCTAATTCTATTTGGAATCTTGAAAATTGATGACTAATTAGGAAATTACATATGGGTAATTATTAATTATTGGGTTAAGTATGTTAGTTTAATTGTTTTTTTTTTAAAATTTTTATTTCATTAAGAATATGCAAACAAGCAATTTCTAAGAACAAATCCACCAAATTTAATTTTGACTTTATTGAAATTAAGTGATATTAAACTTAAATAACACCCAAAAAGTGTAGGTTCCTTTTGAATAGTTCTTGTGTGTCACACACGCATGCCATTCAAAAAGTATTATAATCTTAAGAATAATGTGATTCAAATCATTTTTATAATTCAATTTGAGTTTTTTATATAGTGAAAATCATTTTTTATAATTCAATTTAAGTTTAAGAAATGGTGTCAATGCTAGAGAATCAAAAGTGATTTCACCCGATACAAGATTTTAAATACGATAAATGTGGAATGAAGATTTGAATTTCCTAACTCACGACAAAACGAGATGATATATTTACTCTTGAGTTATGTTTATGTCGGTTGCAAAACACAAAAAATTAAATGTAAATAATAAATTAATATATAAATAACAAAGCTACCAAAGTGAACTTAACTCAACAATAATTAACATAACTTTCCTCTCTAGAGGTTGAAGGTTCGAACCTTCATCCTCGTAGTTGTTATACTAAAAAAATATATCTGGCACAAACATTGAAGAAAAAACCATTAAACAAAAGAGAGAGGAAAAAAAGAGTAGAAGAGTCCACATGCATTTGTCGAGGCTAACTGTTGTATTAAATCGCTGATTAACCTAAAAAATTTGAGGCGATGAGTTAATATAAATTTAATATTATATCAAACACTCCCTTCACATATAGACTTAATATATGTAGAAGACCAAAAATTTGAACACGAAACATCTTAAACTATATAACGATTAAACGGATCCATAACATATATTGGTTTTTTTTTTTTTTTTTTTTCACTTTACACCATTTGTCATTTCCCTCTCTCATTTTATATTTTATTATATATAATTTTTCAGCACCTTCCATGAATCTCTTACTTTCTCCTTTTTCCGTTCCTATATTAACCTCCTCGCTCCATACTCCGTTATCTTTTGTGAACACTATCAACAAACCCATCAAAATCTCTGAAATTTGAGTTTCTAATCTCGAATTTGAGTTCTCGTTGATCATCAACTTCATCAATCAATACCTCTTGCATTCCACCCTTCTCTCACTTGTTGATTTCAAGATTATTTTGAAAAAATAAATCCAACAACCAAATTAAAATTTGAATTAGATTAGCGAAAATTAAAATAATAACTATAATTTATTTTTTAAACCCTAGTTTTTCTTTTAGTTTAGGAATAAAATTTTGTTATAGATAAAATTTTAATGACGAAATAAAAAAGGAAAAATTATTGTAAATGAAAAATTGTTGAAAATATTCACAAAATATAGTAGAATTTTAGATTTTATCAATGGTAAACATCGATAGACTTCTATCCGTGTCTATCAATATCAATGTCTATCGGTGATAAATCTAAAATGATTTTGCTATATTTGAAAATGGTCTATTAAAAAAATTGAACGAGTGTAAAAAAATAGGGTATTCTAAAATTAATAATAAAAAAAATATAAAATGACATTTTATTACAGAGAAAAGTAAACACCACCGGGCACCAATGATTTCTTTTTACTATGATTTCTTTACAACATAATTCAATTACGATTGCCACCTAAATCTCAAAGACTTGTAAACCCTAAATCCATAAACCAAACTAATTCCATCGTTTACATTTGCATCCTCTACATCACACACTAAAATTTTGCCAATTGCCAATTGCCAATTGCCAATATCGATCCCTATGCAATTGGCTCATAGAAATAGAATAATTCTGCCATTTGAAGCCTTCTCGTAATCAAATTTTCCTGAAAGAAAAAAAAGCATATTAAAGTCTAAACTTTTCACATTTCTCAAGATCAATAGTTAATACTTACTTAGAACCTAAGACTTGGCTCTCAGAAGGGAATAATAAAAGTGTTGTTTAAGAGAGAAAGGAGGGGGTCAATGCCTTTCAAAGAGACACAAATTAAACTCAAACATTAGTTTTGACCAAATTTTTATATTAATTCATCAACTTGTGAAACACTTCATCCTTCATAGCTAAGTCAACTGTTCCTGATGAGGGGAGATTAGGTTGGTCTTTAACAAACTTGATTTATAATTTAAAGCTCTGGATTTGCTTTACCTACTACATTTGCTTCATTCCTCCACCGCCCACCTGTCTTTATCCACACTTTTTTTTCCCAATCATTGACACAATTTATATTAATTAAAGAGCAAACAACTTGTAAAAGGTAGGATTATATTCTGATTGCACGCTAACAAACTAAGAAGCACAACCACTTTAGTTTGGTTAGTGTGTCAACGTCTCACAAGTTTAGACACGTATCAAACATTTGTTAGTAAGTTAAGTGTTAGATACTAGTTGTACAAAGTCAATGCAGGACGAACCAACATTTGTTTGACGTGTATCAAAAGGCGCTTGTTAAGTATGATAAGTAGACACAACCTTACAAGACTAATAAATTTGGAGAGCAAAATACATAGAACTAATTTCTTTGTTTAAAAAAAAAAAAATGTATATTTAAATAACATGTCATTGACGCATATGTGTCCAAAGTTTAAAAAAAAGAAAAAATGACATGTCACCGTGCTTGTGACGTTTCGTGCCTTGCATTCATATCTACGCCTAGAGCCAATAGATAAGGTGTTGTACTGAAATTATCCAATAGAAAGGAACAAAGTGGGATATTTATCCGATCACTGCTTCCCAACTATCAACTACAAGAGTTTATTTAACTTTATATCAAGGAGACTATAAACCAAGGACATGGTGATGGTGTATTGGGATGATGTTATTCTATAAACAATCAGGAATATCTATTTGACTATGCATGCAATTTCCGAATAAAATAATTCGTGAAATTAAATATAAATTGTTGTTAGAAAAAATTGCGAGTTGCACACTTGGTAACGAAAAGCTTGTTTAATGTTTGAAAAAAATCAAGTGTTGTATAAAAAAAAAATAGTAGTAATGACAATAATATCGAATTGATTGGCATAATTAAATCCAAATTGTCTTTTAGAACAAGTAATAGTCACTGTAATATTTTATTTGAAACATTTTAAGGAACAATGATGGAATTGGAAGTTATAATAAAAAATGATGTTTCTAGTTTTAAAACTATTGGTGCAAAGACTGGAAGCAACAATTGGATGCCTAGATGAAAAAACTCTTGGAACTTGGTTGTCTGGATTAAGGATGCTTAGACTGAACACCTAGACTGGTAGATGCTTGGATTGAACACTTAACAACAAAACAAAAACTTGTTAAATGAAGACTAAATCGCAGATCACGCTCTTTTTACGATGTTTTGTGGCTCTGGTCGGAGTGCAAACATTTCTTGATTAGTCACGTTGTCTCCAGGATAAAACAACCAAATACTCGATAGGAGTTGCACCGAAATCGATCGAAAAACCAACACTCTTGAATGACATTGCTCCATAACTAAAAAAATAACTTTTGAGAGAGTTTTGTAAGAGAGTATTTTCAGATGATATTAAATGAGAGGAAGAGGAGGACAATATATAGTGTTTAGTTTCGTAATACCCCAATGGTCACAAGAGCATTAAGGCATGAGATCTATAACACCTCAACGGTTGTACTGCTTGAACGACTAGTCAAAGTGTAACGCCCGCATCACAAACTCAACGCGTTGCAAGGTCTCAACGCATTACGATCTCAACACCTTGCCTCTCAAATAATTTTATTAATTCAAAAAAAAAAATAAAATAAATATTTAATTAAAAAATAATAATATTATTTTATTTCTCACCACATCATACCTCACCTCCCTCGTCCGACCGGCGACGCGTGTGGAGATATCAACAAATCTACATTTATCTATCACCTCACCCCTCTAAAACATGGGTACCCCTTGAGGCTCAAACTCGCAATATAAGGTAGGGGTATATAAAAAAGCTTCCACATTGTTTTCTTAGCAATGTGAGAATGCAAAGTTGGAATAAAATATTAATATATATTTTTCAAGCAAGTTTACAAATTTTTCATGACAAAAACAAACTATCCAAACAAACAAAACACGATCGAGATCGAGTAATAGAAAAATTACCTTTTTCGTCCTTAAGTTTTCAAAACATATTTTTTTAGTCTCTGGATTTTCTAGAATAGGTTCATTTGGTCTCTAGGTTTTCAAAATGGATCTTTTTAGTCCCCGAAGAGCGTTTAGGGCAAAGACTATCCTACGAATATCATAACCATCTAAACTAAAATAATCTACACCCAAGCACAAACTATAATAACCTAGAAATATAATAATCAACTACTTGCATCAAATACCTCTTAGTTTTTAAGAAATGTTTAAAAGATCCATGCCATTACTTTTTATTAAAAAGTTAATTTTTTCAAAATTGTCTCATCCCTCTAAAATTATTTTTTAAACATATTTGTGTAATTCAAAATTTCATATAATTATATAAAAAAATAAAAGTTTAGAGACTTTAAACCTATTCTCAAAAACTTGAGGACTAATGAGGTGATTTAAAAACTCAATGACCAAATGTATCTATTCTTCCAAATAGGGGACTAAAAAAGATAGTTTGCCCTTTAGTACTGTTTTTTTTTTTTTTTTTCAAAAAGGATTCTGCACAGAAAAAAACAATAATATTTTCCAACCGCTTTTCATATTTTTAAAGACCTAAGGCCACTGCAAAACTGGTCTAAAGACAAAGGAAGGTTGGTGTATTACTTAGTCTTAGACTTGGTCACTTATATTCATGCGGAATCAGAATATAATGCATCATCATTTTAATAACAAGGATATGGTTTACCTCAGAAATAAGAATGGGCATTCTCCAAATCCAAAACTGAGCTCCGTTGATGTCCAAGCCAAGATAAATCCATTAATGTAGAAAGTGACATCGGAATCGTCGGGACTCCTCCACACTCTAGGAAATGAGATAATGGCTGAATTTGACAACAAAGATACAGTTATCTGTTGGGAGAAAAAAAAGTGAATGGTAAAATGCGACATTGTTATCGGTCACCTAAAAATAAAATGATAATGCGTCTGATAGTTATGAAGCTGAATATTAATGGAGAGTATAATAGGGATACCAAAAATTGAAAGAATGTAGAAATTATTATTACATGGTAGCTGCTAATAATTGTACGAAGAAGACTGCAGTTTACATAAGCAATAAATGCGCAAAATGGTAACATGCACTGTGCTAATGAAGAACAAATCAGTGATCATAAAAAACAGAGTCAGAAAAATCATTTTATACAGTTAGCGAGGTAGCAGACGCCAGGTGACTGTGGTGTTCTATGTTACTAAGAGTTTTCATCTGGGCATGCTGCACCCTATTAACTTATCAAACCATGTTCGGGGGCAGAGACTCAGTGGAACTAAAAGCAGAGGATAGGGATCTATCTTTTTCTCGACTCTACAGACTACATCATTCTGGTTGACTCATTAAATACAAGCATCTTAGTCTTGGTAAATGTTATGGATGGCCGTAGTGATGCTTTTACAATCGAAATCGATGGTCTTTATCCAGTTCTCAAAATCTCCAATTTCCTACAAAATAAACACATCAAATTAGTATGAATAACATATCAGACCTAAAAAGATCTGAAAGAAACCCAAAGTGGAATATGACGAAATCATGAAGGAAAGGAAATCAGGCAGTCTTTCCTATCTTACTTTTTCACGATTATGATTATTATGATTATTATTATTTTTTTTTGTTTTTGGTAAAAGAAATCTTCCATTAATGACTGAAATCAGGGGAGAACCCCAAACACTGAAAAGGTGATTACATAGGTAATCAATTACTGATTAAAAAAGATAAGATATAATGAAAGAAACGATGCTTAGTTCTGTATTAAGAAAAAGCAGTAGATAAAACAACCTCCATAAAACTGCTAAAGGAGGAGATATTTGGGGAGGGAGGAATGATATAATGTTTAGAGGGAGGGAAGTGGACCCTTCGTGAGGTTTGGTTTTTGGCAAGATTTCATGTGTCCTTTTGGGCTCAGTTTCAAAACTTTTTCGTAACTATACTCTGTGAGACATTTCATGTGTCCCTCGGTTATTTTGGTGGGCCTTTTTTTTTTCTTACATTGTATTCTTTCATTTTCTTCTCAATGAAAGCAATTGTTTCATAATTTAAAAAAAAAAAACTGAAGGAGGAAAGAGTCATGTGAGAAAACAATGTGCACCCGGTTTCTTTTAGTTCAAATCTTTAACTAAGAAACTTATTGAGTAATTCAAGCATTAAAACTAATCAGGCTTAGGTTCATGCAGATCCGAAATACGAAGTTGCTCAATGTGTTTTACAAAGGTTAAGGCCAAGTAACAATGTGCACAAGCACGGCTAAAACTGTCTGAAATCCTGTGAAAAATCGAGATTTTTTATATGTATCTAACAAAACAATAAAGGCATGTTAGTTGAGCTCGGGAAAAATTGAGATTTTTTATATGCATCTGACGAAACAATAAAGGCATGTTAGTAGCTCTGTTATGATTGTGAAGTCCCTTCTCAATCCGCCGCTCAGGAAGAAGATAAGTACTCTATTTATAAGCAAACTGATCTTAATCCTAATGCTAATTAATAAAAGAAACTTAACCCTAATCCAAAATAATAAAAGAAACTAATCCTAATCCTAATAAACAAATGAAACTAATCTTAATCATAATGCTAATCAATTAAGGATTTGACCATAATACCCTATTCCTACTACATCACTGGCCTTCGATTTCGAAGACCTTTTGTAATTATTCTTTAGGATTGATCTTGCATAGTTGGAGTCCCTTCTTGTAGAGGGTAGCCTCCTTTTTTTATGGGCTTGGTTTTTTGTATGCCTATATATTTCATTTTTTCCAATGAAAGTGGTTATTTTCATTAAAAAAAAATAAAGGCATGTTTGGCCCAAGGAGTAGGAGTCACAGAGACTCCTTGTTCGGCCCAAAGAATTCTTAAACTCATGGTGCGCAAAACATCAATTCCATGACTTGCTGATTTATCTCACAATGGGTCTCACTACTAAATGAATCTCCAGACTTAACAACTACTAAGACTAAACAGCTCTACTCTTTGCCCCAAGTGCCCCCAAGAGATTATTTCTATCTTTTCTTAAGACAAAGGCAAAAGAGAGGAGATTATTTCTTTCCCGGTGCACTACATTTCACTGTCAAATAATGAGACAACATCAAGGCTCCAGAATCATAAGAAATGTTTATTCAGTGATCACAAAGATGGAAGTTAAAGTTTGGTTTTATTTTAGACTTTTGCAATCTTTTTCTCTTGTATACTTGGTGTGTTCATAAAATGGACTAGTCTGAAAAGTATTTCTTCCAAGTCTATAGCTACCTCCTTGTGTCAACACAGGGAAGCACAAGTCATTGAAAGCAAACCATCAAAACACAAACCAAAATATTCTAAACCTAAATGATAGCTGAAGAGCTGTTTTTTAAAATAGCTTTTTCTTCCGTATTCAAAACTGTTTCCAAGAGTTGTGCTGAATGGATTGCAAGGCCAAAGAAACTTTGTTCTTTTCTTTTTGACATCCATGAGTGTTCATACTAACTTCAGTGCACCTCAACTATTCTCTTGGGTCAATCATTTGGCTTTACTACATTTGGTTGCTAACGAAACTTGTAGGGTATTAAATCCTCGAAAGTAGCCACAATGACTTGAATTCATTCCATCAAATCCCTTTGTTAGACCCCACTTATAATTTTTAAATGAATAATAAATAGCTTAACGTAGCAAACTAGCAAAAAAAAAGTATGCAAACTAGCCCTAACCTAAGTTTCAGGAACTGCACCTATCCATATTTTTATTGATACGAAGAGTACAGGGGGGCTGGTTTTGAAGAGACTGCTTGGCAACTGAGCCTCAATAACTAACCATTGCTATGAATTTAACAGACAACGCTTTAACCAAAACTAAGAATATAAATAACAAAACAGCCCTAACAATACACCAAAAACAAACACAACAGATCAATGTCGAATAGCCCACAAACTCTTAGTAGGACACAGATGGGCAGCAGCATGGAAGCCATGGCTAAACATCTAGACTCAACATCAAATGTCGTTACTAAGTAGTATCATATCCATTATTGACAGCGCCCCAATGTAATCCTTCAAGCTCAAATACCATCTCAACATCATTTAATTGACTTGAAAATTTTAAGAGTTCTGGAAGACTGAATTGGTGGACTCCAATAACAATGCTAAACTCTTCAGTCAGTAATAAGATTAAGTAGGCTTTGATTCGCAACAATGCTGAATTTACATATTCAATTTCAGATGTACAGCTAAAATGCAGTGTTTTCATGAAATTCAGTAGTTGCTTTCCAAATGAGAACGAACCTTAACGGCAGTGTTCAAAGCGTGAGTGGCGGCGAGCCATTGATCGGTTTGCTTCGTAAATCTTGCAATCGTAGTCGCTAAAGCCCTAATTTCAAGCTCAATCAACTTCTGATTGACAAAAGATTCCTGTACTCCACCATTCACAGCATCAACTAAAAGATCCGAAACGCGTACCGCCTTCTGTATGGCATCTTTCTTCGCCTTCTCTATCGCGATAATTCAGAACGATGAGTTAGGATTTAATTTAAAGAAATTTGAAAGTAATCCGCATGTAAATCCTAAGTAATTACAGAAAGAGAGCAACTAACCGGAGTTTTCCCTGAGGTTGAGAGAGGCGTACTGATGATCACTGACCATCTGAAGCAATGAAGCTTCCAATCCACCTACATCGAAGCTCAATCTGTCCGTCTCCGATTGAAACTTGCCGCGATTTGGAGCTACGGGGAGGTCCGGCCGTGATTGCCCCGACGAAGATTGCATGTTCATCCCGCGAAATATTCTGTATTCACATTTCACGCCCAGGTTCTTACTTCAATTTGTTGGATTAATCTGTTAAAAAAAAAAAAAGTTCTTCTTTGTAAATTACATTTTTATCCACATGTCTATCCAATAGTTTTTTGGAAAAAATACCCTGATTTCTGAATTTTACTGAGTTTTTAAATTAGTCATGTTATTCTCAGTTTTTAAGAATAAATTTAAATGTATGTGCCAATAAAAAAAAAAAAAATCATTAAATTTAATATAAAAAAATAAATTTAAGTTTTTTTAAATTTTATCTTTTTTCTTTCCTCTTCCCGTTCTCTCCTTCTTCTTTATCATTTCTCTCTCCTTCTCTCTTCCATTCCATTACATATAAACTCTAAACCTTACATATAAGTATATGCAATGGAGATCGAAGAGAGAAAGGACGAAGAAAAAGGAGAGACAACTAGGATGAGGAGAGAGAAAAATAAGAATTAAAAAAAACTTAAATTTTAATTTTTTATATTAATTTTAATCACTTTTTTTTGTTGGAAGAGATTTTTAAACCTTCTTCAAAACTTAGGTACTAAAAAGCTAATTTAAAAACTTAGATACTAAATGTATATATTCACCAAAACTTATGGACCAAAAAAATATGTTTCTCTAGTTTGTCTAAAAAATATTATCATTTTAATAAATAATGACAAAAATAGTGGAGAAGAAAAAGATTGGATAAAAATTCGATTTTTTTTTTTTTTTAAAAAAAAAATTGCAACTTTAACGTTTTTCTAAATTTTCCATTATTTAAAACTAAATTGTCTTTTTTTTTAACAGGTAACTCATATAACTTTTTAAGTTTAAACTCATGATTTTAAATGTTTAACAATATTTTTTTAATAGTTTAAAATTTTAAATATTGCTTACCGAGTAGTTTATTTATTTATTTATTTGAACAAAGAAAGAAAAAAATTAACACCGTAGAGAATTGAATCCAAGGCATAAAATGAGCATTCATTGTATTTTCACACCTATTTTTGTCAATATTTTCTATTTTGCCTCCTTTTGTCATTTATTTATATTTCCACGTTATTTTCATAATAAATTTGCTCATCGTCTTGTTTTTGTCATTTTTTTGAACAACTATATTATTTTTAAAATTAACTCGCCTATCCATTTAGTTTCTAAATCTCGTAATATTATATTAAGATCAAATTTATATTTTTAAAATTTTATAAATTTAAATTTTGTTTCACATTGGTCCTGGTTTTAAGTTCTTATACTTTTAATAATTTTTTTCACTAAATAATTTTATAAATCGTGTTAATTTTAAAATAACCATAAAGTGAAATTTTAGAATTAATTTTGTTACTGCAGTTAGATTTGCTACATTTTTTATCTAGAGTTTTTCTGGTCTACGAACAATTCTATATCCTCAAATAACTGTTTTTTTTACTAATATTATATTTTTTTGGGGTCGTTTTACCTTTAGGATCACACCTTTGAAAAATCTTATGATTGTTGTCATTTCTACTGTGTTTCTATATGTTTCTACTCTTATAAAAAATAATCTTCTATACTAACTCTATGCTTAGGGAAGTATAAGCAATCTGGTTTTGAAGAATGTTTCAAACCAAGAAGGTGAAAAGAGTTCTGGTATTTACGAGTATGAATCTCAAGTATAAGAGAAGCTTACACTCTTCGTTAGAAGTAACCTATTCGAGAGTCTCTACAAATATTGTCTATTAGATATATATTTTATTATAATTGCTTAATTCTTATTAGTGAAGTTCTTTTCATCGGGCACACTGCCCCTGACCCACCAACACATAGACAAGATTTATAAAGTTGGGTTTACCACTTTCGGTGTGTTTATCTCTTTGTTAATTCTAGAGTTTGATGTATTGTCTTATACTTAGTGAAATTTAATTAAAAATAGTTCTTTTAAATTATTTAATAGACATGAATACTAAAAATAGAAAAATGAATATTTAGTGAAAATTCGAGGTTAAAAGTGTAAAGTCTTGAAACCTAATAAAAAAATTGAAATAAAATCAAATCTCGAAAGACTCTACTGTTTACATGTTTTCTTTATTTGTCAATTACCTAACACTTTCTTATGATTAGGAAATTTAAAATAAAAAAAAAAAAAAAAGAAAGAAAGATGAAATTTACCCTTTCACGGAGATATAACGATGTATTGTGTAAGGTGGTAAGCTTAGGGATTCCCTTGGGCTTGCTCGAGGAAGAATGAGCTATGGGGGGGACCTCCAAGGCCGAGTTTGGTGCATATAACCCAGTTCCCTCGTTTCACTAGTTTCGTTTGATATTCAATTTGGTTTTAAGGTCCAAGCTCTTTGTTTTTTTTTTTTTTTTTTTTTAATCTAGACAATATTGAACACACAACTAGTTTGTTTTGAAATTATTTGCTTTTTAAGAACATTTAAGTCCAAAATTATCCTCAACACAATTGATAATATACTTAAATTTAATTAGAATCTTTCTTTAGGTTATTTAATTTGAAATTGATAAATAACATAAATTTAATTTTGAAAAACTATACTTTACTTTTTAAAAACATGGACCCTAAGGATCTCTTTGGTAACGTTCTTGTTTCTTGCCTGTTTTCGTTTCTCATTTTTTAAGAAATAGACTTGTTTGATAACTGTTCTCGTTTCTTATTTCTAAAATTTGAGAAACATTCCTTAGAAATGGTTCAAATTTGAGAAACAACAAAAAAAACAGTTTCTCATATTTATGTTTCTTTTTCTGTTTTATCATGCTTATAATGAGTTTTTGGTGCATTGGTTTAAGGCATCCTTGATAATGATTTTCGTCTGGCAAACTTTATAAAATATTTTAATTTTTAATATGTACATTAATTCCTTTATATTCTAAATTTCAACTCCAAAGATCGACACTTTTATTTTTGTTTTTTTTTTATTGATTTTGCTATTTACAAAATAATTCTGTTACATTTATATTAAATTTTAATTTTAAAATTTAAATTTATCTAATATTTAGATTTATATCTTTTTTTAATTTTTAATATGTATATTACTTTTATTATATTTCAATTTTTTAGTCTTAATTTTTGCAATATGTGTGTTTATATATTATTTTAATTATATGATCTGAAATCTAGTTGAATTTTTTATAGAGAAAATCAAGTAGAATTTTACAATATATAAATGTTTCTAAAACATTCATTTCGCTTAACTTTAATATTTTACAATTACGATATTTACAGAATTATATAATTAAGTTGGATTTGACTCGATAAATGACTTGAGTTACAAATGACTTGAGTTAGGATGATAGGGACAATCCAATTTGGGCAACATTTAAAGGATATGATACAACTTTGTTATTATATTTTAGTTGTGATTGAGACTTTCTTGTATTATATGACATAATCTTTCGATAAAATAATTTTTTATGTTTAATGTAAGACGCACACGTACGTGCACACACACACACACATATATATATATATGTTGTTGCAAAAAAAAAAAAACAAGAAACAAGAAATAGTTATCAAACACATTTATGTTTCTGTTTTTTTTTTTTTTCAAGAAACGGGAAACAAGAATATTTATCAAACATAGTCTTGTTTGGTTATTCTCAAAGTTTATTCTCAAAGGTGAAGAAACATGAAACAAGAAACAATAAACAGGAAACAGAAACGTTATCCAAAGAATCCTAAATAACTTATGCTAGAAATTTGAGTTCCGAAAGATGCACATGAGAGACAAAATGACGGCGGCTTTCGGAACACCAAGCAAATAAAAATGGAACTGTTCAAAATTGTTCTTATCCATTTTTTTAAAGGACAAAAATAAACCTTCAAATTTGACTCCTAATTTCATGAAATAATTGTAATAATAATCCCATCTGCCCAAGGCAATTTCCAAAGAGACCCTACAAATTCATTAGCCAACAAGAAGCCAATTCCAAATTTCTCCAATCTTTTTAGACATTTCCACAATAATATATCCCTTCATTTTATATATAAATAGCCCTCTCACTTCTTCAAACCACAATCATCATCTCTCCATTGCTTGCTTTTCATCTCTTACTCATTTTCTTCAAATACTCTCTCCATTTTACTTAAAATCAATGGCCTCCATAACCTTTTCTTCCCGTAACAAAATGACTATGGCTTTAGCATTAGTCTTATTGGCAGTATTCATGGGGAGCTCCTCAGCTCATCTTTCTCCCAACTTCTACCGCAAGAGTTGTCCTAAGCTCCTTAGCGTCGTTCGAGCTGGTGTTCAGTCTGCTGTTGCTAAGGAAGCTCGCATGGGTGCTTCCCTTCTCCGCCTCCACTTTCATGATTGTTTCGTCAACGTACGAAAATCTTCGTTTTCTTTTCTTCTATTATTTATTCAATGCACTTTTCCAAACTTGAGAAAATTAAAATGTTGTGTCATGTGTTCACTACTTGCTTTTTCTAATTTTGTTGTTGCAAATCATCATTATCCAGGGTTGCGATGGATCGATCCTTCTAGATGATACTCCTACATTTTTAGGAGAGCAAACAGCAGCTCCTAACAATAGATCTGTTAGAGGGTTCAACGTGATTGCAAGTATAAAGGAAAAGATGGAAAAAACTTGTCCTGGCGTTGTCTCTTGTGCTGATATTTTAACTCTATCTGCCCGTGACTCCGTTGTAGCAGTGAGTTATTTTGTGTAATTTTTATTAGAATTGTCCGTTACAACCTTGTTTTGGTTTGAATATATATGATGATATCAGTTTTTTGGTTATATCAATTCTTATTGTTGGTGTTTCAAAAAACAAAAAAACCCTCTTATATAGTTAGGAGGGCCAAGTTGGAAAGTGAAATTGGGAAGAAGAGATTCCAAAACAGCCAGCTTCTCCGATGTCACTGGTGCCATTCCTCCGCCAACCTCCACCCTCACCACCCTCATCAATCGATTCAATACCAAAGGCCTTTCACCAAAGGATTTGGTTGCTTTATCTGGTATTCCCATTCTTTTCCTTTGTTTCTATATTTTCTTTTGCTCTAAAAGTAATAGGATGACAAAAAAATCATTCAATGTGGTTGCATCATAATAGCTGTTGGATAAATATGCATACCCTAAAAAATTACCATATTTCTCTTATAATTCTACGATGCAAAATTGTCAGCCGCATATTGCAGTAATATCTCCTCGAATAATTTCAAATTTTTATGAGGTAATGGTTGGTGCTTGTAGGGGCACACACAATTGGAAAAGCAAGATGCATGTTTTTCAAGAACCGTATTTACAACGAAACCAACATCGACAAGTCATTCGCTAAGGAACAACAAAGGAATTGCCCAAGAAATGGAGGAGACGACAATCGTACGCCATTTGACTTCAGAACCCCAAAGCTTTTTGACAACTATTACTACAGAAACCTTGTGGAGAAAAAGGGTTTGCTTCGCTCTGATCAGGTACTACACGACGGTGGATCCACCGATTCCTTGGTTGAACTCTACAGTCACGACAGTACAACCTTTGAATCTGACTTCGTGGCAGCTATGATCAAAATGGGTGACATTGAACCACTCACTGGATTGCAAGGCGAGATCCGAAAAGTCTGTAGTCGACCCAACTAATTGACATATCAGAATTCGTAATCCTTCAAATTTCCATTCAAATTCGTTTGGGCATACCAAATAATAAAGCCTTTCTAGCTATGTAATTGTGAATGATATTGTTGCTTTTGGTTTTTAAATTGTATTTTTCTAGTCAATATTACTTCATTAATTAATATATTAAAACCATTTAAATTTATTACAAACTCACATGCAAATAAAATAAAATAAAAAAATCTAATATATATATACACACATATTTCAATCCTTTAAAGCAAACACCCATTTAAAATACAGCACAAATGAAGCTTAGCGTTTTATATCTAAGTTTCATTCTTATTAGAATAAATGGTCTCCTCGTAGATTTGGCCAAATAAGTTTTAAAAACTATTTGCGTAATGCAAAGATGTAAAGCAAAGTTTAATTTACTCTTTATAATTCTTAAATTTTGTAATTGATCTTTAATAATAATAATAAAAAAAAAAAGAATTAAGAATATATTTGACATATGAAAATAATTTAATAATTTTAATTACGATGAAATTAGATTAATTTTATTAGTTGACTCGATTCAACATTTTTTTCCTTCTTCAAACGGATACTAATTCCCTTTTATGCAACGTAATCTTATTGCTTATAATCTTTTTTCTAACCATTATTTATTTATGTATTTTAAAAAATAGTTTTAAATGATAAAATTATTGAAAACGTTTTCGAATATAGCAAAATTTTAATGATAAATAGTAAAATTTTGTTATATTTATAAATAACTTAAGTCATTTTGTTGTAATTGAAAACATCTAATTTATTCTGACTTGAAAATATATGTTTGAAATAGAACCAGGAATTATCAAATGGTATATATTATTTTAAAACTAAAATAAAATAGATATTATTTGATAATTATTTGATTTTTTAAAATGAAGTTAATAAACACTCATTTTGTTTTGTTTTGTTTTTTTTTTTTTTTTTGTTATCTAGTTTTAACAGATTTTTTTTTTTTTAAAAAAAAAGACAAAGTTTTGAAAGCTAAAAAAAATATATTTTTGTTTTTTAGAATTTGACTAATAATTCAACTCATTAAAAATCATAGTAAAACTTTGAAGGAAATTAACTTAATTTTCAAAAACTAATAAAAGAAAATGATTATCAAATGTAATCATAGTTTCATTTAGTTTTTAAAAATTAAGTCTATTTTCTCTCAATATCTCACAACGATTTGTATTTTTTCTAAAAATAAAATAGTTAAATTAAAAGTTAAAATCTAAAAATAAAACCTACATCTTAAAAACTAATTCTTTTAGCTTCTAAAATTTGACTCGATTTGGAAGGAGAAGTAGATAACAAATAAAAGAAGAAAAAAAACTAGAGATACAATGAGGATTTATATACTAAATAGTTATGAAACGAGATTGAAACAAAACACACATAAAATTCAAATACATTAAACTAAACTAAAGACAAAATTATTGTCAAAACAAAGCCTTAATTGTTGGTGATTATTATTTATTTTATTTTCTAGAATTATGTTTAATTTGTTTTCACACAATATTTAATTTCTTAGCCATATTTTAATAACCAAAACAAGTTCTAAATTGGTTATTTCTTAGTTTCCAATTTGGCATAATTTTGTAAGAGAATAAGGATCAAGTGTTACTGTATAAAAGTGGCATTAAACTTATACTTCACATTGAATAAACCTAACTAAATAAGAGTAAGCACTCTATCCAAAAATTGTTAGAGATTAAGCTTTTGTCTTATAAAACCAACACCATTCTTCGCTCGGGCGAGATAGACTATCAAGATCTCACTAAAATATTAAAATTTCTCAACTTATCGATTCTTTTGTTTAACTTTTTCCATGCATCTCGCACAGAGATATACGAATTCTAACGAAATTTTCAAACCTTCACAAATCTTGAACAATATTTTTTTACAATTTCTCAAATATTTTATGACAATTTTTCAAATTTGATTATCTTAGGTAATTTTTCTCCAAATTAAATTTTCCAACTTTTTCTACATAATCAAATATATATTTCCCAATCTTATAGCAAATTTTAAGTAATTTTCTTCGGATCTTAAATCAATTTTTTTATACAATTTCTCAAATATTTTATCCTAATTTATGTGTTCCATAATTATATAAATTTTCAAATAAATTTACGAAAACTTTTTACATAATATTTGGAAAGATAGTATAATATTTGAAAAAAATTATGGATCTTGGTCAACTTGGATAAAATTGTACCGAGAAAGTCCAAATTTATCAATTCCTTAGGCTTTCTCGGTACAATTTTGTTTGAGATGACCGAGATCCATAATGTTTTTTTCAAATATCAGTTATTTGCATAGTTTACCAATTGTTTTTTTTTAAATATTTGTAGTGTAATTTTAAAATTTTAAAAAGATAAAAAAAAAATAATTAAGATTTGGTGTAAGATTTGGGACGATTTGAAAAATGGTAGAATCTTGGTGTAATGTGTGTACCGAGATGCACCGATAAAACCCAAAACAATCAATAAGTTGAAAAAGTTTGATATTTTAGTGAAATCTGGGTGATCGATCTTGTCCGAAATGTACCGAAAAAAGATGTTTCAATGATTTTTAAAAAAGAGTGCTAGTTTTATAAGAAAAAACCTCATCGACCTCGTTTTTTTGACAATTTCTTCGCTCTTGGAGGTATGGTGTGAAAACTTCTGTATTAAGAGTATAAAAAAAAATTGCTCAACACCAATATTTTTTATGAGTAGGAGTAGACAAAAGATAACTTTGACCCTTTCTTTCATTTACATTTTGAGGATTTTTTCACAAATTTAAGAATAATATTCATTGTTGAATTGGTTTTTCTAGTATATACACACATAAACCCTTCTAGTATATGTATTTTGATATATTACAATTAATTAAAATTCATATAAAACAAATATCATTTTATACTTATGAATACAATATCAATTTAAAATTGATTACTTTTTGTTATTATTATTTGGCTAAAATAATATTTCTTATATTTATTTAAAATATAAGATTGAAGAAGATTTAGTTTTATCTTCTTAAAAAGAGGAAGATTACCTTGTCCTATTAGAAATTGTCTATTATCTTTACAAAAGACAATTGGTTGTTTAAAAATTCCTTATAGCATTAGCAATATCTTTTTAAGAACTATAAATAGGTGAACTATTGTTGAAGAAAGTATGCAACAAGATTATAACAAGTGAAGAAAAACTGAAAACTAATTCTCTCAAGTGGTATGTTGTTGGAACTTTAATATTTCTATATTATCCAACTATTAAACTTTATGATTAAGAAGACTCTTATATATTGAATATCATAAAGTTCTTGTGATTTATACTAAAGTCAAAGTCAAGATATTGTTCCTATTGTTTTGTGCTTTGTGATTCTGTTTGTCGTTGACGTAACTACAAAGTTGAAGTGTTCTGTAATATTCATTTGCATACAAAGCCATCTGTCCAGACATTGACAGTGTGAAGAACTTGCGTTGTAAGAGGAGTAAGAATTAGGGGACCCTAATTATACATCAAGTGTTAAAACATTTGGGGTCTATATTCTATTAGATAGGGGATCCTATCTCAAGGAAGTATCTATTTCCATCAATCAGGGGGAGCCTAGATTCTAGATATACATAAGTAGCATAGGTTGAAAGTGTTACTTAAAACTGTTATTCTAAACTGAGGGTTTAGATTCGAACAGCACTACCTCACTTGATTGTAAACATTCGAACTCTTGTTTATATTGAAGCATTGTTCTTATAAGGCATAAGTGCCCCCAGACGTAAGTGGTATCCACTGAACTGGGTTAACAATTCAGTGTGTTCTCTATTCTCACCCTAATCATCGTAAGTTACATAGTTAGTTAAAACTACAGATATAACTAAATAAATACAGTAAATTGGACCTATTTACTATTTCACTTTTGTTAGTATATTAATTTACGCCTTTCATTGCGTTTTGTTTGAAACTGATACAGTATTCTTGTGTTTAATATCCAAAGAAAAATTTGAAAAAAAAATTCATGCGCAGTTCATGATTGTTGTGTCAATTTGAACCCATAAATATCTACAAGTGTAACAATTTAGAGTCTTAGTTAGAATTCCTTTAAGAATTATATGAGACATCAATTCCAACCGTTCATTTTTTAAAATAGACTTACTTTGAGAATTGTTGACAAACAAATTATAATCGTACATTTTATAAAACCGACATTGAAAAAAGTCGCATACATGTGAGAATCGATAGATGGATGATGATTCTCATAAATTTGAAAAAAAAAATCGATTAAATGAAACTTAATACCATGAATATATATATATACACATGAAACTATTCAAAATAGTTCGACAAATAGAGAAAAAGGAAAATAATAATTAAATAAACAATAAAATAAACCTTCAAATTTGACTCATAATTTAATCAAATAATTGTAAGCATAATTAATCCGCCTGCCCTTGGCAACTAACCCATTCAAAATACAAAAAGTTCCTTCTCCCAATCCAAACCTTGTATTTTAAGTGTTGTTTATGATTAAATAATTAAGATTTTGGAAATTTCTTCAAGGATATACCAACAATTTTACTAGGTCTTCTTTGAAGTTTTAGGCCATCTACTAACCAAATTTCATTTCTACAATCTTTCAATTCCTCCAATATCTCTCCTTCTTATCTATAAATACCCTTTCTCTTCTTTCAAACTTCAATCCATCATCCTCTTCTGATAATCTTCGTGTTTTAAAATCTATGACGATTGTTACAACTCCTTGTAACAAAATGGTTATGGCTTTAGTATTAGTCTTCTTGGCTGTGTTTACTGGGAGCTCTTCAGCTCAGCTTTCTACTAACTTTTACTATAAGAGCTGCCCCAAGCTCCTTAGCACGGTCGGAGCTGGTATCCACTCTGCTGTGGCTAAGGAAGCTCGCATGGGCGCTTCCCTTCTCCGCCTTCACTTTCATGACTGCTTTGTTAACGTATGTACAGTTTAGATTGTTTTTAAAAAATATACTTTGTTTCTATTTTTTATTATATTTTCATAATATACGTCTATCATCTATGTATACTTTTTCTTTCATTTGTTTCATTTTATATGGAAATAATATTATTATCTTTCAGGGTTGTGATGGATCGATTCTTTTGGAAGATACACCTACGTTTACAGGAGAGCAAACAGCAGCTCCCAACAACAGATCTGTTAGAGGGTTTGACGTGATTGAGAGCATAAAGAAAAACGTTGAAAAAGTTTGCCCTGGTGTTGTCTCATGTGCTGATATTTTGACTCTTTCTGCTCGCGACTCTGTTGTAGCTGTGAGTTACTTTGTTAATTCTGCCAGCTTAATTTTCCAAACTTTGTACATACCCTAACTTGTTTTTAGTTTGAGTATTTGATGATGTTGACTTCTATTTTTGACCAATTAATTATTACAGCTTGGAGGGCCAAGTTGGAAGGTAAAATTAGGAAGAAGAGATTCTAAAACAGCCAGCTTCTCTGATGTCACTGGTGCTATTCCTCCGCCAACCTCAACCCTTGACACCCTTATCAACCGATTCAACACCAAAGGCCTCTCCCCTCGAGACTTGGTTGCCTTATCTGGTACTATATCATGAATAATATTGTTTGTAATATATGATCTTTTATATCAATTGTATCATGTTAAATTATTAATCAGCCAAAATGGTTAAAGCTAACGAGAGTCGGTAATTACAACAAATTCAATTATATCATACGTTATTTATGTAATACAATGCAGGGGCTCACACAATTGGTCAAGCAAGATGTTTGTTTTTCAAGAACCGTATATACAATGAGACCAACATTGACGAGTCGTTTGCTGAAGAGAGACAAAGGACTTGCCCAACAAATGGAGGAGATGACAACCGTGCCCCTTTAGACTTCAGAACCCCAAAGCTTTTCGACAATTACTACTACAAAAACCTCTTGGAGAAGAAGGCTTTGCTTCGCTCCGATCAAGTGCTCCACGACGGCGGATCCACTGATTCCTTGGTTGAACTCTACAGCGACGACAGTGATGCCTTTGAGTCTGATTTTGTGGCGGCTATGATTAAAATGGGTGACATTCAACCGCTCACTGGATCACAGGGTGAGATTCGTAAGATTTGCAGTCGACCCAACTGATCGTCATTCGCATTCATGATGGAGAATCAATTTGTTTTGTTTGTTTCCTTTTTTTCCATTTGAAATTCGTTTGAGCAATAATAAGCATCTGCAAGTGTGGATGAAGTTGTATTTTTTTTTTAAATACTTTTTTCTAATTAATTAATGATTTGATTTTTTATGTTTAATCTTTGACCGGAGTCCTAATTAATTATCAGATTTCCTCCTTGCGATTATTTTTAAAATACAATATTTCATGTAATTTAAGTTCCAAGTCCAACTTCGCTAATCTATATTATAAATTTACATGCAAACGCTAATTAAAAAGGAAAAATCTATAACTTAAGTGTTCTCAATATTATTATGTGGCAAATTTACCATTCAATATGTGGTATATAAAAATGCCTGGTTGGTGGATGCCTGGATTGAATGCATAATTGCAAAACAGAAACTTGTTAGATGAAGGTTGAGTTACGGATCACGATCTCTTAAAGATGTTCTACGGCTCTGCTTGGAGTGCAAACAGTTCTTGATTTGTCACGTCGTCCATAAGATAAAACAACCAAAAGACTCGATCGGAGTTTCACTATAACCGATAAAAAATTCAATATTCTTGAATGACTTTGTTTGGAAACTAAATGAGAGAAGAAGTCCGATTGAAAAATTAATAATCTTGAATTACTTTGCTTAGAAACTAAATGAGAGAAGAAGTTTTTAGAGAGTTTTGTGAGAGGATATGATTTCAGATGAAACAAAATGAGAGGAGAATGATGACTATATATAGCGTTGAGTATTTTAACGCCTCGATAGTCATAAAAGCTTTAATGCATGAGATCTATAACACCTCAACGACCATAATACTTTAACGGTCATGTCAAAGCGTAAAGTCTCAACGCGTTTAATGACACATCAATACATCACGTGTTGCAAGGTCTCAACGTATTACGATCTCGACGCCTCACTTCAACATATTCAAAGTTTCAACGTCTCACCTCTCAACACCCTTCAAAAAATAATTTTATTAATTAAAAAAATAATATTAGTACTTTATTCCTCACCTCCCCGTGCCCAGACTAACGGCAGTGGCGTGCGCCTATAGAGATATAAATAAATCTACATTTGTTTATCTCCTCACACCCTCTATCAACAAATCAAAGTGAATTAGATAAAGTATGTTGTTGCGGATGATCCTTAGTTTTCTTCTGATTTATGTATGATTTATGTATGTAGGTTGTTGGTGTGTGGTGGCTATCATGTAAGGCTGTGGTTATTACTAGATTCCTCCACCATTGATCCCCAAACATCAAGAGACCTTTCCCTAGCTGTCTCTAGCCGTATTTTAAAGGGGAAAAAAAAAATTATCGACCTAATCGACACAAAACTAAAAGCTCGATAATCTATTAGATATTTCTTATTTCCAGACAAATTTTATTAGTTTTTTTCTTTTTTTAAATTCATCCATTTTTGTTCGAAAAATCAAACCGTAAACTTTTAAAACGATGATAATCAGTGTATACTTTTCTTATAAATCTTTGGAAAATTAATGAATCTTTCAAAATAACTCAAAGTCTTGCAAATTGGGAGGAGCATTAAATTATATATTGTAATAATTAAAGTGAATTAGAAGATATTTTTGTCATCCTTCATATATATTTACAAAGGAAAAGCTGGGAATCAAATTGATTTTAGATGGAAAAATTTAAACACACAACTCATACCCACTTAGTCAATATAATAATACCGAGCGGTGACAATGGCAACCGTGACGAACCAATGAGAAGTTGGAATTGGTTTAGAAAGAATAATCTCCTGTTTGATTATTCCTATTTTTAAACTCTTTTAACTAATTAATCATTAATATAAGTTCCTAACTTTGACTTAATCTCATACACACTATCTTTTTATTACTTCTTAATTCAAATATATTTTAATTTTCCCTTTTTTTTTTCTTTTTCTACTTTTGCTTGCTTTTAATGGATAATAAATGTGCTAAAATTTATTTAATATTTGTTTGGTGACTTTTCAAATTTCCTTAATTTTTCTCTCAAATGTTTCAATTTTACTTTTTATACATTAACTTTTATAATATGATGTTAAAATATAATTTAATAATTCAATCCAATAAGACCTAAGTACTAACTAATCTAGTTTTGATTATATTAATTTGACTACGTCATGAAAAATAAAATCACTTTTTTTTTGGTTACAAATCACTAATATGATTACCTAACACATGTGCATAAGCTCATATAATTATTATATATAATGAAGAGAAATAGATACGGTAAATATTTGAATTTGAGATTTCATTTTGTATTTAAAATCAAATTGGTGCTAAATTCAAAAGTTTAATTTAAACTTAAAAGTTGGGCTAAATTAAACGTTTAATCTATGAACTTTGCGATTTGTTTAGTCTCTATAAATTTAATTTCTAGGCTTCGATTAGTAATCATTTCGTTTTTTGTTTTTGTTTTTTAGAAATTAAACTTATTTTTCTTCGATATGATGACTTACATTGGCTTGTTTTTTAAAACCATTAGTAAAACATCGATAACAAAGGAAAAAAATTGGAGGTGAAAGTAGTATCTATATATAGACTTAATTTTCAAAAACTAAAACATGATTACGGATAGCTTAAATTTTGATTTAAAAAATAAAAACCAACAAATTTATACAATACACAAATTAAAAGCTTTGGATTCCTGGTAGACATCAAATTCAAATTGGTACTAATACTAATCAATTAATTTTTAAAATTCAAACAACTAATTAACTAATCTAGTTTTGATTATATTTCACACAAATGAAAATTTTAAGGACTAAATAGATATAAATTTTAAAGTTAGAACAAAACGGGTAGTTGAACTTAAATATTATCAAATGTGTACATGTACGTACGTATGTATGTATTGGATTAAATTGTAAATTTGATTCTTATGGTTTTGTAAAGTTAGAATTTAGTTCGTATGATTTAATAAACTTCAGAGTTTTTATCAAACTATAAAGATTATTTATGAAGTATTATTAAATTATAAGGACTAAAATTTCAACTTTTATAATTACAAAACTAAATTCTAATTTTCTCGTTCAAACGACTTACCTAATTTACAATTTAGCCTATATTTTAACACTTTATACAATAAAAATCCACTACACACTTTGAACAAGAGAGAAGCTATATGTTAATTTATATATACTTTTGTATTGGTCAATTTCAAATTTTCTTTCCTTAAATTACAAGTTTGCGTAAACTTTGTTCAAAAGAAATTAATATAGAACCACAATGAGTCATGTCTTACTTGGCCTTTCTCAATACTTTGCATAATGTATACCAACATTGGTTTCTTAAAGCCTTCTGCTAGGATTTAGGGTTTAAGATATTATTTTTCAATAATTAAGCATATAACAATATGGTGCATTTTTAAATATGCTAAAAATTTGAAACTATTAAAAGGAATAAATTATATATATATATATATATATGCTATGTTTCATAAATGTTTAACCGACTCTGACTGTGAGGAATACAAATCAACTGTTGGTCAGTCAATCGATTGGTTTGAAACGTTTTTTCTTTTTTCTACCTATACCTTTTCAGTTTTTTTTTTTCATAGGAATTCTCCATATTTTCACATCTAGGATTTACATATACAACATATCACTATCAAGAGTGATTTTTTTTTTTATTTCAATATTTTGAAGTAAAAGATTAGATTTCAAACTTGAAAAAAGGATTGGGTTGCGCCATACATATGAAATAGTATCCAATAATGTTGTATTTGGTGAATCAAATACCATGGTCTAATAACGAACCATTCTGATTGGTTGATAATATTAGATGAGAATTTTGTGAAAGGATTCCTATAAAAGGTTTCATTAACTCCTAATTCATGTTGAGTAGACCTTGTTGTTGCGAGAATTCTTAATTCATGAGTTGTAGGGGAGGGACTTGTGTCACCACAAACAGAGACTAAAACAAATGTTGGATTATGTTTTAAGCCTTTGAAATTTTAGAAAAATGTTGTCAGTTTGGAATTTTTTTCGAACTGACACCGACTAAACTCCTCCTCATCCTTGATTGATTACCTTTCGTTTAGTCAATTTTGATTGATCGACTCGATTCTCGGTCTATCGTATTCACCTTTGCCTTCTTCAATACCCTCTTACTCATCTTTTTGTTAACTATTTGACATTAATTTATGTAGAATAAATAAATAAGTGGACACCTTAATTAAGATATATGAACTTATAATAAGATGAAAGATAATAAATAAACATTAAATGATTTTAAGACTTAAAATATATATTTTAACAAAATTGTGGCGAGTAGTTGAATGTGTGTTAATAGTCAAATGCCTTTTTCTTTATTTGACTATTAATCGTTTTGATATGATTTAAGAGAAGATTTTGATTTTGAAATTTTGTTGTATTTTATGTTTTAACTTAAAATTTTAATTTTTATTTTAGTCGTTGAGAATTAAAACCATGAAGTTAATGTTTGTATACGGTGTATCGTCATTTAACACCCTCCTTCAAACTAATTAGTTAATTAAATAAATTATGCCGAAAGGTATAATTGTTTCAAATTAAATATCTAAATTGTTACAAATTAAACAATTTTAGACTCTTTATTAAAATTATATTTAAAAATCATCCTTTTAATTACCGTGTGTAGCTCATTTAGACGTAGGATTAATAAAATGGATAAGTAGATTTATATATAGAGAAATTTGAAGGTATAAATTAATATATTTTTTTTCTAAATTTTCAAAGAAAAGTATGTAATTAGGTAGAATATATATAATCCATCCATCTATTGATACTCAACTATACAATCATTAAATATATTATTTTATAATATTGTTAGGTTGACTATTTAATTTAATTATACTCAAAGAAAAAAGGCACTTTATATAACAAATTTTATGAATAATTAGTTTTAAGTCAAACTTTTTGGCTTCCATGGATGAGAGCAAGGAGTTTTAATTAATACGTTATCTTTCGAGGAAACTTACTTTCTAATTAATCAATTATTGTTTTTAATTATTACTATTAGTTTTATTTAATAATAAAATATGGCTTGGGTTTACTTTTTGTTTAAATTGACATTATTACTAATAAGTAAGTAACAACAAATTTTCAAAAAGTATCTTTACTAAAAAGAAATTTAAAATGAAAATTGAATTAAATTATTAAAAATTAAAAAACATGTGCTCTATTAAAATCCCTGGCGAAAAGCTCTGCATGCATGGCATCGTGGTTGCTTTTTAAGATTTGAAAATATTGCCTTTATTTAATATATATATATATATATATATATTAAAAACTTTAGAAAAAATAAAACCGAATTTTAAAAAATAAAAGTTTCAAAATCTTCCATTCCTCTCCATCTCACAAGACAACACTCTTCTCCTCCCCATCTCACAACAACACTCCACAACGACCACTTGTTTTTGCAGTTGACCACGTCAATCAAATTGCGACTTTTGTTAACGAATTTAGATGTGAATCCCATGTGCCAATTATATGTAGCCCACTTTTTAAATTACCATTGATTTATTTTCATTGTACTGGAGTAAAATAACCTAAATTTAAAGTCGGGGTTTAGACATAAATGAAAACTTGAAAAAACCCTAACATACAAAACCTAAAATGATATTCTAAACCATTAAAAATTGACATTTAAAAAAAAATTGTGAATTATTGAAAATAAACCACTCCAAAGTTTGGTTGTGTGGACCCTAAGCATATATATACATGAATTGGTGTGGACCCTTGTAATTTTGACTTAATGGATTGATTTAGGGTTTAATAATTCAAGTTAATTAACCCTCCAACCACACCCTGTCATCTCCAAAACCCATCCTCTCATCCCATTTCTATTTTGGTTAATTAAATTCATTGTTAAATTTCAAAATAATTTATATGCAAAATATGAGTGTAAATATATATTTTCTTTTCTAATATATACTTGTAGAGTTTTAGATCTCAATATGAGATTCAACACCTATTTTTAATCCACAATTTAGTATTCAAGATTTTTTTATATATTTGTTCTAATCGATCAGTATTTGTTATGAGCGCTTTTTTACTACCGGATGGGTAAGTAACATCAAATAGAAATAAAAGCAAAATAACCAAAGAACGGGTCAAAAATTGTGGTTTAGAACCAAAACAACTCTAGGAGAGAGAGTTGGTTTAGGCACGTCGACCTAAACCGATTTGGAACAGGGGCCAAGTCTACAAAAATGCATTGTGGAGAAGGCTTGTGTATGGCCCCTAGCCTAAGAACATCATTCTATGACTAAGGTGAGCTTGGGAAAAGGTGTTTTGCCTTACTCTGGCCTTTGTCATCTATATTCTTGTACATATACATCATTATAGCTATAACGAAAGTAAGTTCATTCTACACTTACAAACGCTTAACTAGCTACAATTATCCACTCTTAAATTTTAGCTTCAAAGCATATGTGGCAACAACCACGATATTAGTGTGCAAATTTTCCTATTTCGCAAAGTCGTGTTGATCTCTTATCAAACAAATTTAATTACTGTTACTATCAAGTGAAAATTAGTTACATTGCGTCTAATCTGAATTTTGATATCAACAATACTCATACTTGTTACACAAAGAAGACATATATTTAAGTTGTGCAAGAGAATGCATTACTAAAATATGAGTTTGTACTTTATGATTGGCGTATATAAGTACTAATTGAATTCATAATATAAAATAAACAGAATCACATGTACTAAACATATTCGGAACTTTTTCTACCCTTGTTTATTGAAAGTCTCAATTTAACGTAACAAATGTGAAAAAAAACTTAAGGCATGTTTGGTAATGCATTTGTTTTTTGTTTTTTTGTTTTTTTGTTTTGAAAATTAGTAACTAATTCATTTTTTGTTTTTTATATTACAAAAGAAAATTGAAAATGAAAAAAGAAGCTTCCAAAACATACATGTTTTTTACTTTTAATAAACAAAAAATTTTAACCATAATTTAGAAAAAATAGAAAAAACAAAAACAAAAAAATTGAAATGATTACCAATCTTAATAATTAATTCCTTGAATCTAAGAATAAGAATATTACTTTACTTTTTGGGTTAAAATTACAATTTTATTTCATCAATCAAATAATTTCACATCAAAGAAAAAAGTCATGATTTTCCTTTTGTAGAATATATAATTTTCAAGACATACATCCAATCCATGCAATTGCTAGTCTCTGTCTTTGAATATTAGGTAATCTACCAATCACCCAATGCCAAACTTTGGCCTCATCTTCTTCATATTAATTAATAATCCCTAATTTTCTCTCTCTATGTCATCTTTTTCCCCCCACTTTTTTCCATGTTTGGAGTGTATAAATATTCCTTAATCAAACTAACAATCCATGTACTCCACCACACTCCTTCTTCTTTGACCTCTCAAAAGTTCCCTTATTTCCTAACCAAAATGGCTTTTACTACTCACACTCCAAAACATGTGGTGCTTTTGGTTCTAGTTTTGCAGCTAACCTTCCTGTTGATGGCCACCTCTTCTGCTCAACTCTCCGTTTCTTTCTACTCCAAGACTTGCCCTAAGCTCCTCTCTATAGTCCGCTCCAGCGTTCAATCTGCCATCACCAAGGAAGCCCGCATGGGCGCTTCCCTCCTTCGTCTTCACTTCCATGACTGCTTTGTTAACGTATATAAATATATGCTACTACGTTTATTGTAACTCTTAAAAGTTGTTTTTTCTATAATTTATGCAATTCTTTTACAGGGATGTGATGGGTCAATTCTTTTAGATGACACTGCCACTTTTAGAGGGGAACAAACAGCACCTCCGAACAATAGGTCTGTTAGAGGCTTTGATGTCATAAAAGCCATCAAGAGTGACGTTGAAAAAGTTTGCCCTGGTGTCGTCTCGTGTGCTGATATTTTGACTCTTACTGCGCGCGATTCTGTTAACATTGTAAGTTTGTTTTATTCTTTTCGAGATTTGCTGCCATATTATCATTAATACTATGTTTTTATGTTCTTAACTTTAATTAATTGTTTTAGTTGGGAGGGCCAACATGGGACGTGAAATTAGGAAGAAGAGATTCAAAAACAGCCAGCTTCTCTGCTGCCAGTAGTGGTGTCATCCCTCCCCCTACTTCAACCCTTGCCAACCTCATCAATCGATTCAATGCTGTAGGCCTCTCCGCCAAAGACATGGTTGCCTTGTCTGGTATTCTTTCCCTTTCACCTACTCTCATCATTAATTTAAACGGAAGATCGATCAGTTTGAAATTAACTTTTTAAGTACTTATAAAAGTGATTCATAATCAAACATATAGTTAAATTAATAGAAACATAAATTATAAAAGTTTTAAAAACATATATCTAATTAACATATTTAAAAATTCTGAGACTAAATAGAAAAATTACGTTATGCATGGTAGGTGCGCACACGATAGGCCTAGCAAGGTGTGTATCCTTTAGGAATCGCATATACAACGAGAGCAACATAGACGTCTCATTCGAAAAGCTAAGACAAAGGAGTTGTCCAAGAAGTGGAGGAGATGACAATCTTTCCCCTCTAGACGTTGCAACTCCAAAGCTTTTTGATAACTATTACTACAAGAACCTTTTGAATAAGAAGGGTTTGCTCCACTCTGACCAGATCCTCCACAACGGCGGATCCACCGATTCCTTGGTCGAACAGTACAGTCAAAATGATAAGACTTTTGACGCCGATTTTGTGACAGCAATGATTAAAATGGGAGACATCCGACCGCTCACTGGATCACAGGGCGAGATCAGGAAGGTCTGCAGCAGACCAAACTGATTCATAATAACGTTTTGTGGAACTTTGGATTTAAACAATAAATTTAAGGAACTCAATAATGAGTCTTTATCCTTGTTTTTTGTTAAATTTATGTTGATGGGCAAATTTGGTTCAACAGTACGAAGTATGAAATATACTGATTACTGGTAAGGAATTTGGTGGTGACATTGTTGTTTCAAAGTAATCTTTCTTAAATTTGTAAGATTTATATATATAGTGATTAGTGAGATATAAATTTCAAAGTACTTTATGTTGTGCATTTCCCTTTTTCTGCCTTGCATTTTGGCAACTTTCCTTCCAACGGTTTGACAAGTGATTCTAAAATTATTAAAATTAATTGTGATTTTCAAAAAGAATTGAAAAAATAGTTTTAATCATTCAAAGTTTATTTTAATAATATGAAAAATGTGTATAAAAAGGTCAAATCAAACATTAAATTATTTTGAGGAAATAAAAATGAGTTTTAGAGTAATTTTAATTATAATAAAAAAATAATTTTACATATTTTAAAATCACTTTTAAATATGGACTTAACAAATTTCGACTTGTCATCTGGATTTATTTTGATTTGTCGTTAAAATCAATATACTCCATTTCTGCTTGTTATACTCATATTTATATATGTTTTTGCCTTTAATTACACCATCTCAATCAATCATAATTTTCTTTATTTTCATATTGATAATTATTTTTCTATTTTAATAGGGAGTGAGATTGTAATTATACTTCTAAACTTTAAAGATTCGTATTAATCTATGAACTAATAGATATAACAATTTCGACCTTAAATTTTAATTAATTTATCAATTTACACCCTATTTCAAGTTTTATTAGATTAATATCGTGTAAATTTTTATAAAGTCAATCAACTTATACCCATTATTATGCTTACTTAGAAAGCCATTTTCATTCATTAACTCTCAAACCGCGAGTTTACAAAATGGATAATTAAAATAAATACAAGAATGATTAAAAAAGAAAATTGTGGTAAGGACCCTAAATTAATTTATTCACGAAAGCTTAGGAGATTAATTAATACAATTATAAGTTTCATACAATGTTTATCTTAGCAAAGCGTAATAGTGTGTAAACTGCACAACTAATTAGTTCATGATTGATACATTTGCTAAAGTTTAAATGTATAAATTGATATTTTGTCAAATTCAATTGGTATTGTAATAGTAATAACTTAAAATTCTTTCAAAGAAACAAATAATTAAAAGTTGAAAAAAGAATAATTAATTAATGAGATATTCACACAGGGTGGTCGAACTTCTCAATCCAATAAGCCAAAGTTATGGGCCTAAAGGCCTTGAGATTGAGCCCAAATAAATTTGAGTTGGGCCATGAACGAAAAAGTCAACAAATTCAAATGGGCCGAGCATAGAAGTATCTGGGTCGACAAGATAAATTACCAGAATAAAATAAAGAGAAATTCGGAAGAATGACAAATTTTAGGGATGACTGATTTTTGAAAATGACGAAAACTTTTTGAGTTTGGAATAGTGATCATAGGATTAAATAAATCTATTGCTTTTTAAAATCTACGAATGGACTCCAACCTTTTAAATTACATGATATGCGTATCTCAAATTTTAAAATATAAATATTTAGTACTTGCAACACTAGACTGAGCCATGCAAATACCTTTAACTGCAAACATAATGTACTAAAAGAAAAAAAAAAAAGTCATACAAATACCTCCAACTTAACTACTAAAACTTGCATTGAGATGTAGAAATACACTATACTTGCAAAAGGAGAGGGTTGGGAGTTTGTTGATGCCAACCTCTCGACGGGAGAAAAAACATTTGGCTTTCAGATGGCAACAACGATAAATTTGATAATTTGAAGAAAATAATGTATTATGCAAGATGAAATGATTTGCACGTCGATGTGGTGCTTGCCACACAGATTTCGATAATTAAGTCAAGAGGCGTATATTTGTAGCAAGTAAAAGAGTTTAAGTATTAGAATGAACTTATTTTGGATTTGTTTGATGTATTTATATGCGTAATTGACTTAGGAATCCTCTTTCTAGGATTTTTGAGTTGCTTTAGATTTATCATTTGAATTGTTGAACTAAAACGTGTGAGTGATATAGGGCGTTTGGCCTTTGACTAGGGTAGGTCGAACACCTTAGTTTTGCTATATTTTGGTCCTTCAATGATTACCTGGGTTGGGAAATAGGTGTGGCATGCCCCATTTGATAATTGATGAGGCTCGTAGCTTGGGCCATTTTCCTAGGCCCATATGGGTTCTAACTAGGGTTGCTAATTTCAGCTTCAATTATGTTGTCTTACCATCTTTGTTGCTTACGTTCTCGCAAGATTCGTTTATGTCTATTGGTCCATAATCATCCATATCAGAAGTAAACAAAAGAGAATACAAAAAGAAAACAAAACAAACATTGAGTAACCACAATACCCATCTAAATCACCCCATATCAGGCTCAAAGGGGTTTTCATGAATTGCACCAAGATTGGTTCTTGCATTGTTGTAATAATGATGTCTCTTAAATTTTCATCCACCCCTATAAACCCTAAACCCTAGTTTAAGGGTTTTTCTTTTTTTAAGTCCAAAACTATAACCATAGTAGTACGGGAGATTGAATCTCCACCCTAAAAAAAGGAAAGATGTTAGGTGAAATTTAAGAGTTTTATTAATTTAGGAGCGAAAATTGTAATAAAATTTAGGAGCGAAAAAAAAAACTGTTTAGTTATTTAAGTTTTGAATTTTGTTTTCATTTGATGTTAACAATTTTTTAAGATATTAACAACGAGAATCAAAAGTGGGTATTTAGTTAAAAATCAAGGTGTAAATATGTAAATTTCAAAACATATGAACTAAATGAAAACAAAACTCAAAAGTCCAGAACTAAAATGTATCACTTGGAATTCGAAATAAAAATAAAAATTCAAAATTTAAAAATTAAAACGTAAGGAACTAAATAAAAACTACTCTTCAAAACGAGTATATACAAGTGTACTAGTAACTACTGATTTTGTAGTTCGAATTTTTGTATGTTAATCATACCATTCTAAAATAAAAGCTAAACTCAAACATGAAATTAAAAGTTTGGTAACGATTCTCAGTGGGTTAATATAGGTTCTCCAAAATTAAGAAAAATTACCACAACGTATGAAATTGACCACGTAACGTAAACAAAATTAATGTTATAAATTAATTAATTAACTTCTCATAATTTCATATCTTCCAATTAATAATTCATACCGTAAAAATCTGAATCCCACCCACTTATTTACCCTTTTAATTCCATTGTCACCGCCACCGCTGCCGGACCGCCACTCTCCGCCCAACCCAGCTCCATTTTAACAATACCTCTCTCGTAGACCTAAATTTCTCCGGTCCCTTCTTCCGCCCTACTCGGATCTCAAACTTTTCCGAAACGTTCCTCAAAATTAATTGAGCCTACGAAATTATTGACGTTCTGCATCTATTAAACCTCTCAAAATCTGAATCTGAACCCTAAAACAACTCTGAGCTTCTAAAATGGCCGCTCCTAGTTCAAAACTACTACGAAAAATTTGCTTCACCGTATTGCTTTCTCTAATTCTTCTTGTATTTTTTATTCTCATTTTAGCTTTCACTGTTGTCAAGCCCAAACGGCCTATCATCGCCGTCGATTCAGTTTCTCTGCTCAATCTAAACGTTTCTCTAATCGACAGCGTTGATCTGAATCTATCGCTCAAAGTCGATCTATCCATAGAGAATCCGAATAAAGTCGCGTTTGAATACTCTGAAAGCACGGCCATTGTGTATTACAGAGGCGAAAAAGTCGGAGAAGCGCCGATTCCAGCTGGACGATTATCGGGAAAAGGAACAGAGAAAATGAACCTAACGCTAACGGTGATGGCGGACCGGATGCTGGCGAAGTCGGAGGTAATTTCCGATGTGGTTTCCGGTAAACTTCCGATCAGTACATTCGCTCGGCTGCCTGGAAAAGTGAAGGTGATCGGCGTTCTCAAGATTCATGTTGTGGCGTCGACGTCTTGTGATGTGATCATTGATGTTAAGAACGGAAGTATTGGAGATCAGCATTGCGAATACCAGACGAAGCTTTGAGAATTTGAGTTATGGAGATATTTGGAGGGTTTGGGTTTTAGTTCAGTTTTCTTTTTCCGTACGGTATTTTTGTGTTTGGAGGTTGAGAATGAAAATTAAATAGAAAAGTAAGGGTAATTTTGGAAATGTGTATAGTCCAAACGGTTTAGCGATGCTTGTGGCGGCAGTGCATGGAGCGTGACTTGTTTATTTGACGTATTCCTTAGAGAGTGAGTTTTTATTTATTTATTTATTTTTTCTGCTTTGTATTTGTATGGGGAAATATTTTAGTTAATTATTGATCTTTGTTCCTATAAAAAACAGAAAAAAAAAAAATTATTGAGTTTTTTTTTTTTTTTAATGAATAATTGTTGAGTTCTTAAGAACATGGTAATCAGGTTTGATTTGATTTTTGGTTTTTAGTTCCTAACATTTTTTTAGAACGAGTGTATGTCAAAATTTTTAAAATGTATATTTTTAGTTAAATATTTAAAGATAAAGGTGTTTAGAAATACATTTTTAAAGTTAAAAGTGTTTAATTTAAAAACTATTATAATAATAGATGTCCAATTATCATGTTTAGTGTCAAATGCTACATTACTTATAAACATTGACACACATGTTAACTATGTGTCGTACATATATTCATGGTTAGTGTTTAATTGTATGAGACATGTAAACCACTGGCATTTGGTGGACATTGCGGGAACCACCATAATTAACAACGTCATCAAACACAACTCAATAGCTTTCATATTGCCACCACCTTATAATCTTCTAGAATTTGTTAATTCTATGAAAACCAACACCCACCAAAGATTCAGTGGAGTCACGAATAATCCAACTCCCCATCGACACCCAACTCTTCACCAAGAAGCACCGAAGTTCAATTTCCAACAATCCATGGGGGTCGGAGATTAAAAGTGTGTCTTGTGTAGTTCTTCATATTGTTGCTACCATGGGGAATGTTCACTTCTTTAAAGTGCAATCGTTCTTGCAACTCAGCCGCATACGACCTTGCTTTTTTCTCTCATTTTTGAACAACTATGCTTCTTTCCCACCTCTGAAAGATTCTGGTTTTCGTGTTTTAGGATGCTAATATACCTAGTTGGATCTCTCTACTATTATTGAGGAGTGTCTTTGTAGTTAGTTTTTGTTCAATGATATTTTCCTTAAAAAAAAAACTAATTTATGTAGTATATGTTTAATAATGAGACAAACCCTAAACTTGTATGGTAGTTATATTCGTGATAAAATATTAAATATCTATTAAACACAAAATAAAATTTAATTTAAAGACTACTAAAACCAAAATTGAAGGAATACAAATATATTTAAAACTTAAATATATTAGACACAAAATTAAAAATAAATTATCCCATAAATTATCCCTTTATCCCCAATAATTATTAAAGAAATATTCATGTCCCATACAATTATTATTAAATGGGTAATTTGAATTGAGTTTATCAAATCCTAAACATTATTTTGTCTAGATTATGATATTATCAAAAATGAAAAGACAGAAGACACATGTATGTTACAAAGAATTATTAATTAATAACAAGTTTTAGTTTAGTTTGAGTTTGGTATAAAAGGTCAGCAAAAGGTTAGTCTAATGTCAAAGTAATTAATAAATACATTATTATAAATATTATATAATAGATGTCTCGTTATCGTATATGTTTAGTGTCTAATGTCAAATGACTTGTAAACACTGATACATATATTAACCATGTGTCATCCATATATTTATGGTCAGTGTCCATGTAAGCCAACGTCTAATTGCCTATAGACTTTTGGTGGAATTTGTAAGAACACACATGGGTGAAAATTTTGAGTGGAGAACTATATATTCTTTTCCTATTTTATTTATTTATTTATTTATTTTAATATTATTTTTTCGATATCCGTGTTTTCGTTGTGATTCATTTTTCACAACATAAATAAATATTTTGTTTGTATTAATTAAACCCTAAAGTAATGTCACTACTACAAAAACATGTTTACATGACTCTAGAAAAATGTCATTATTACTTTCTGTTACTCTTTTTTTAGTCATGCAATCCACTGTCAAAGTAGGTGAACAGATGACTCGTGAAGATGATGTCATAATTAGTTGTTTCATGCTATGATTTTATTAGGGAGATGAGACTGAATATTTTAATTGGATACAAATTAAAGGAAAACAAATTAAAATTGAGTCTCTATTTCAAGTTAAAGGGAAATGAGTCAATTACATGTCTCCAAAACCCTAAACCAAGTAAATCCATTTTCTACTTATCTCTTTTATTTTCCAGAAAAATCCACCTAAATCCTTTTATCTTTTGAATATAATATACCTCAAATTATCTTTACATACTTAACTTTTACACATACACCATACTATAACTTAATATCATTCATCAATTTAACCTCTACTAAATTGTCATAAGTGAATTAATTTTGATTCATTATTTAGACTCATGGTTACACGAACGTACATTTCTTTCAAACATTAAATAAAAAAAAATGAACTATCTAATTGTACAAACGATTTTAAAGTGAAATTCTAACTAAAAATCTAAATTTAATCACTTATAAAAAATTATTCATAAAATTATTAATTCCAATATTTATCCCAATAAAAAGTAATAAAGGACAGAAATGATACACCAAAGTTTTAATTAATACAATTTCAAACACTTACGTTATGAACAAAATATTTTAATTTATAGAAAATTGTAATAATTTTTTGTTTGTGTGGAGGGAAAATAGTTTGTTTTTTTTTTAATTATTTTTTAAAAAAAACCCAATAATAAATAGATTAGATATTTTCCCCAATTCTTAGATAAGAAAAAATTTCCCTTTGATCGCGTGTTAAGATATCGGGAAATTAAAGATGAGCCGTTGGATCAGTATTGCGATCCTACGGGAGTTTCACATGGGAAGCACGTGGACCTGTCCGTATATGAGCCCAACCTCAAAGGCGGGTTGGTCAAGTGGAGCTCTTCTTTAATTCCCATTTTATAATATTACACTGAAAAAAATCATTTTTCTTTTTCAGTTTTTGAAATTAAACCCAAACCTTCAATCTTAATCATCTCCATTAATCCTCGATCCCCAGATTTTCCGATTCTGAGCCAACAAAATTTTCTCATTCTGATACACGACTCCTCCCTTAACCAAAACGGTAATTGAATTTTCTCAACTTTTTTCTTCTGAGGGTTTGAAGAAATAAGTATTGTATGAACTCCCAATTTGCTTATTATTATTATTATTATTTATTTCTCTGTTTCATGTTCTTTGGTTTTAATTTCCTTCAGTTTACCGTTGATTTTAATATTTGAAGGATTCTAATAGCTTTACAGATTGAGATTTTGATTTTTTTTCTAATTTTTTTTTGGGTGTTTTGGATGTGATTTTAATTGTATACGCCTTTTTTGAGCTTAGTTTTGTGTATATGAATACTTGTGATTTTTCTGAATTGGGAGTTCATTGATTTGAATGCTTTGCAAATTTCCCTTTGCAGACAGGGGGTTGAAGGTTGGGCTATGGTGGTTGATCTCCATTAAAGACAAATCAGTTGTGCTTCAAATCTCTGGTTTTCCAGGGAATGCTGAAAGATGATACCTATCCTTTATAATTTTTTCTCAAACATCTATAATTGTTCTTCTGCACTTGAATTGTCTTCTTTTGCATTGGAGGAAAACAGTGTCATAAATCAGGAAACCCCACCCGATCTCTGCTTTAAAACACTTGATTTACGTGCAAGTTATTTTGGAGTGCTAATGCTAGCTAGTTCGGTGCTTGATTTATCTGAGGAGGGTTGAGCATCCATTTGTTAACTAAGGTCTGCATTGTTGATCTAGTTGGTATTAGGATATTCTATTTTGTGCCTTTTTTTATTTTTTATTTTAGGATTTGATAGATTGGGATGGAGAATAAGGCAAGTGTGATGGTTCAACGATATGAAATAGGGAGATTGCTCGGCCAAGGAACGTTTGCAAAGGTATATTATGCGAGGAATACAGTAAACAATCAAAGTGTGGCCATTAAGGTGATTGATAAGGAAAAGATTACGAAGGCTTCGCTAATCAATCAGATCAAGCGTGAAATATCTATTATGAGACTAGTTAGACATCCTAATATTCTTCGTCTATATGAGGTTATGGCTACCAAGACTAAGATCTACTTTGTTTTGGAATATGCCAAAGGTGGTGAGCTCTTTGATAAGGTTGCTAAAGGGAGGCTGAAGGAGGACGTTGCTTGGAAATACTTTTATCAGCTAATCAATGCTGTTGATTTTTGTCACAGTAGGGGAGTGTATCACCGCGATATAAAGCCAGAGAACCTACTGCTTGATGAAAATGAGAATCTTAAGGTGTCTGATTTTGGTTTAAGTGCTTTAGCCGAGTCCAAGCGTCAAGACGGGTTGCTACACACGACTTGTGGCACACCAGCTTATGTTGCTCCTGAAGTCATCAATAGGAAGGGCTATGATGGTGCAAAAGCTGATATCTGGTCTTGTGGAGTAGTTTTGTTTGTTCTATTGGCAGGCTATCTCCCATTCCACAATTCGAATTTGATGGAAATGTATAGGAAGATTGGAAAAGCGGAGTATAAATGCCCTAGTTGGTTTCCTCGTGAAGTCCGGCGGCTGCTAAGCAGGATGCTTGATCCAGACCCCAATACTAGGACTTCAATAGCAATGATAAGACAAAGTTCTTGGTTCAAAAAGGGATTGAGGTCTAAGAATGCAAGAAGTGGGATAGAAAGCGATGCTGTAGCGCCTGAAGATGCCACGGCTGGTTCTGGACCATCTGGGGGAAGTGCGGCAGCAGATGGAAATCAAGAGCCAGATAGACCTCCAACTTTGAATGCTTTCGATATCATCTCCCTTTCCGCTGGGTTCAATTTATCCAGTTTATTTGAAGACAATTCAAAGAAGAAAGAAACATTGTTTACTTGTAGAAAACCAGCCTCTGTTATTCTCTCAAAACTAGAAGAAATGGCTAAACTTCTTCGGTTTCGAGTACAGAAGAAGGAAGCAGGCCTTTTAAAGTTTGAGGCACTAACAGAGGGAAAAAAGGGGGTATTATCCATTGATACAGAGATCTTTGAGGTTACTCCATCTTTTTATTTAGTGGAAATGAAAAAATCAAATGGAGATACATTGGAGTATCAGAAGATGTTGAAAGAGGACATTAGGCCAGCTCTACAGGATATTGTATGGGTTTGGCGAGGGGAGCAAGAACAGCAGCAACAAAATCCTCAGCCTCAGCCTCTCCAGCCACAGGATCAAGTTCGAGATCCTTATCCAGAGCAAGATGGTGCATCACAACCGCAATAGCCGCCAGCTTAAAGAAACACAGCTCACAAAACCTGGGTTTGCAAGGATCTGAAATGACAGTCTCCCAACTTGTACTATTGACATACTTCTTTGTACATTTGTGCATCTATTAAAGTTAAACTACATTCTAATAAACTCTATCATAACAAAATTTCAAGATCTATTCCCAACTTCTTCTATCTCTTTACTCTATTAACATCTTGTTGCCAATAGGTACCCAAATTATATCATTTTGTTGGTCTAACTTTTACCTGTCCTTACAATCTAATACATATAGAATCTATATCCTGCCATCAAGCAGAGAAATCCTGCCTGCTTGATCAAAAAGGTCTCAATGAGTGATACAAGCTCAGAAGCAGGAGTAACAAAAAGCTGCTTCTCGTGTAAGTGAAACCTGTGAACTTTATACATCATAAGATATTTGTCTGATGAGATAAACTTTGTTGTCCAAATGATTTGAACTGCAGTTGTTTTCATGACAGATTGGAAATTTGGCACAAGGGTTTGGCTTGAACTAAAGTGAAGGTTGGTTGGTTGGTTTGCCAAAAAAGGAGACACGTTTGCAAGTGATCATGTGTGAATGAGACTTCTTTGGTAAATCAAATCCCCAAATGTCATTCTTCCAAGTCATTCACAAATAACTTTACAGCACTGCAATGTTTTGGTGGTTCTGAACTGAGATGAAAAGCCTTTGCTTGCTTTTAGCAACTGAGTGCCTTCATTCGCCACATTTGCTTTTCAGCTTACCTTTTGATGTGAGGTGTTAAATTGCTAGTGGTTATTGGGATAAATTTCTAGTAATACTATAAGTATATACTTTTTTCTTTTTTTGACATTATGTGGTGTGGAGGATCGAGACTTTAAAGCTCAAAGTTGATAGTACAAGTTCGTGTAAGTTGTGCTATGCTCATGTTGGTCTAAGATGTATTCTTTTCATTCATATATTGACACATGTCAAACTGCGAATGGTTGTTCAGAAAAATTTCTAGTACTAATGTAGTATGTACTTTTTTTTTGGACAATATTTGAGTTAATGATCAAACTTTAGACCTCAAAATGGATAGCAGAAGTTCATGTTGGTTGTGCTATATGCTCATGTTGCCGTTGTATGTATTATTGTCATTCATATTTTGACACGTCACTAAATGATATATTAATTTCTTTTTAATGGATTATAGATCTAATACATGTTGTTCCTTGGTGGGTAAATGTCAATTTTGATGAAGCAAACTTGGTGTTTTGGTTTGAGAAATTTTGCTTACAATGATTCAAATTGAAGATTGTCTGAGTTATTATTAGCAATAATGGTATAGGAATCTTTAAGCACATTAGTATAAAAAGATTATTCATTACATTACAATTTACAGCTTAGCAATGGGACCCCTTAATCATTGACTAATTTGCTAATTGGACATTTCCAGCCTCATAATCCATTTTCTTTCTTCTTCCTCTTCCCACTTGCACCTCTTTCTCACCATACAATTTCTTTTTTTCTTTTTTTTTTTTATAAGCAAAGTTTGGTAGAAACAAAAGGTTTAATTCATGCGTTTATCAGGTACAAAATTGAAATTTAGGAGATTTATTAGGCCAAAGTTTTAATTTTTATACAACAAATTTGATCATTTTGTGTCTAAAATATACCATATATTAAATTGGAATTGAATCCTATGCAATAATGTGACCAGATTAATTTTATTTTTTTTTGAAGTTTCTTATGAGATATACAGGCTGAATTGACCATTACTATATTATAAGTAAAAGATCTGGAATATTCTTTTCTTTTCTTATTCGTATAGTTTCATTTAATCATATATTAAAATATGATTAGTTAATTACTAATATCTGCATTTGTTTACATCTAAATGGAAGAATAATGTAAGCTTCTTTTATATTTTCTTATGTCATCTATGCATGTTTTGACATTAATACAAATATTTAATTATCCACATTATGTTTAATGACACATATATTCAAACTATATATATATATATATATATAGAATGAGGTTGATATTGAATGTATTAGTGTGGACGTAACATTTTTCTGCCACACATTCAAGCAATGTGTTTTCATATTCATTTGATATGTCGTTTTAAGCATGACATTTCCAAACTCAAAGGGATGACAATAGGATGAGACGAGGCAATTCGAGTCATAAAATTATTAAAATAGTAGTCGTCCCTACACATCACAACAAAGAAAAGTTTATAAAAACACATTAAAACTAGCCTTTTCTAGTATCAAAATGTGACCACATGAACCATGCTCTTAAATTCAAAGATATTTAACATGAAAATGAAAAATATATAAATATATATA
>JBBPDJ010000003.1:9720435-9736021 GCA_037974625.1 Cucumis cinereus
TATATATATTCAATTTTGATTACTATTAACACTTGGTGGATTTTTTTATATACATACACCCAAAAGAAGACCTATACACAATAACATAAAATACATTAAAAAAAGCTACAATAAAAAACCTATTTCTTAACATTACTATGGAATTTTGAAATTCCATTAGCAAATGTTTTTTTATTGGTTTTTTTAAAATAGGAAATTAAAAAGGCTAATGAAAAATTACAATATTAACAAAATGTATTAATGCTCTTCTTAACTACTTCATTAACCTTCTTAATTCCTTCTTCTTTTTTTTTTTTTTTATAATTTTTTTAAATTTTCAATTATTATAATTATTGAATTTCTTAATTCAATTGGACATTGAAATGGTAGATGCCCTAATTTTCTTGTTGAATTTTGAAGAAATCCACGATCTCTCACCGGTTCCGGTCGCCGGAATCTTATTGGGAAGTCGACGTCGACGCGTCATTGCCGGTTAGATAAATTTTCAGCTTCTTCTTCAACATTTGCTTATACGATTCTGAATCTCCACATCTTCTTCTCACCTCCACCACTACTAATCCCTCGGTTAACCGGAAGACTTCTATTCCGATTACCAAATTACGATTCTTCCCATCCAATTCAACTCCAAATTCTTTCTGTTTCTTCACCTTCAAATCCTCGGCCCTACCGAATTGCTCAAGTTTTTCCACGATCTTCTCCGGCGCTTCTGCCGATATGAATCGATCACTGTCATCCACAACGTTTTGTGAATTATCGAACAAACCAGACAGATTTAATCCAGATGAGAAAGATATAATGTCGAACGCATTCAAATTCGTCGATGGAGATTCGTCTTTCTCTTCCGATTTCATCTCGTAATCATCGTAGAAGTTGATCTCTGTATTTCCTCCTTTTCTGAACCACGGATCATTAAGAATTTCTTCGATGGTTATCCTCGAATCGGGATTCGTATCTAGAAGTCGCGACAGAAACCTCTTGAGGTCCGGCGACATCCATTTAGGGCACCGATATTCCCCCTTGTAAATCTTCTTATACATCGCCATTAGATTCGGATCGTTGAAAGGAAGGTAGCCGGCGTTCAACACGAAAAGAATCACACCACATGACCACACATCAACTTTCGCACCGTCGTATCCCTTTTTGGACAAAATCTCCGGCGCAACATAGGCCGGAGTTCCACAAAGAGTGTGCAAAAGACCATCGGCACGAATCTGTTCCGTTACCGCACTGAGACCAAAGTCAGAGACCTTCAGATTCCCATTCTCATCGACAAGAAGATTCTCCGGCTTCAGATCGCGGTGGTAAATCCCACGCGTATGACAGAATCCAACGGCAGAGATCAACTGGTGGAAGAATTTGCGGCTGAGATCTTCACTGAATCTGCCCTTGGCGATCTTAGCGAAAAGCTCGCCGCCTTTGACGAACTCCATAACGAAGTAGATCTTAGATTTGGTAGCGAGAACCTCATGGAGTTTAACGATGTTAGGATGACGGAGACGGCGCATAATGGCAATCTCTCGCTTGATGTTGAACATTAAGGTTGTGCCGTAGATCTTCTTCTTGTTGATAACCTTTACGGCGACACTTTGGCCGGAACGGAGGTCGCGGGCATGGTAGACCTTGGCAAAGGCGCCGCAGCCGAGAAGCTTGCCGAGGTCGTATTTGCCGAAGAGGGCATTGTTGTCGGGGGAAGAGGGTTCGATCTCCGGCATGGCTCGGCGGACGGCCAGAGATCGAGGGGGGAAATTAAAGGAAAAGAGAAAGAAGATTGGGAGAAAAAATCAGGTTTTTTGAAAATGATTATGTAGAGAGAGAGAGAGAGAGAGAGAGAGAAAAGTAATTATAGGGAAGATTTTGGAAGAATGCAAAAAATTGGAGAAAATGGTATTCCACTATTTTTGAAATGGGAATTTTGGTTTGTTATTAAATTATGAAATTACATTTATTTATCTATTTTATTTATTTTTTATTTTAAGTATTTTATTGTTGGCCGGGTTGGAATTTGGAATTAGAGCTGTTGCCATGGAGAAATGGTTTTTTTAAATTTGGGGGGAAAATACTATTTTGTCCCTCTACACTTTGTTTTTAATACTATTTTTGTGTAATTTCATTATATCAACAAAATAGGCTTCTCATTTTCACACTCATAATTTTTTTATAACAATAACTTATTACATTTCCTTTTAAAATTTTATATGATTTGAATTTCAATTAATTTTCCTTTTTTAGAAAAAAAAAATTGTTAGTTAAATTTGAAAATATATGTGAAAATATGTTAGTAGGGAGTAATATATTTATTTAAATGGTTGAAAAAGTAGTAGATTTTTTTAGAAAAGTTAATTTCTCATTAATTAATAATTTGATTATGGAGGCGGTTAAGATTTTTTTCAAAATGAACTACTACTATTATAAAAATACAATTTAAAATTGGATAATTGAAAATTTTGAAGTTGAATTAAAATTTAAGTCATAATGAGTAAAATATATTTTAACTGAAAAAATTAATGGAACTAAAATAATTTAATTATAATATTTAGAGGGAGAGAGAATCCATCATTTTCGACGCGGAGGCAGAAGCAACCTTGGGGGAGGGAACTTACCGAATTTTCTTTATTATTATTTTTTAAGAAAATGTTTAAATAAAGATTTGGGTGAAGGGTACGTGTTTGATTGTGATTGGGTAGAGAGGACACGTTTGTTAAGGGATGCCACGTCGGCGCCGTCCGCGGTCTCTTAAACTTTCAAAGCTTTTGACTGTTGAAATTAATTGAAGCTGGATACGAAACAACCACGAAACATGTCGTTTTCATTTTAAAGTTGAAATTGAAACTCTTCCCCTTTTATTGAATTTTTTTAAAAAAATAATGTTATTTTAATTATTTTCAAAAATAGGACGGTCGAAAAAGTATTGTAAAAAATAGGTAGTAAAGTCGTGTATTCGATACACGATTACATTAAGTTGTACACACTGGGTACACGACTTGGCATTGAAATCGTATACTCGGTACCCGACTCGACAATGAAGTGGTGTACCCGGTACACAACTCGACATTGAAGTCGTGTACTGGCACGTTTGCAGCTGACTTGCCAGTGTAGCGGTCAACACTGCCATGTTGTCGGACATGCACGATGTCGTGGACCGGATACACGACTTCCTCAACTTCAAAACCCTACCGTCGCATCAACCATTCTGCCTTTTCGTTTCACACAAAAGAAAACCCATCCCTCAACCATTTTGCAATTTTGTTTCACACAAAAAAGCCCCTCCCCTTCACTTTCGCCCCCGCCGTTTTCAGCCCAATCGTTGTTGTCGTCGTCACTGTCACCATCCCATTGTTTGTCATCAATTGTTGATTGATCTAAGGTCTAAAATTATTTTTTTATATATATACATTTTGGTTTATCAAATGTAAATCAATTGGTGTGATTTATTTGAGTTTTTTCTTTTTTAGTTCTACGAATTTATTTGTATTGATTGTTTGAGTTTGGGCTTGATGCATTGATATGTAAATCTATCTTGTTATAGAGTTGGGCATATTTTGGAATGAAAACTTAGATTGTTTAAGTTTGGACTTGATCTAGATGTATATTAAGTGTTATTGGAGACTAAATTTTTATTTGGACTATTAGGCTTAGAATGAAAATGAGTTGGATTGAATCTATTCTTGTTTCTATTAAGATTTTTTTGGACTGATTAGGAAATTAGAGTTTGGATTGGGTATTGAAGTCTTTTTTTTATTATTAGAATAATGTTGGAATGAGTTATGGTTTTGATATTTTTTTCAACTTTAACAATTGATTAAATATGTCGATGGGTTCTGAAGATCTAGTTATTCTTGAACTTGGTAATGATGAGCACAGTGATATTAATGTAGAAGTTGATGAATTATTTGAAAATGAAGAAAATATAGAACGTGGAAATAAATTAGTACCATCTGAGATATTTACTCAAATAGATTGAGACATTACTGATTCTATTTTGTGAACAAGGGTCAACATTGGGAGATAGGAATATATCTATCTACACACAGTTATTGTTTAATTAAAAAATGAATGTTATTTGACATAAAAAAAATCATCAATTGACAGTTAAAAAATATTGTGTGACAAAACACTATCAGATTGTTGTAGTAGAGTCGAACCAAAATATTTGGTATGTGAGATGCAAACAATGTAAGGAGGGTTGCAATTTAAGGCGTGAAAGTAGGTGTAAGGGTCACGGAAAGTTTGAAGTTACTAGACTTGAAAGGGAACACTCTTGTTTGTATTCATAATTAACACAGGATCACAGCTTGATTCAATTTTATGAGTATTGAAATTCAAAATATGGTTAGAGGATTCTGGTGTTATCGTGTCATTGCTTCAAGAAATTATTAAAAAAACAGTATGGCTATAATGTCAAATAGAGACGTGTGTGGCAAGCAAAGAGAAAAACATTGATTGTTGTTTTTGGTGATTAGGAGAAATCATATGACGGGCTACCATATTGGTTGAGTGTTGTTATACATTACAATCCTGAAATTTGAGTCGATTGATATTTTCTTCCATCTGGCGTACCAAGTACGACTATTTTTTACAGATTTTTCTATTCATTATGTCCTGCAAGAGAAGGGTTTAAATATTGTAGGTCACTAATTCAGATTGATGGAACTCATTTGTATGGAAAGTATAAAGGCAAAATGTTGACCGCCTTTATCCATTGATGTGAATGGTCATAGATTTCCTCTTGCTTTTGCTATTGTTGAAGGAAAAAGGCGTCCAGTTGGTCATGATTTCTTTGGGCATTGCGCGAATATGTTACTGATCTAGATGGTCCTCCAAATCATTTATGAGGCCCAACATGGTCCAATCCATGTGCTGCCTCCTCTCAATCCCTATTATTGCCAACTCGATGAAATAGAATACGGATATCTTCACCTAATCCTTATCACTCTCAAATTGAAGATTTGGATAATCTTTATTCAACTCGAACTCATTCATGTTTGTCCTCTCACCCAAATATAATTGTATCAATCTAATGACTTTATCTTGTTCGAACTCAAAAGCGTGTCTCGACCTATACCTCAAACCCGTAATAATGTCAAACTCTTCTCGTCCAAAGGAGACCTTATCACCCAATAGCTTAAAACTAATAACATCATCCCAGACATCCTCAACCTTTCTCAACAAGATGTAATGGCACAAAGGTCCATTGAACACCAACTTAATGTCTAAGAAATGACTGAATGGAGTTATTCTAGACATGTACAGGTGTCTAGGAGTTAACCTGTTTTTTTTATGTTCGAGATGGTCTTGGCTAAGTGAGAACAACATGTCAAATTTGTCGGAAAAAAAAAATCTAAAGTGGGGATGTTGGTGACCAGTGGCATATGCCAAACAAAAAACACACAAAACACAAGGCAAAAATATAAGTATTCCATCTAAAAACTAGGCCTATCTTGGTCCAATATCGGTCGAGAACAATACAAACTTATGAAGAACTCGAGACATTTACACTGGGATGCCACGAGATTAGGGTTTTTTAATGCATTCTGTGAAGGATCTCGAGCTAATCTCGAGCAAAATTTACCTCGAGATCTAACACATAATGTATAAAAAATGCAAACCTTCAAAATCTCAGGACTCATTCAATAGAGATCTCAGGCCAATTTCATTCAAATCTCGATCAAGATTGTGTTATTAATGAGCCCACCAGGATGAAATTACCGAGATTCATCAAATGAACCCAACCCACATGAAATAAAAACACCAAATATGCAAAACATCCAACTACTTATATCCCAACCGCATAGATTTTGCAACAAACTCTATCTAAAGAAAACTAAAAACTGCAACCTTAAACCCAAAAATCGTTCAAATTGGAATACCTCTACAAATTGAAGTTTGAGGATGCAATAAAAAAGTTTGAGCACACAAAAATCATTGATTTTGTGAGCAAAGAACTTGAAACTCGATCGAAATGAGCACCTAGATCCGCAAATGTGAAGATGGTGGGTTTTCTAAAAAAAAGGATATTTCAGTAATTGCATATTAGCCTCTATTTTGAATTTGAAACGATTATACTAAAACTCAGTGACGATCTCACACGAGATAGTCCGAGAAGAAGCACTCCGACGACTTCTCAAAAAGTGTGCTATTTTTGAAATGTGAAACCCCAAAGCATCTCGTTTTAGACAATTTTTCCTAAAATATTTATATATACTTCATGACGAAATTAAATGTAGTAAATTTTTGTACTTTATGGTTTTTTTTCATGAAGGGTAAATAGTTTGTTTTTTTGTATTACTCTTAAAAAAACCTTTAAGGGGTCGTTTGTTTCTAGGCATCTTATATTCTCATGGTGTGTGCATCTAGACTAACGTGTTTGTTTTGTAGTATTATAAGATGTTCCGACATCTAGATATTCTCTAGCATTCTAAGATGCCTAAACGAAGGGCATGTGGAGAGTTTTAGATCCCTCTTGAAATATGAGTTTTCAGATTTTCATCATCCTCATTTTACATTTTTTGTCATTTTTTAAAATTTTACATAGATATTTTGATCTTTATTTGCATTATATAATAAAAAAGAGTAAAAGACAAAATTGTTGAAACAATAATCTTCAGTTTGTCATGCGATAATTCTTATTATTTTTAATAAGGTATTCAAATTTAAATTCAAATTAATATCTATTTTCTAAAAAATCTTAAATTATGATATATGATTTTGTTGAGAACAAAAAAATAAATTGAATAAATCAAATATATTATATAAATTCAAGCATATAAAATTAATTATAAATTAATAAATAATCTTAAAAATATTCGTAGAACACTATGTAAATCTAGGATATTATCGAGCAGAAATCCAACGAAACAAATACAGGAATCAAAATATACATAGATTTCTACAAAAATATTCTTACAAAATATGGTAATCTAAATATGCCGAACATTTATAATTTTGTGTATATATGTAATTTCGAACATTTAAGATTTTAATCATCTAAATCCTAAAAGGTTAAAAAAGAATAGGCGGCAGCACGCACAGTGGTCATGAAATTTTCACATGTTTCTTCTAATTACTGTTTCTAACCAATTTTGTCTTTACTCTTTTTTTTATTATTATTACTAAAAAATTGTGTTTTACTTTTAATAATCAATGTTTTTGTGTATTAAATCTTTAATTTCTCCACTCTTATACCTAATCTTCTTGTTTTATCCTTAATTTACTTACCTAATCAACACTCTATAATTAAACAAAAAATTTGGTCAATTTTACCTTGAAATTACTATTTTACCCCCATTTTTTAAAATTTGGTCCATATTCTTTTACCCTTTTTAATAAAGTTTTAAGATTAGACCACGAAGTTAGTTTCTTATTCATTCTTGTCCCTTTTAACTTGCTTCTCTCCGGTCTAGGCTCTAGGAAATCTGTGCTGGTGAGAGTGTCAAACTTCATTGCATTTAAATTTAAATGTCTAAGTTAGAACAATGGTTAACTAAGTCAGCGACGCACCAAATGAATTAAGGTCAATTTTCTTCTCTACAAATCACTTTTCATCCCCTTTTTGGTGGTCAATTGAGTTACTTATAAGTTTGTCCTTTGACGAATGTCCAAAGTTACATGTGACAATAGGAGGTGTTAAGGATGTTGTTTACGTTTGACAAATGCACAAGGGGAACCTATGTTTTAGAGAAGGTGAGGAGATAGACAAATGTAAGTTTGTTGATATCTTCACGCACCCCGTCGCTACTATCCATTCGGACGGGCGTGACATGGTGAAATGAGGAATAAAATAATAATATTTTTGTATCAACTATTTATTTAATTTTTTATTATTATTTAAATTTAATTTTTGTAACGTTGACCGTTGAGATCCATTTGACTATAACGTTCATCCCTTACAACCATTGAGATCCGTTTGACCGTAACATGCCTTACGGCTTTTATGTTACCGTTTAACGTCTATTACCGTTACCGTTAACGTAGACCGTTACGTTTCTCAAATCCTATATAAACCTTCCCTCTCTTCTCATTTCATTTATCAAATTCGAGCAACTTCTCTTCTCTCACAATTTTCACCCAAGGATTATTTCTCTGTTTTTTTAGTTTACCGAGCAAATCGTTCAGCAGTGTATGTTTTTAGATCGGTTTCGGTACAGCTCCAATTGTGTTTTTGGGTACTTTATTCTGGAGACAACATGACAATTTCGAACTGTTTGCACTCTAAACAAAGCCATGAAATGTCTTAAAGAGAACGAGATTTGCAACTCACCTATTTTATATAACCATTTTTTGTATTGGAGTTGAACATTATGTTCAGCAGCTCAGTTCCACCTCCTTTTGTTCCAAACAATTAGTTTTTATTTGCAAATATTTGTGGTTTCTCCAACTCTCTCTTTTCTTTCTTCATTTAACAAAGAATGATATTATTATTGGGTTGCCTTCCACATCATCATATTATTATTTAAACACCTAAAATATGAAACAAACCCGACATTTCGCCCCCAATATTTTATTAATCCTTTTTTTTTTTTTTTTGGCTTTGATTTTAATTGAATTTTTCATATTTAATCTTTGTTTTAAGATATGTCAATTAGTGGTCTTTAATTTGTTATAACTCCTTCCAGATGCTTCTAACAACACACCCCATCATAATTTTAATTTATTTTCAACAAATTGAATATTAAAATTTTCAGTTTCAATTCACTTTACAACTTTAACCCACAATTTATTCAAAAAATAAAAAAATAATAATAATAAAAAAAAAAAAGTGCATAAGGGAAGTTTCATATGATTTAAAAGGCTCATATCCACGTGTCTTAACATCATTCTGCCAAATCCAAATTACGTAAAAATATTAAATTCCAAAAAAAAAAAAAAAGAAAAAGAAAGGGGGATTGAATGGAATCACGGGAGGGTGTGTGGTTACGTGTAAAAATTTGTTCAACACCTCCCCACCTACCTATCCTTATTATATATACTTTTACCCTAAAATTAGGCTCACACCTTAAATTATTTATTTATTTAATTAATTAATTATCTATTATTTTCAAAACCCAATTAGGAATTGTAATAATAATTTATGAAAATAAAATGTTGTATAGTATAGGGTAGAGTTGTGAGCGTTGGGACGGGGGCAGGTGAACCGCCATGCAAACTGCAAAGTGCGTGAGGTGTCCCACAGCGGACAGACGGAGCATGGTGGTGGTGACTGCTGACAAATCCCTAAACCTGTCTGCCACATCTCCAACCTTCATGCTCATCCATCACTACTTTCCTTCTATTTTCCTAATATCTAAATGTTACAAACACTATCACTATATATTATATTATAAACAGAGATTGGGTATACAAAAATTACCAAGTGTATTTATTATATTTAATGAGTATGGAGAATTAATTAGATAAAGGCTCTCTTATCTGTTGTCTGATTATTTTGTGGGTATGAAAGATATGATATGCATGTATGAGGCCCTCTTTACAAACCTGCCATTCCACTCCTACTTCATACTATTCTTTCTAATTACTTTTAATTTATATGCCCACCAATAATTCATTCCCCTTCTACAATCATTTACTTTCACTGTTCTTCCATATGAAACATTTGCATTGGAAACCTCCCATTCCTAAATCTTTTAAGACGTGGCAAATTTTGGATTACATAATGATAGAAATGCTCAAATTTTCATAATGAATTATGTTTTTATTGAAAATTCTTAAATGTTTTATTTGTCTTTGAAATTGTGTTTAATTTAAAAACCATGACAGGAATGAGCAAAAGAATCGGGGTGTAACAATGCTTGGTAGGCCGAGCAACAAAATGCATGACCAAAAATAAGAATTTTTATGGATCAACTTACGAGCTAGAAGGGGCGTCCTTAACGTGATACTACTAAAAACACGGTAAACGCACTCGCGTAAGTAGAAGATTAGTTTTCATTTGTTCGCAGAGGCATACCAAGTCATTAGAGTCAAAGAATAAATCATTCGTACAAAGAAAACTCCTTAAATATTACGTCAATAGAAAACAAAGGAAAATTTAAACGAAAAGCAGAATATTACCAAATACACAGACAGAAAGAAGAAGAAAAATAAAAAAGATAAAAAGCAAGCAAATGGCGCAATATTCAATAATGGGAGAATCAAATGAAAGAAAGAAAGAAAGAAAGAAAAAAACCAACTTGTGGAGAAAATTTACTTATTCGATGTCTTAAGATTCAAATGAAAAAAAGGTCTTTCAAAAACAAAAACTACCTCTTAAAATACAAAATAGTAAGGTCCATTTAAGGGAATAGACTGAAATTCAAAGCATGGTAGTATCAAGATGGAAAATTATAGCCAATACCACAAGGTACAGAATAAACTATATATATGTGTGTGTGTGTGTGTGTGTGTGTGCAATTATTTTATTATTGTACTATAGACTATACATTATTATCTTTTGCTTCAATGGCTTTTGTGCAAGTGGCCCTATCAAGATTCTAGAAATGACTTTAACCAAAGCTAACAACTACAGGAAATCAAGTTCAATCTTTAATCAACAACACATTGAGAATCTACATAGCTCAGTTCAAGATGTCCAAGAAAAAATGTCCCACAAGGCTTTCATTGCTAATCAATTCTAATATTGAAGATAAAACTCTATATCCATTTTGATGCAGTAATGGTTGTGGTACATTTAAAGGGGGGGCCCAAAGGCGGTAGAGTTGTAGTAACTTGGGCCTCACTGCACAAACCACCCTACAATAGGGGCCCAAGGCCAACATCTCCGCATCACCGCCTGCGCTCCTCCCTAGTTTAACCTTTCAACATCACAAACACAAATCAGAGGCTTTCAAAACTTAAAACAAAACTCATCATCAACAACCTATTTAAGGGCCATTTTCATGAAAATTAACTATTCAGCCCAAAATTTTCAAAATTCTAGAGTTTCAACGCACTTTCTACACTACACCCTCGAGACATGACACCACAACCTTCTTCAAAGACAAAAAAAACCCCTACAGGCTGCCTGGTTCCAACGTGTCATGCCTTTTCTTTTCTGTATATTAACATGACGCCATGATAGCGTCTGCTTCTTAGGCTATGTCCATATACTAACAGGAAGATATCGTTCCATTGGTTAAAAGAAAATATAAATCACAATCTGGGAACCAAGCAATTTCTTTATACATAAGCTAGCTTGTGGGTAATTACGAGATAGTTACATGGTAATCAGTGGATAAAATAAAACACAACACGATTCAACCAAATAAGTAAATTGACAGCCCTAAAACATCTACATGAAAATTCCCAATATCCTAGACAACCAACAAGATGTTTATCATGTTCTTCACAAACGTTACAAACAACTGCGTCCCCTTCAAGTATCTTGTATATCTTCAAGCACTCCCCTTGTTTGGCCCCTGGAAATGTGCACATCATTGTGAAGTCCTGCGTCTGTGTGTTGGCTATCGTCAACAAAGACAATAGCTAATGTCGAGTTCACAAAGGATAAAGGGTACAATTGAGATAACAAAACCTTTGAAGAACTCTTGACGTGGTTTTTTTGTACCGATTTCTGCGGAAAAACCATTAATCTATCCAGAAATTGGATCTATTAGCTACCAAAGATCAACTTACGTTACACCTTTTGCCTACTTACAATCCAGTTACTTGCAGGGTTCACTGCACAAAATATCAACAGATATGATAGAAGGGGCAGCAACACAATATGTAAACAAGGACACACAAATATCTTTCAGTAGAAACAAAAAATGAAACTTTACCATTGACGGAACAAACAAGCTACGATATAAACATGATCTTTTGTTTGAACGAACAAACAAACCAGACCTAGCATTTACTCAGATGTCAACTTTCACTAGAAACACAAACTTATGCCTTTCTCATCCTTTTAAGACCAGTTGTAGTGAGCAACAAAGAAACATCACATGATACAAAAACTGGTTGCTGAATTGATTATCCATCTCCTATTACATGGAAATACATATGTTTCCAAAATTGGGTCATAACTCATAAGAGAAAATGAGCATTGGTTACAGGGCATAGAATTCCACAACGAAGGTAAAAAAGAAAATCCAATCACATTGTAACTAAAGAACAATTTACTCTGATAAATGTAATTCTATTACAACTATGCGATGCAAACAGAAAATGCAGCCTCATATTATGTTAAATAAACTTGAATTTTACTCTTTTTCCTACATGGGGAGGTATACAACTCAAAAGGCAAGAATTAGTTTCAGAAAATAGACTGCAATAATTCATTCGTCTTTGTAGAATAACCTTCTTTTCTAATTGTAACTTCAAAAGTTGGGGCCTTGCACCGGGTCTCAAATGTAGGTTACTCTTACAATATGAATCAAGTTTCAAGACAAAATAGTCAACATAATTTCTAATACTTCTCGCAACTATTAGTTCCTCTTCAACAAGTGATTGTTATATTTCTCAACTATAGATATAATTTAAAGAAAAACGTAGACCACAATGGTGAAAAAAATCATGTTCCTATCCCAAAAATAATTAAACCAATTCCTTCACAACGCCACTAATCAGAAAAACAAACTCCATCAAACAGCAGACCCATGAACATCGAAATCTCAAGTTTGAAATGATTGATTTCAAGATCTTTCTTCAAAAAAGAAAAACAAAATGCCATACTAGTTTCCTAGAGTTATGATTCACACTCTTCTAAAGAACCAAATACGGAAAAGGAGAGACGGATTTCGATAATCAACAACGCATATAAAATTCACAAACAGGAAAGATTAAGGAGAGGAGGGAGTGAAACCTTCAGAAAAGCGTCATCACGAGGTTTCGGAGGGAGCAAATGAGGAAAGCAACGGAGAAGAGATGGCACGGAGAAGAGAGAGGGAAGAGCGAAAATGCGAGCAGCAATTGTATAAGATTCAGATTGAAAACTATATAATTACTGTTGTAATATACCATCAGGTTTCCCTCAGGTTTTGGCAATCCACATGTGAAATCGCCGCTTCAAGAGCATTTCCATGGCAATTCTCCTTCTCTTTTCCGTCGCCGGAACTCTAACATCCGTTGCCGCCGTTCGCTCCCTTTCCATTCTCAAAAGGGGTTTTGGGTTTGGATGGTTTGGTGTTAGATCTCCAATCCTCATTTTATTTATACGATGCCTGAAATAATTGCAGAAAGACCATACAGAAAAAAAATAATAATACCAAGTAATAAAATATAAACTTCAAATTGGAAATTATAAATATTCATATTCATAGGCATTAAAAATTAAAATTAAAATTAATTAGTTACTTAACTAAATGCTAGAGATTAATTAAATTTATCGTAAAATAATTTATTATTATAAAAAAGTATTTTTTTAACTAAACATAATTAAATAAATTACCATATTAATAATTAACGATAATAATTTATATTATACAGTTGATATAACATAAAATGTTAACATAAATTTTAGTTGAAATTTATTAAGAATAAATAATATATTTATATTTAATAATTAATTAAAATTAATAGTAATAAATAATTTGTATAAGTTAATTTTTGTTGTCAAACATAAAAATTCCATACTTTTTCAGGGTATTAAGAAACTCAGGTAGATTTTAAAGTTCCTTGCACAATAATATTTTGGTTTTAAAAAGTGAAATGATGTGAAACAAATATGGATATTAAATGTATGTTTGAAATCTTATGAAAAAACTTGTGAAATAAACAGAACCTAATAGTTTTTTATTAGTGTCTATACATTGATAGGAACTGATAAAACTGTCTATCAATGTTTGTTATTATTAAAATTTTAAAATTTTGCTATATCTATAAATTTTTAGCGGTTCTACAATTTACAATAATTTTTCATTATGATAATGTTTTTATTAATAGTTACTCGATCCTAACGTATTGGAGAAAAAAATTGAAATAAGTTTTCTGGTTTCGTAGACTTAAACTTATCTCTATTTGGTTCCTTAGACTACGGCTTTTCGAAGTTTTCACTTTTATTTTATTTAGTTATTAAGTTCTTTTATTAGATCATTGACATTCATTTTAATTAGATCTTTAAATTTTAAGATTTACGCTTTTGACCTTAATCGTTAAAATGTTTCATAAATAATTTAAAAGCATTAAAATTTTATAGTTAATTAAGTTTTGCTATTTCTTCATCATTATTAATTTTAATTATAAAATTACATTCCATAATAATTCTTTTTATAATGTTCCAAATATACTGTGAAGGGAAGGGATGTTTTGTGTGGAAGAAAAATGTTGGTAAATATATAACCCTAAAATAGTTATTTATTTTTAACTATGTTTCAACAATTGGGTTTGTATTTATTTTTAACTATGTTATGGGTTTGTATTTAATTTATATAGAAAAATGAACTTGATTTGTATTTACTTTTCTTTTATCGGTACAATAACTTATCGTATATTAAGATTTAAATCTTCAATTTTAAAGAACTGTGAATACTTCTTTCTCTTGGCTATATATATATTTACAATGTCAGTTCAAGTTATCTTCTGTTACATTATATATCAATTATCGCTAAACTATACTCGTTTTCATATTCATATTAGTTTTAACGTAATAAATTTGTTAATTGAATTCAAATATTTAACGTAAGATCCTTTTATAAAAAGATTTTTAAAAATAATAATATTGTCTTATAGGAAAAAAGAATTATCTCATAAGGATGTTCTTAGTTTTTTTTTTTTTTCCACTAATCAATAATAATAACAATAATACCAAAAAGAGATGGCCATTTCTAAATTTGGAGGAGATACAAGTATAGAAAGTATAATGAATCTAATAAAATGTACTAAAACAAAGAAATAAAACATAACTAATTAAAAATTCAAAGATATTACATATATATATATATAAATATATATATATATATATTAATTATTTTACTTAGGTTGAAAATTTGGAGTAAAAGGTTGATTATGAGAAGAGAACAAGTCCTTACAAAGCTCTCCATAAAATCTACACACCAAATCAACAAAAACAGGGCACTTCAAATTCCTCCAACAATACAAAAGCTCTTCCACATCCATCAAGTCTCTCACTTTCCCTTCTTCTATTATCATTTCCACAAGATAATTCTCAAAGCTCCTACAAGCATCTTCCACCTCCTCCATCTCCTCCCACGACGCCACTACTGCGACCTTTCGTCCCCTAATCATCGGAGATGGAAATAGCAGCTTTTCTCTACAATCATTGTCTGACTCTATGCTTTCATCTGATCTCAACTCTCTTACTCTCTTCATCTTCCCTACTCTTTGTAGCCACCGGAGCCACGACCAAGTCTTACGTCCAGGCTTTGATATGGCTCTGGAGCTACGTCGAGGGTGTCGAGCCCAAAGCGATTTGATGGAGAAGGGCTTCTTGATCGGGAATTTGAAGAGATGGAGGAGCTTTGAACATGGTTTTGAAAGCTTGGATTTGAAGGAAACAAGGCCAACTTCCAGTTTCATGTCTAAAATGATTTGAGTTGAAGAGTGTTGTTGAAGAAATTTGGATTGTTAGGTCATTGGTTGTAACAAAAGTATATATATATATATATATATATATATATATATATACATATATATAAAGGGGGAGAAGATCTTT
>JBBPDJ010000003.1:9736734-9765641 GCA_037974625.1 Cucumis cinereus
GAACAAGGGTATATATATATATATATATATATATATATATATATACATATATATTAAGGGGAAGGAGATTTGTTAAGGAAAAATTAGAAGAAGCCTTTGTGGAGTTCACGTTGTTTGTTGCCAAGTCCAAAGGAAAGTGGCATCCCATGAAAATGCTTATTATAAAAACTTTCTGTAGTTTTAGATAATATAATTTTATCGAACTTGAAGGACTAAATGAGAATTTCAAAAGATTCAAAGGACCCAACCCACAATAATATTTTTTGGATTAGGAACCATATGTGTATATTTTATATTACTTCATTTTTAAAAAAAAAAATTCCTTATTTTTTATATTTATTTTTATCTTTGAAATGATGGAAATTTGTTTTTCTTATTTGGCACGGTTACATTCATTATTCTTAATTAATAATGGAACATGATTGGCTGTGTTTAATAATTAATAATTTTAAGAGTTTAGTATTTAATATTATCATTATTGTTAACTCTTCTTCCAATTAAATTATATTTATTATTGTAATTATTGTTAACCACTAACCTTAAATTAGAGAGCATGCACTGTTTTTAGGGTTGGATTATAGTGGCAAAAGGCAATTTGGTTGTGTTGCTACCTAACATTAATGGACTACAAACAAATTTTTGTCTGATTTACCTAATCTCTCTTTGTTCCAACCCCTACAAATATTTAACTCAAAAAATAATAATTAATTCCAAGAATATATAAAAATTAAAAAATAAATAAAATTGTAACTTAAATTTGATGGGTTAATTAATTTAGATGTACTAATTAAAAAATATTGTATCTTTTTAATTATTTCTATGGAACTTCAAAGTTGAATAAATAAAACAATTATTAGCATTTTATAGAGAGAGGAATAACATAGGAGACTCGAACCCATCATTCTAAATTAAGTGATAGATAACAAATATAACACTGTTCCATCTTCAAAAACAAGCACACGCCACCATACATGCATGCATGCATGTGCATGCATACATACAAGGCAAAAACATTATCATTAATTTTTCATTTCATTTTCATCCAAATAACTCACCCATGTTTATACCTTCATCCTCTTCTCTATCAGATTCTCACCCCAAAGCTTCCACTATTTACAATCACCTCTTTACCTCCCACATTTCATTTTTCTATCTTCTCCTTCCAACATCTTCTTGCCATCTAATATCCTCGTTTCTCCTCGTTCTTGCTACATCTCTACTTCGGTTCCCCATCGGTTGCCTACTCGAGACTCTTTTGCTGGAAGAAACCTCACAAGGTGCTTGAAACCCTATGCTTTCGACTGCGCCAACTGTCTTGAATAACCGTCTTCTATTCACTTCCTCCACTAACGAACGATGCAGCAATTGGCTATGTACATCTACTAGTGATCTGTTCCTTGTTAATTTACAACCATCTGTTCCTCTCTTGTCTTTGCGACAAGAGGCAACTCCTTGAGACGACCCTGCTATTGCACATTGGCTCTGCTTGTACACAAGTTGAGCCAAAAAATCCTTGTTTTTTCGGTTCTCAATAGGACAAAATCTTGAGGAATTGTGAATCTTATTGATGTTGTTATGTTTATCTATCTGGACTGAACTCATACTGGTCTCGTACTCGTCGCTGCTGATGTAATTCAAGTTGGAGTACTTTCCCGACACTGATGAGCATTGTGAACTGCTATCATCAAGCGCATCATCTGAAAATAGTGGTTGTGGCATCGTGTCAATCAAATATGGCTTGAGCGTATTGTCCACAGTATAAAACATAGATATTCATTTTTAATGGCATCAGAACCTGTAAAAGAGAAACTCGGGACATACCTGGGAACCAACTAAAACCATTTGATATGTTTTGGTTTGTTCTTGGGGAGGAGATAAGACCCAAAGTTGTTGCTTGGGACGACGAGGAGACCGAGCGGAAAGTATGATGAGATACATTATCATCTTCATCTGCATAGCTGAAGCTGAGGCTATGGTTGGTTAACTCACTTCTATTCCAGTTTGGAACCAGTGCCGATATCTCACCTTCAATCATGTCCGCAATTTCGAACGGCTCCCAATCAGAGATCTCCAATTCTTTCACCATCTCCATTGCCACATCTAATGCTGTGTCGTTAACTATGTCGAAAGGGAAGTATATGTTCCTAAGAGAGCCTACAGACAGGTCAATTATGAAGCAAATGCATCAGGTTTCAATTGTAAAATGTCTGAACACGAAAATGCGAGAAGTTACCATCTTTATCGGCAGTCTGAACTCTAAGAAAGAGGGTATCGTCTTCGGGGTTCAGCTTCCCCGTGATCGTCATGTTGGTCCTGCTTAAACCTTCACCCAAGTGCAAATTCTCCATCTCTTTGGCATTTAGAAATGGCTTCTGGTTTTGAGTCCTCCCCATCGATGAAGGTCTATTTCCATCAACTTTGAGAAAAGGATCGGCCAAGAGTTCCTTTGCAGATGCCCTCATTGAAACCGGCACCAAGCATTTCTTAATAAATCTCTGCGCATCCACATCTTGAATCTTGTACAATGCTGCTGGTAGCTTCCCCTGCACATAGAAAGTGTAGTGTAGGTATTAGATACTTGTTCCCTTCCAAGACCTACATCAACTTTGACTCTTGATCCATTTTCCCTTACCGACGTGACTTTCTTGTAAATCTGTGCAGGATTAGTACACTCGCTATAAGGGTACTCCGAAGTAAGCATCTCTAGGACACACATGCCAAACGAGTAGACATCTACTAGCTCATTGTAATTCTCCTCGTATAATTCCGGCGCCATAAACTCCGGTGTGCCTAGAAAAAAACCAAAAGAATACAAAAGCTCCAGATTAATTTTCAGTTAGAAAACATTAGAATCCATCAAACTTTGGTAATGGAATAATGATGGATCCAAACCTATAACACTGTGAGCAGATCTGGAACCATGAAGTATAGCTGCAAGCCCCAAGTCACCAATCTTGACTTGCCCAAGATGGCCATTCACAAAGATATTATCACACTTCAGATCTCTGTGTATTATTGGAGGGTCGTGTTCGTGCAAATAAATGAGTCCCTGCAGAATCTGCCTCGCCCAGCTCTTAATGGCTCTGATATCAATTCGCCTATATTTCTTTCCGTATCTGCCAGAGAAACAAGGGCGATATTGACCATCAGATTAAACTAAACTTCCATTATAGTAAAGGATGTGGATCAAAACTTACTCTCTGAGCGTTCCAGAAGTAAACAGTTCAGTAATGAAGTTAAAGGTTTTGTGATCAACATCAATCCATGAGGTGTAGAATCGCATGATCGAGTCGTGCTTAAGTGTGCTAAGTAGATGAACCTCTGAATACAGCCGTTGCAAATCCTCGGGCGATCGGAGGACCTCGTTGAGTTTCACCTGACTCCACGCCACCTCTATTCCAAGAAACTCATCAATGGCTTTGTACACTGTCTTCATGGCCCCTTTTCCCAAAACTTCTTCGAACTGTAATACATGTCCATGAAATTATTAGCAAAAAAACTAAACCAACAGTTGTGCCATTCTTGCTTCAAAAGTTCATTCAACTTGTTACATCTTACCTAGATCATGTTCGGCACACCAAGATTTATTCCATAAAACATAATTAGAAAAATGCAAGACCCGTTTAAAAAGCTTATAAATACTACTTCTAGTGGATTTCTAGTGGATTTCTTTGTTTTGTTATCAACCTTTCAATGATGGTTTTCAAAGTCAAAAGTATCTTTTCAAAAATATGTTTTTGGAATTTGGGATTTGGCTAGGACTTCAATTAGTACTTTAGGAAAGATGAAAATTATTGAAAAGAAAATGTGAGAAAACAAACACACTCTTCAAAAACCAAATGATGTGTCAAACAAGCGAGTCCCAAAACTGACTTTTTTCCCCCTTACAAAACCAGAACAAGGGAGGGGCTCTTTTTGAAGTACTTCAGTTCATCACTTCCAACAAAAGCAACCAGTTGTTCTTACTTAAAGCAGGAAAACACTAAAGCCTTCTCTAACAATTTAAAAAATTACATAAAAAGAAAGCACTTAGATTCAAAAGAGCTTAAGCAATCATCAAAGACCTTAAAATATTCCCAACACAGAAACTATAAACTAATCATCACCAAAAAAGGATTAAACAAACCCAATTACTTTACAAAACCACAATCCAAGTTCCATGCAGAAACGAAAACCAAAAAAGGCAGCACAAGCAAGTTGCACATATAATAAACAACCCCATATGTATTATTAGATATTCAGATTCTCACAAAGACTTTGCTCCCTTCAATCAAAACTACGATTAAACAATTAAACAAACAACAACTACTACGTAATAACAAGCATTTATTAAACACAAGTCAATTAGAGGGAAAAAATAGATTGAAGAACTGAAAACCAAAGAAGATTGAGCAAAATTACTTACACGGCCGTAACGACATGTCGGATCGGTCTCAACGTACCCAAATTCCGATTTGCAATCATGGAGGTTGCTGGGATTCCCAGCTCGAGTATTCTTTAACATAATCGACGAACAAATAAAGGGTTTAACAGAAAGAGGGAAAAAAAGAAAAACTTAAAAAAGAAAGAAAAAAGGCGATAATCAAATCGAAGGCGGCGGTGGCGGCGGAAGGATGAACTAAATGCCCGGCTTTCCGTCGTGATTCTCGTAAGAAAAGTGGCGGAATAAAACCCAAAAGAGCCTTGAATAATCAATTCTAAGCATAATACATCCCATCCCAACCGCCGTACTGGAGCGTTCGAAGTTTCCGATCTTCAAAACCATTTAGGTCGAAAGGTTCCAGTTCTGTAATATGTATAAGAACCCAAAAACAGTATTTTGGTTCTGTGGGTTGTGTTTGGCAAGTGAGAAAAATGAAATTAAGATGGAAAAGAAAGGTCAAAATGAGAAATTAAAGAGAACCCAGATGAATTAATTGGGTATCGTTTGTTGGGTGCTTCTGTATTTAAAGAAAAGCACTAGGGAACTTGAAGAATTCTGGCCATGTTTGGCTGAAAGCATCTACGGCTGAGAAAATGAGAAAGAGAAGAAGAAGAAGAAGAAGAAGAAGAAGAAGATGAAAGAGCAGAGCAGACGAAAAACAGAGATGGAGAATTTTGAAACGGAAACAGGAAAAACAAAAAATAGATTAAACAACAAATTATGGGAATTATTCAAAATTCGGATTTTATTTTGTTTCTTCCTTTTTTATTCTTTATTGAGAGTCATCATAATATAGAGACAGAGATATTAGAGATGAAGACGGAGATGAAACGGGATGACACCGCCAGTGAACAAGATGCAATGGTGGAGCCCATAAAAAATATTAATAAATTTTAATTTTTTTAGGGACGAATCAAGTTGGAACAAAGGACGAATCCACCCATGGAAGAATGTCCAAATCTTGGAGCGTGACAGAGTTACATCGACGGTTAATCAAAAGGTTCCAGATGATTTGTGAATTAGTTTCAATGTAAAGAAGATGATATTTTAGGTTCAAGAACTTGAGAAAGACCTTTATATATGGTAGTGATCTCAATAAGCTTAAAAGCTTAGATAAAAAGGAAAATGTGTGTCCTTAGTAAGCATAGCATAATCGAGCACTTTAAGTTACGAATAATGGCTTCAATCCTTACTTTACCATGTACTATGTACCGTCTACTACTATTGTATTTTGTTCATGAATCCCTTTCTAGTAGTTTTTAAGAAGTGACATGACATTGTTAAGTTTACATTTTTAAATGATTTGACCAAAAGTATCTCAATGAGTATAACTTGATTTTCATACGAGCGTGTGATTCGAATTTGGTCAAAATGTATCAATTTTTTTTCATATTTATGATTTAGTTTATATGCTTATATATTGCATTAGTTTTAATTTGGTTTAAAATTCTGTAAATAAAATTATATATATATATATATAATTTTATTTAAGGTTAAAAATCTAAACTTTTATAGAAATAACAATTTAGTCTTGAAAATTTTGTTTGTAATGATTTTGTCCTTGAAATTTTAATTTTGTAACAATTTAGTCTCCCTACTTTAAAATTTGTAACGATTCAGTCTTTATTGTAAAAATGAGTGTGAAAATTTAATGACATTTCTTGCATAAATGAATCGATAAACTAAGTAGAGACTTATACTTTTATAAAATACTTAGGGTGGACATTAAAACCGCAGAAATTGAACCGAACGTCAAAATCGAACCGCATATACAAATTTTAAAGTACAAAGACTCATTTAGTTTATCGATAAACGTCTGCATCATAAATTAATAAAAATTGACATCAAAACTTCATAAATTATATTTATTGATGATTAAATTGTTACAATTTGAAAGTACAATGACTAAATTGTTATATACCAAATTTCATGGACTAAATGGATAAAAAAAAAATTAAAACTACAAAGATTATATCATTATAAACCAAAGTTCAAAAACTAAACAGTTATTTTTGTGAAAATTTGAAAACCAAAAGTACTTTTTAATTTCTTTTAATTAAATCATCACACAATAAACTGATATAATTATCCAAGCAGAAAATAGCACTTCGTTACCATATAAACCAAGGGCTTAATTAAGCCAATATATAAGCCAACGGAATTTTTTTTTTTCAAAATAAATCAATAAATAACAAACTTAAAATTTTGTATAAATTTAGAAACTAAAATAATTCAAAACTCAAATTAGAGGAACTAAAGCTTTATTTGATTTTAATTTTCTTTTCAAATTTTTTTTATTGACACAGTTACATTTAGATGTTATTTATTTATTTATTTTGATTTTGATTAAAATTTTCACATTAACAATTAAATTGATTAAAAAACTCATATGAATTATCAACATTTACTCGCTTTTTGTAACGAGACATTTTCTTTCATATCCGTGACATGCATATATGACATCATTATACATCAATGATAGGGTTTAAATAATTTTGTTGGTAAAGTATATGTTTTGAAATTGATTGTATACATGAATACTTATATAAATGAATTTTCAAATCAAAATTGTCAAAAATTAAGAGAACTGTATAAAGTTAAAAAAATTGTGATTAAAATTGATATAACTCGTAAATTTAAGAGTGGACACGTCAAGGATGTTTGACTTTTTGGTCCATGCCAGATCAGCCAACGCTTTAGCAAGTACTGATGAGTCCTTCCATCAAATCTACTTTTTTGTTCTTATTTTTTTTCATTTTTTTGTATTTGTGTGTCCACATTTTAATTGCCAACTGTCCCCACTCAATCACACTTTTAGATAAGATGGTATTTCTTTTTTCCTTAAAGATAAGACAGTAATGTGTTTGAATATTTGTCTTTTTTTAAAATATATAAAAAATATATATATGTTGAATATTTTATTTTTCTCATAAATTATATATACATATATATATATATATACACTATATTTTTTTCACAGTAGTAACATCACTATAACTGTCTTCATTGAGCTCATAATAGTTACACCGATCTGTTCAACACTGTACTTCGATTTTACTCTTCGAAAAATGAACATCGACTCTAACAATTTTGTCTTTATTTACCAAAACAACCATAAATGTTTCAAAAAAGATCAGCATACGGCATACAAAAAGACAATTCTGTAGATGAAAGATTCACTATTGGATAGCTTGAACTCTTTTACTACTGGAATTGACAAACCGCAAGCTAACAAGGAAGGGAGCTGCTATTGAATCTGGTTTTAGATAGTTGGAAGGCAGAAGCAATAACATGATAGGAATAATTGATTTCATAGAGATCACATCACAATAGGATGAATACAGAGACTTCGGGTGGGCGACTTGTTCATTAGCATTAGGAGAGGGTTCCACGAGGTACTTTATGGTCCATATGTCTTTTTCTCCTGAATATAATTTAGTTTAAAATTAGTTTAGCCATCATCCTAGTCAGCTTTCCGTTAAGTTACTAACGGTTTTGTTATCTCAAGGACTAAAATTGAGCATTGTTAAAATCTCATGAGCAAAAGTGTTAAATTTTAAAATATAATTACCAAATAGAAACTAAACTCAAAACCTAGGGACTATCAGGGCATTTTACCCGATATACTTTTATTTTTATGACAAAGTATGAACTTTATTTTTCTTAAGAAGAGAAGAAAAAAATGCTCCCATCAATTTTGAAAGATAGCTAGGACCTATATTGATAGAATGATATTTGTCTTAACTACCTATGAACTAAAAATAAAAATATATGTGAACGATATTTTCGTAATCTTTTTATGATCGTACCAATATAGTGAAGTTTAATGAACTCGAACATAACCTTCAAGAAAAGTCATTGTAGTACAACGTCGTTTAAACTTATATATTTATTGGAAACTAATATCTGATCTTTTTTAGCTCATTTTTAATTTAATGACTCGATTCATAGTATGAAGCTCATTTGTGAACATTGTAGAGTGACCTATATTAATAGATATTGCATTATCATAATAAAATCTTGGTTGGTTGGCTTGTTGATTTCAATTTTTTAAAAATGTTATATTGGAGCTATATAATTCATTAATTAAATAGTTAAATAGCTAATATTTAATAAATATGCCCTTTACTCTCTTACATTATTTTAGAAATTTGGGTGATTTAAGTTATACATCTTACATTAATATTATTTTCTTTTTTTGTGCTATGTCCAATTTTTTTTTTAGTTTAATTATATTTAACTAAAAGATGAATGATATTGGAACTATGAAATTAATTGACTGTCCTAAGTTGTTTAAAAATATTTTTCATATAAAAACTTTATTTTTAAAATATTTGAAAATATTTGGACAATTCACATTATTAAATTCTTTTTGTTATTCTTATGCATGGGTTCAATAATAACAAGAAAATATGGTGAATTAATAATTACATTTTATTATAAAAAAGATAACTCCACGAAACAAAAAAATATAATAAGCAACGAAAGAACCAATGTAAATATAATATAAACAACAAATATTTTAAGTCGTTTAAAAAAATTTCAATTATTTTATTTATTAATTTATTTTTAAATTTTTGTTAGAAGTGGATTTTAAATTTTAAATGTGCTATCATTTCTTCTACATTCTAATAAACTCTACTAAATTAATTAAATATCTTAAATGCAAGTTGAATTAATTGATTCATATATTGGAATAAATAAAATAATACTCTCCAAATTGTTAGATTAATTTAACACGTTTGTTTCTATAAACAATTGGTTTAATATATATATATATATATATATATATATATATATATATATATATCAATTGTTATGTAAATACAAGTTTATTTGAATGGAATTTAAGTGGAAAGTTCAAATTAACTTAATTAAATTTTTTATGCAATTTAAATAAGAATATAAAATTTCAAATTTACAACTAATTATAAAGACACTTTGACCTAATATAAAACTATTCTCAAAGCAAATATAAGAAACACGTGTTTTTTTTAATATTATTTAAAGAAGGTTCTAATAATATTATGAACATTTTGAAGTTTTAAAAATATTTTACACTCCAATTCTTCGAAATAAACATTACAATCTTAGATTGATGGACTCAAATAATTCATCTTTAAATTTGAATTTCTATCGAAGAAAAAAAAAACACCACAAAAAAATTGGTTAATATGGAAAATTATTTTAAATGACAAAACTATTGAAAATATATATCAATATTGCAAAAAATTTTAGTATATCAGTATCTATTAGCATATTTAACTATGATTGATGATAGTAGCTTATCAGTGTCTATCAAAATCTATCAGTGATATTTTGTTATATGTGTAGATATTTTGGTTCATTTTGCTATATTTGAAAACAACCCTTAAAATGTTACGTTGATCCTATAATTTGAAGTTTGTTTAATTTTAGTTCTTATTTTGTTAATTGTCCAACTTTAATATTTCATATACTTTTCAATAAATCTTAAATTTAGTCTCTAATGTTAGTTTATTGTTGATTTTATTAAAATCTTTTTGTTATTTTTTATCATTTTTACTGTAAAATTGGAAAACACGTTCACATGGTAAATTATTCATTGCATGAAAATTATTAGGTTTAATTCATATTTTGATCCCCAAACTTTGTATCTTGTTTTATTTTAGTCCCTACACTTTTAAAAAGGGCATATTTTGGTCTTTGCTCTTAGGGTCTCGTTAACTAATGATGAGATTACTTCTATATTTGGATGACTAGGTTGACAAATAAGATAATCACTTTAAAAAATCTAGGATTTTAATTTTTAATTAAAACTAGATGATAAATTGATGTTTTATCGAAGAACTCAAAACGTCATTTTGCTTTCAATATTTTGATTGTTGTCATTTTGACCCATTGACATTTTACTTTACTTTCTCAACTCATACACTAGATAAGTCCATGTCATTCTGATTCAATTTAATTAATATGATGAACATAAAACCTAATCATCTAAATATAGAAACTACATCGGCATTCCGTTAAAAAGTTAATGAAATCCTAAGTGCAGGGACCAAAGTAATTTTTCTAAAAAAGTTTGAATACTAAAATAAATGTTTTTAAAAGTGTAAGAATCAAAATAGAACAAGATACAAAATTTAAGAATCAAAATATGATTTAAACTAAATTATTATTATTAATAAAAAAAATTATGGTAAAAATTAGATTTGAGGGACTAAATTTAAAGAAAATTTGGAGAATTAAAGATGAAAAAAATTGAAAAAAGGATTCTAACCAAAATTAAATTATTTGAAGCCTAATATTAAGATCATCATCTTTTTGGCTCCTTATGCTCTATTTGTCAAAACTCAATTCAAAACCTCCTCCATCATAAACCAATTACAAACAAGGAAGTTATCCATTTTCATTTTCAAGGTTTTTTTATTATTACTATTTATTTATTTATTTATTTATTTATTTTTGTTTATATACCATTGAACAAGAGAGAAAATTGAAGGCAAATATTAAATAATTGAAGAGAGAGAAAATGCTAAAATTGTTTTTTTTAAGACTTATTAGGTACATTTATCCTATTTTAATCTTGGTTTTTAATTATATATCAATCTATCAAATCATTTAGACCACGTTTAGTAATTATTTCGTTTTTAAAGTTTTTTTTAATGTTTAAATATATCTCGTAATCTCTCTTTCTTAAGATGAGACTATCTTCAATTTTTAGTAAACAAATTTATGTTACTAGCCAAAATCCTAAAATATAAATATGTTTTTTTTTTTTTAATTTCCAAAATTTCGTTTGATTTTTAAAAACATTGATAGAAAATATATAACAAAACAAGAATTTTTTAAGGCAGAATATTGTTTATAAACTTTAATTTTCGACAGCTTAAAAAAAAAACTAGATGATTACCGAATGCCTTAACTTTTAAGACAAATAAACATTGTCTTTTTTTTTTCATTGATAGAACTATGTTCAAGTTGACTGAAAGTTGTTATATTCAAACAGTCGTGCCAACTTATTAAAGTTCAAACTTACTATCGAACTTTGTGTAATGTGTTCAAGACACTAAGTTGAATTATGAAGTATGAAATTAATATATTGGATTTAAAAAATTATGAATATATTGGATTTAAAAAATTATACGATAGGAGTGCAAAATTGTAATATAGATTTCTTTAATAAACGTGTAAATTTTTAATAAAAACAATATTAAATTTGAGTTATTTAACACCTACGTACCCAACATATTTACAGCAAATCTATTTAACACAGACACAATAATAAGAGAAAAGACATGTTTTAATTCAAGTTTTTTTTTTTTTTTTTGATGTTAAATAATTGATTGGAGGTTATTCAAATAAATAAATATAGAAAATAAAAAATGCATAAAAGTTTTAATGACATATACTTAGAGAAAAGGAGATGATTTTTTAAAAAATTAGAGAAAAGTAGTTAAGAAGAAGAGAATTCAAATTTAAAATGAACTACTTTTAGATTAAATTAATTAATTAATTAATAAATTATCTTAAAATAAAAAAAAAGTTTTAAAAAATAAAAAATAATAATGTGGAAGAGAAATAGAAGAAAATGTGGTTGGGTTGGTGCATATAATCATCATTAGATTCCCCATTGAAGGTACCATGGGGAGTGACAGCCACTGAATTTTACAAATATTGATGAACAAAATTAAATGGTCAACTCTCCAATTAATATCCATTATTTGCTATCACTATTTCATTGCCACCACCAAATTTTTCGTCTTTTCTTTTTAATATCTCAATTCTAAATCTTCAAAATTATTTTATATTTTTCAAAAAATTAAATTATATAAAAATAATACGCTTCATCTTTAACATTTGTTTCAAAATACTCTTACACTCTCAAAATAATACAATATTACCTTTAAACGTTCATAGACGTTTCAAAAAATACCACGAACAAAAATTGAGACATAAAATAGTGTAGTAAGTGACGTAGATCCCATTGAAGAATTTGAGGGGTAAAGCAGAGTTCCATAATTAAGATTTTTACGAGATGAAATGTGTGGAATATTTATAAAGATTGTGTTTGATTCCTTTACTTTTTGTCTTAATAATTGAGTTACAATGTTGTTAAATAGAGGTTTGAAAGGAACTGCCATTTTTATATGATATGGCCACATAAACAGTACAATGCCATTTTTGTTTAAGACGAATATTTTTTTTTTTTTTATATTTATAACATAATACCACTGTTATCTAGAAGCGATGAATTTACGTGTGATAAGACGTCAACAAAATTTGAAATCTCTCGACCGAAGATTTTAGTAAAACTATAATAATGGAGCTTCAATAAGTGCATATTGCATTGTTGTCGTCCATTTTTTTTTTAAAAAAAAAAATAAATAAATTGTGTATCTTGTTTCTAAATATATAGTTACATATTTATTTTATCTTTTCAAATATTATACTTAGTTGTTTTAAACCTAATAATTAAATTTTCATTTAACAAAAAATGTGATATATTTTCTGACTTAACAAACATGATTCATCACATGAGAGCTTTATCATCATGAACACTATGCCATGTGGGCTCACTCGATGCTAGCGGCTCATGAAGGGAAAGACTTACTTAGTTGACCTCTCGAGACTGAAAATCCAAGAAACTGTTATGTGCACATATTGAAGTTGGTCCTAATCATTTAAGGTCCATGTTGTTGTGTGTCATATGCAAAAATCGATAGTTATGGATCTCCTATTAAACGACAAACAACACTACAAATACGAGACTCATGTGAGATCACACCATATAAGTAACTTAAGCATCAAAGTGTGTCAGACATATAACATCATACCAAAATGTAAATATCATCGAAAAAAGTGGATAATGTGATGGATAATATAGAATTGACATTTTAAATTTTTTTTTTTAAATTTTTTTTTTTTTTTGAAAAAAAGGAATTAGTGCAAGTTGAATTGAAATTAAACATAATGGTTGAAATAAGAGGTTCCGGTTATGACTTTTCTGTCCGTTTCTTTGTCTATCACCATAGCCGCCTTCCATCTTCATCATCATCATCATCATCATCATTCACAACTCCATTTCTATTTTTCTTTTTCTTTTTTTCTTTTCTAACATTTTATTTTCACAATTTTTCTAAAATATAATTTTTTATTAAATTCCGTAAAGTTTTAGAAGTTTATGTGGTTGGATTTAATTAGCAAAATATTAAAGACTACGTATTTGTTATACATTTGAAAAAGTAGTTAAGAAAGTGATCCACTTTGAATACTATAGAACTAACCAATGATTTTGATTTTAAATTATCTCTGATACGTGCATTTAAGTCGTTAAGTCGGGTGTGTTAACTCTAGTTTAGCTTTTTTTAAAAAATATATTAGTGAAGAAAAGTAATATGAGTGGTACCAGTGTGTTCTTGTGAAAATATTTATTTGCAATTTCATAGAGTTTATTTGTACTTATTTTATTTTCTGATTTATTTTACCTTGTAATGGATGTTAGCACAAATATGTCAACTCCTTTTTTATTAATATTATAATTTATACCAATTGTTCTTTTGATTTCTTTCGAGATTCAATTTGAAAAATAAATAAATGGTGGAGAAGGAAGGGATGTGAGAGATTTGAGTTTTGGAGGAAAAAATGATAAAATTGTTTTTTAGATTTATTTGATTCAAGTGTCTATATTTATGTGTTGCCATAAAATAGTTTATATAATAAATTAGCAAAATTTCTTGGTTATTTATCAAATTAATTAATATGATGAATATAGATACTAATCATTCAAATGTAACAGCCACATCATCATTTCGTTGAGAGTTAATGAAATTCTAATGACAATGACCAAAGTAAGTTTTTTTTTTAAGTTCAGAGAATAAAACAGACGTTTTTAAAAGTTTATGTATCAAAATAAGATTTAAACTAATTATTTTTTTTTAGATTAAGCGTTTCTCTAGATTTCGGAGCTTTCCACGTGAAATTTTTTTATTTTCTAGTTTTGTTGTCGTTGTTTTATTATTATTATTATTATTTTAATTTCTCACTTTCTTTCAACTCATTCTTCTTATAATGGTGAGGGATTTTTCATTTCAATAAAAATATCTCATCGTCTCATATTTTTTTAGGTAAAATGCTTAAATTCCGACTCCATTTATGTATATACTAAACAAAATATAAATATATTTCATACAAATAATTAGACCATAAAACATTTAAGACTTTCATAATTTTTTTCTCAAATAAATTATAGCTATAATATATATATATATATATATATATATATAATTTTTAAAATCTATTTTTTAAAAAATAAAAATTGACTAAAAAAATCAAATGTGTTATAAAAAAATGTTAAAAAAGAAGTACATAATATTATCAAATCCAACATTAATTTTTACTACATTTACACAACTAAAAAGAGTAGTTGTCAAATTAATTACATGGTAACTCAAACTTAATACTAATTGATTATCACCTAATTTGGTTGTACGTACATTTGAATTACATAATTAATTAATATCAACCTAAGTTTAATAGATTAAAATATAAGTCACCAATTAACTAAGAAAATCTTATATTAAAATTTATTCTATTTTTTAAAAGAAATCTCAAATTCATAATTAATATAATAAAAAAATAGTTTTTGAGTGATATGGAAAGGTTCAACGAATCTAAATATGCGAAAAAAAACATAGTTTTATCCTCAATCATTCAAAATATATGCATAATGTTTTAAATATACAAATTTAGTATTGTCAACTTTTAGGTTTGGATAATTTTCATATTTTCCGCTTTTAAAATGCTTAATTAATAATTTAGAGATTAAATTATGTCTTCACAATTCTTAAAATTTAGAAGGAAAAAAAAAGAAATTAAAACTTATAAATATGAAAAATGATGAATTAAATAAATATAAAAAATTAAAAATTTAGAGATTAAATTAGAAAGATGTCAAGCAACTAGGTGCATGATTTTTGATGGAAGGTACGTGGAAAAAGCACGTGATAAAAAAGGAGAGTTAAATATTAAGAAATTGTAAATATCTTTTTTGACTTCAACATTTATTTAAAATATTTAATTATGCATTATAAAAAAATATATACATAGCTCAGGAACGCTTCATTTTCGTCCTTAAATAATCGGACGGCTGTGAAGGACCCAACCATCACTAGACCACTGGTGCTTGATTTTAATGATGCACCAGTCGGGAATCGAACCTGGGTCTGTACCGTGGCAGAGTACTAATCTACCACTAGACCACTGGTGCTTATTGATAGACAACATTAATATTTATTTATTTTTATGTTCCAAATATAAAAGCTTTTCAATAAAAGAAAAAAAAAAAAAAAAAGAAATGTGAAGTTTTTTCCATGGACTTGAATAGTAAACCAAAGAAGTTCGACGGCCAAGTTTCAGATACCATCTCTAGTGAATTTGTCGGTAGTATTGATAGAAAAAGACAAATCAAACAAACTTGTACAACAAAAGCTAAATTTAAAAAAGAAAACTTTAATGTTGAATGTATAAAATACGGTGAAAATATGAAATAAAAAGTTGAAGAAAAGAAAAATTAAGTGAACAAAAAAAAGAGTAAGAGATACATAGCCAAAGTTGAAAAATTGTAGACTGTGTATGAAAAAAACCAAAAAAAAATGTGGAAATAATGTTTAAAAAAAAGTGCAAAAACATGTAATTAAAAAACAATAAATATTATAAACTCACTTGCTGGTGTGTATTTAAGTAAAAAAAAAAAAAAAAAAAAAAACTACAAAACTCTTATCAATTCTCACTTTTTCAATCTCAAACCTCAAAAGTAAGGTTTGTTTTCCACCTATTCTTTTATAATAAAAGATGAGAAATAAAAGAAGAGAGACAAATGTGATATCTCGTAGAGGTTGAACTAAAATTTAGATTTAAAAAATTTAGAGTTTAGGATTTAGGATTTAGGGTTTCAAAAATTAAATTTCAAATTATTATTTTATTTTATGTGCATACAAATGAAATATTGGAAATGATTTTTTCAGATAAAATGATATCATGTTTTTTTAATTTCTTTAACATCAATTCTTATTATTTTTAGATAAAATGTAATTTTCGTCCATGATTTTTTTTCATAAAAATATAGTTTTTAACGTGAATAGATTCTTAGCGACACAAAAAATAAAAATCTATAATCACTTCAACGTGAATGAAAAAAAAAAAATTTACTGAATTATTTGATAATGTGAAATTACTCGAGATGGAATGCATATACATGTTGGTAGCCCCTTTTAAATTTTAGATTTGATATAGATAGTAAATAGCGATTTTTATTTTTATTACCTGACTTATGTGAGTTTTTTTTTTCTTTTAACGTGATTTGATAAAATCCAAATCTAGATTTTTATTTTAAAAACAAAACTGTCATTTAACGTGATTTTTCGTAGTAAATAGATAAATGTTTTGTGTAAATTGTAGTGGGTGGTAATTTGAGTTTAGAGATTTGTGAACTTGTTACATATTTTTTCAGTTTTCAGATATGTAAATTTGTCACACAAGTCTAACTCAAGTGATATACCGATATACAATTGATACAACTGATGCATCTTATACACACTTAATATACATGATATACAATTGTTACACTTGATATACACTTAGACACATCTAATACACATATTTATATACATAAATGTTGAAATGACAAAATATTAAAGGTTTTTAATTTAATAGCAATTAAGTAAATATGCCAAATGACATTAGGATAAACAAATCAACATGATATTTTTGTAAATAAGTTGATGTTTATCAACTTTAGGGTCAAAAAACGTTAAACATTTTTTTAGGAGGTGTTTGGGGTAAGAAGCGAGTTATTATATTCATAGGTTATTATACTTGGGTTACCATAGTTTGTATTAAGGTGTCAATTATTTTAGTTTGAATTAGAATAGTATGTATTTGTGATCTATATTTTTACAATAAATATATATTTTTCTTCCTAATTGTTTAACAAAATTTCAAAATCTTTCAGCATAAATTCAAATATGTGGTATTTCAAGTGTATATCAAATGTATACCAAGTGTATATTACGTGTATCAAGTGTGTATCGGGTGTATATCTAATGCGTACCAAGTGCATACCAAGTGTGATATAAGTCAGGATGCCCTTGTGTTACCTCCGGGACCAATCACACGTTTAAGAGTCAAGAAACTACGGTTAACGTTGAATTCTCACATTCAAGAGAAAGTGAACTCAATTGCAGAGATTCGAGCAACAATTACTATTATTTAACAATTCAAGAAAAAAGGAATTTTTTTTTTTATTAACGTAAGAGGTAAATATTATTTAACATAATTGTGAACATGCAAAAATAAATAAATAAATAAAAGGCAAACAATTCTCATGACCACTAACCACATTAAGATATTTATATAAATCATGAACCCTATATCAATTTGAAATACAAATATTGAAAGAGCTTTGAACAACAAATAATAAAATATTCAATATAAAAGCTTATCATCATTTGTCTTCAACGTATGAATCCCTATCAACTTGGCTATATTTACAAAAAAAAAAAACTTTGAAAAAAATATATATATTTTATAAATAACAAAATTTCTTGCAAATATAACAATATCACAATCTATATGATATTAAATATATATTAATATAGACTACCATTTATATCTATCTAATATCAATGATATTAGATAGTGGTTTATCTTGGTTTATCGCGGTACATCATTGATAAACTATAATATTTTACTATATTTTATAAATATTTAAGTTCATTTTAATATATTTTTTTAAAATGAAAAATAGAAATTTCAAAAACCAAGTATGGTAAAAATTAAACATTTGATAATGGTAAAAATTGAAGGATCAAAATTAGTAAAATGGAAAGTTCAAAGCATTGAAATGTAATTTTATTAAACTCAAGAATTCTACGACAGTTGGTGAGAAATAAAAATATTTAATTATTTATATAATAATTTAAAACAAGTTCCAAATTAATAATTATTGGTTTCAGTGAGTTTATAACAAATATTCATTAAATTAAAGAAGAAGAAAAAATCAAGCTCAGGAACGCTTTATTTCGTCCTATTAGATCGGACGGCTGTGATGGACCCAACCATCACTGTCAGCGTTAATTCTCATCAATGCTTGATTTAAATGATGCACCAGCCGGGAATCGAACCCGGGTCTGTACCGTGGCAGGGTACTATTCTACCACTAGACCACTAGTGCTAGTTGACTTTTGTTGTAATTATATAATAATTTATCTGATAATGTTTAGATATTCGTTTAATGATGTAACAACATTCAAAGTTTAAAAGGTCAATGTATAAAATATATATATATATATGTGGAGGTCTTTAAAGAAATATCAATTGGTTGATGCTCATTAATGTTCTTAAGAAAAATTTAATAATAATAAATAAATAAAACATATTACACTTGTTAAACAAGTTAAAATTAAAAATGTTTATCCTTTAGATTGTATTTACATTACTTTTTTTTCTAAAAAAATTAATGAAAAATGTTGATTCAGCTTTCTAATTGATATCAAACCCATAGAAATAGGTTGTGGATATAAGTTATTGGAAGATTGGATTAATTAAAGTAATTTTTCTTCTAAACAACTACCATTTTTAATTAAAGATATTTATTTATTTTGATTAATTTAAACATTTTAGGGGTTAAAACCCTAATTTTAACTTATCATTAAGTAAAGTTATTATCTGTCAACGTACATCTCTGGAAAACAAAGGTACAATCCTTACTTTGCGACTGTTGTAACTATAAAAAAAAGTTACGACTACGATAGTTAAAAGTATTAAACAAGAGTACTGTTTTAATATTTCACAACTAATTTTTTAAGTTCGGTTTCTATATACAAAATTGGTGAAACAAACATTGAACTCTCCAACATTAATTATTTATATTACATACCCAAATACACATTAATCATCTCAAACATTCAATAAACACAAAACTTTAATGGCAACGACAGGTTTCAGTGGCGTCTCCGCGTCGTTCATGTTTGCCTCACAACCCCATAGTCGAGTCGCTAGTTTGCGACATTTGGGGGATGATTGTTGTAAGAATGTTTTGTAGCGATCTATAATGTCATTCTTTTGAATGTTGAGAGATCAAAGATGTAGCTGAACAAATATTCCATTTTGATAATGGAAAATACCTGTCCTTTTAAGATTTGATGCATTGTACTGGAACAACAACTTATATGAGAAAGAAAATGAAAATCAGTGAAACGAATCGTATATTATTCCAAGGAAAATGCAGTACCTCCGCCAATGAGTCTGATTGCTCTCTGCAATTGAATAGCAACAGAAGAGCGTCCCTCAGCCATGGCAGTATCGCATGATCACTCCTCAACAGCTCCATAGTCGTAACTCGTAAGAAAGGTCAGGCTACGCAATCACCGAGCCTGAATGAAGCTTAATCCGCCATTTTCACTCGGTAGCTGAGCTTTGCTGCTCCGCTTGAAGAGCCATTTCTTTCTCTCCATGCGCCTTTGAAGGAGGAAGCTTAAATACTGAGCGAAGAATGAAGTGGAAGGGCAAATTGGCAGAATAGTGGGAGTTACTAGTAGCGTCGAACTATATTGCAGAAACCCCCTTTGTTTTTTTGTTATTTCCACAAACGATCCAGAATTGCATTAAATGATGTTTTTTCAAGAAAAACAAATAAATATAATAAAATAAGATTGAAATTTGTTATTGCTACATCTGTAAATAAGTTAAATGATGTGTATCAGGTCCATCACGGAGGAATGTAAAATTTTCTATATTTATAAATAAATTAGTTCATTTTGCTATATTTAAAAACATCTCATATGTCACACCCTCCCAAATTTGCCCGTACAAACCCAAGAGAAAATGTGATTTAAACAAGATAAATGTCAACATCCCAAGTTGGGGTGACATTCTGACACCTAGAAGGACTTAACTTATCAACGTTTGGCTACGTGTCTTGATTAACTACTTAAGCGTTTTGATTAAATTAGACAATCCATGCGACAACAACTCAGCATGACAAGATGTAAGCACTCTCTCACTCTCTATGCCACAAGAAGTCAGACAACAAAGTAAGTCGAGACAGGATGCTCATAAAATGCTACAAACACATCAAAACTACACAAGACACTGAGTAAAGACGCTAGGAGTTAAATTATGTGAAAAGCCTTGGAAGCAGCAAAGGGTTGGGATGCATAGGAGGCAGCAAACGGTTCTGGACGTATAGCTACGAGTGTGACCAGGCGTGCAAGTGAGCAGTTAAGAATGTCGTCGCATGACACCTTGTCACCACTTAAAATCGAGATAACATTTAAATTTTCCAATGTGTGTGAATAGGAAAAAGACACAAGTAAGTGGTGGTCAGGAATCCCGAAAAGTTGAACGACGTGCGGTGGTAAGCGATGCCCATGCTACCTTGTCTGGACCTACACCTATATATAAATGGATGGAAGAGTGTTCAAAGTTAGACACTCGAAATCTGAAAAAAGTGAGAAAAAAAGCTTTCAAAAGGCAGTCTTGAGTCAGGGATTACAACATTTTTTAGAGATGAAAAAATCTGGAAAGAAACAAGGCAGAGAGTCCTTGGTGAATCCTAAACAGAAAGCAAAACGTATCCATTGTACTCGTGTTAGAATTAGTGAGAATTGAGACACAAGTATTGTCTATAACAAGAAAAAAAATTGTGTTTTGTGTATTGTAACTCACGTTGAACTCAGGTGTCAAGAATCGATTAGCTGAAGGAACGGGTAAATTGCCTTCTAACTTGTTTTACATATTAGCTCAAAGTAAGGGCTAAGGAAATGTATGGGTTATGAGACACTTAAACTAATTCTGAGACTTACAAATCATTCTTAAATTCTTGACAAAACGGACAACACTAGTGCACTACACGAAAAAGGTCTATGATAGCTTCGATAATACACTATAATACGTCTATTATAGCGTTTCATGCAAAGTCGTGACAACCCACTATTAAAAGTGACCATAAAAAATTACTATATTTTGATTTATTTTATAGATCTGAAAACCGCTCAAATGAACAAATAACAATTTTAATAATGCACTAAAAAATAAATGCATAGGGTTGAATTTAAGAATTTTGGGTATTCATATTTAATACAAGAAAAAGGCAAATGCAATAACTCTCTCTCCAATCACTAAAAGAGAATTAAATTGCAATTCTTGTATCTTTATAATATATTTTACAAAACTCAATTGAATAGAATTGTTTGATTTTCAAGCTGAAAACTATCTTGAACAATCAAATAATATAGTAAATATAGTACATAAAAAAAAAAAAAAAGAGAACAAAACTTTATATGTTGAAGGAAAATTTTGAGGCTTTTTTTTAATTAGTTAAAAAAAAACTCAATATTTCTAAAAAAATCAACTAAACAATGATCCACCTGTATCACCTCTAGTTATTGTATTGTGTATATGTCCAAATTCTTATTATTTCCTCTTTAATTCATTTTCCCACCCTCTTCCAAGGAATCTAAGTGAATTAACAGATCTAAATCCCTTTTCAAAAACGAATAAATTACAGACATTTGTGATTTACTCCTACACAATTCTCATTTGCCTGCTCAACAAAGGCTTGGGTAAAACATTGATGATGTCTTAAAAGCTTCGACATCTTTAATGGCTACTACCGATTTCACTGGTGTCTCGGCATCGATCATGTTTGTCTCACAACCCCATACTCGAATTGCAAGTCTACGGCATTTGGGTGACGAATCTTGCAAGTATGTTTTGTACCAATCTATAATGTCGTTCTTTTGGATGTTCTTCACTTCATCCGCTTCCTTCTGTGAGAAATCGAACACATACCTGAACAGAGATTCCATTTCAGTAACGATAAGTATCTGTGGTTTTAAAATTTGATGCGTGTATTGGACCAGGAAAGAAAATGAAAAGTACCTCTTATCGACAATCTGATCCCATAATCGATTGGTCTCGTGATAGAGTGATGGATCCTTCTCCAACAGCTTACCAATTAGTCCATTTTTATAATTCTCAAAAGAAGCTTCATCAAGACCAAGCTGCCAAAAAAAAATCAGATAAGTATATACTAAAATATGATTAAATTAAAATTCTAGAAGTATTATTCCAAATAGGGAAGACCTGGTCTAAGAAATTAACTGGAATTGGTTATGGTGTGATTTGTGAAACGAAGAATGCAGACGTGAGATGCATCTTACTTATATCAATGTGTTTTTTCTTTATGACATGGTTTATTTCTTTGTTCTAATTCCAAATAATGAAATGATAACGATGATCTCATCTCCAATAGCTACGGGGCAGATCTTAGTTAACCACATCGAGAATGACTTTGCAAGCCAGAGGAATTCCTCAACTTTTTATGCCATAACATAAAAGTAGGATCACTAACTTTTTATGAGCAACCGAACATTCATTAAAAATAAAAATCCAAAAATACAAGGGTTAACCAAACTTAAGCCCACAGAAAAGGAGCGCTCATAAGACCTAAAGAATAATTCAGAAAATAACTTTGTTGCCAAAGAAACATGAAACCATCCCTCAAAAGATTATCGTTGCTCTTATCTCAATGACCTCATGAGATGGTACAAATTTCGGCTCACCACAAAAGCCTTTCATTCTTTCTCACGAGATTAAAAAGCACACCAATGAGATTGATTAAATATATATCATTGGACAAAGCTGCTAAATAAACGGTGTGAAAATGAGGGGACAGCTACGATACTAACTCCATTAAGATGATGAGGCATATAATCATATGATATACTTTTATCTACTATTAGCGACAGCAGAGAAAGGATCCTGCACTGACCAGTAATTCTTGCAAGCCAGTTATGAAGTGCTCAAATCTCTCTTGCAAAAAGATTGGACTGTACTCAGATGATTGAACAGAGAAACAAAAACCGTATATCCGGTATGTCACCCGTGGACTGCATTGGACAACATAACCAAGTTGCTCCTTTGTCCTGTAACATTCATAAGTAGAACAATTATCCTACATCAGAACATTTCGATACATATGAAAATTTCTATTATAAAAGTTTCTAGTCAACATTTTCTGTTAAGAACATGCTGATTTCATACACGAACAAAATTTCAGGATTTTGAAAAGATAACCAATATGATCTATTCGCTTCAATCGCTTCACTACAATAAACTCTTCCTAACAAGTGAAAAATGTGATATACATGCACCCTCTTCACAATAATCAGATTAAATTAAATAACTTTATGGAGCAAAATGCATGATTTAACAAGCACACTGGTCCAGAAGATCTGTTTATCACACTCGGACAAAATCAGCTTCCCCCACCCCCCAACCCCAACACACACGAGAAAACCTCCCAGGGCAGGAAGTACTTATACGCCTACGCTCACTCTAATGACCAGAGTTTGGTTTCTTCACTAAATTTTGATGGGCCGTAGCCTCAATTTATTTATTTTCTTTTCTGGAGGAGCCTCAATTTTTTATTTATTAACAAGCAGAGGGAGAATTTGAGAGCCCTCCTTCCTATTCAAGATCTCATAAGGTGGACCAATTACAATGAAATTCAGTAAAAAGATACTTCTCCCCTCAGCCTCAACGGCTTACATACCTCTCTCCTAAGCCATTCTAACTAACAATATTCTCTAAGGGCCACTCAATCTATACATTCTTCTTACATGTAAACTCCCCCTCCTCTCACACGCTTACGCACGAATACCTTGGTTGGCCTGTCAAATTTCTTGCCAAAAGAAAGCAAACAGAAAGTCTGATCAGATAAGCAGGTAGCTCAGACTAAGAGTTGCATCTCTCCCAGTTACAAAATCACATTTATGATCCCCCACTCCATTCATAAATTTGGGAGGAAAAAAAAAAACTCTCCTGAAAGGACAGAACATTTCTCATAGGAAGCCAGGTTCACTAGATGGCAATGGGGATAAGAAGAGGAAACTGAAACACTAGGTTGAACAAATGAAATATACGAAGGGGTTCCCTTGAAAGCTGGCTGAGTGACAAAAAGTATTTCCAATCACAAGAAAGAAGGATGCAGAGAGCTCCAGAAGAAAAAATAAATAACATCACATCCCACAATAAGCCAAAGGGACTCATCTGAAGTTCCAAAATATTACACACATATATAGCTTTTGGGGAGGGCCACCTTGGCCCTTGCCTGTAGGTTGTTTTCTCTTACCTTTTTGGGTTCTTAATATATATACTTGTCTCTTATCCAAAAAAAAAAAAAAAATATATATATATATATATATATACACACACATATGTGAAAGAATCTCCCTTAAGAAATCACCTTAGCTGATTGAAAAGTGGTTCGTCAATAATTTCATCAAATAAATCTATCAAAGCCCTTTGTCTGATAGACTCCTCCATACCAACCTCCGGCTCAATTTGAAAATACAGCTACACCATGAAACAAAAAGTAAAAGCACATCAAGAGAAATGTTGACCTGTTGCCAATGGTAAATCAGAGTAAGACTCCATAGGGCAATGAAATAGGTTTTATTCCTCATTACCTCCAGCACAGAATTTCTCTCCAATTTATTTTTTACACTGACGTCTCTAACAAGATTAGCCCCAGGAGGTAGACACATTACACGCTCGTAATGCCTCATTCCAAGAGGAAGTGGTTGTACAGAGAAGTTGTTTTTAAATATGTTAGACAGGCTTATTGCTTCTTCTTCTAAGAAATTTCCATGGCAAAGCCCTTCAATGTAAAGCTGCTCAATATGGAGAAAAAAAATGTAAGTCTCAGAAAATAGGAATGTCTCCAGATAGAACATTATAGAAAAATAAAATGACAATAAATAAACCTAAAAAGCATGGATATGAATACGAGTGCCAGTCAGACAAAGAACAATTTTAAAATCTAGGACAGGAACATGGCAAAGATACATTTATTAAACTATACATCATTTCAAAACATATATCATTTTTATTAAAGACGAAAATTCAAAGTCAATGAGTTTGTGCATTAATATGCTTAAAAAATTATTTTGACGTATTTCACCCTAAAAAATTATTATTTTTGTCATATATGTGTCTATTTAGTATAGAATAAACTTAAAAGTGTTTGATGCATGTCAAACACATGTTCGATCTGCTGTGTTTTGTACAACTAGTGTCTAACACATTTATTGCTCTTGCAGGTGTCCAATACATGTTGGAGTGTTTGACATGTGTTGGACACAAACACACTGGCCAAACACTAGCCAAACTATTGAGCTTCTTGGGAATCAACAATTCATTCTAGTTTCCACTACTAAATCACCAAATGTCATGGCAACTAGCCAATTATGAAACTAAGGACAAAAAAGGAATTTTTAAAAAAATAGTGATATTCATTGTCAAGATTTTTTTTTTATATATTTTTTTTTGCTACCTGGGATAGAATCTCAGGGATATGCGCCTTCAAATCGACAAAAGACAGGTCACTAAGGACATCACTTTTCTCATCTGCATCATAGAATCTCTCACACAGAACTTGTAATCTCAAGTATGACGAGTGGCTTCGAGGCTTCATATTGGTGTTTCTTAAATTCCTCTCCATCTTTTCTTTAATTACCTTCACAAAGTCTGTGTCAGTTTTTCACTGTAAAACTAAATAGCAGTAAGTATCCCCCAAAAATCCAAGAAATAAATTATGCCATACACCTTAAAACGATCTTCAGAAGGCATAAATGTCTTGGCAGTTGCCAGAAGTTTGGACAAAAGATTAGGAAGCTTATCATTGAAACCAAACACCTTCAGCTCCAGCTTGTCGCCAGAAATAGCCACCGAAGTTTCCAGCTTGGCAATGCTAGCCTGAAAAGGACGAATATAAGCTCGCTCTCTCCTACATTTAATAGATACACAAATGCCGAAACTCTAGTCTTTCTATTTAATCAGAGTACTACTGTGCTGATTTCTGACATTAACCACTATGGTAATTAAAGTCTTAATAAAAACAAGCAGCCACAATTCAGGCCTGGCCCATAAATGGATGACAATCCCTCAGCCTCTCCTACAAGATAGCCAGGAATGTAGAAATATAAAATCGCCAAGTAGTTTACAGACATAAGTGGATAACCTGATATATAATCTCATTCAGCTTGTCCTTGAGGAGGTAAACAAATAACTCGGTCAAGAGACAATTTTTCACACTACTGTACCCCCCACTCAAATTAATACGAAAATATGTATTCGCCCGAGGAAGTTTGAAGGAATTGTCCAGCTTGTACCAGAACTTCATCAATGGTTCATCAAGTATGCATCTTGGAGAAGATTCGAGTGGAAGATCATTGCAAACTATACTAGCACGAATGGAAAAATCACAAGGAATGAATTCATTCTTTGCAGGGAGATGAAGTGAAGCATCAATTTCAGGAGGGTCCCTCCAGAGGTCCATCAAAGAGGGAGCAATATCATCCACAGAATAATGTGATCCAAACCAGGGTTCAATTTTGAAGTCTGGAAGAGAGAGAAATCAGCTTCATATTTGTATGATTAAATTTTTATTCAGAAATACTATATCAGCAAGTGTCAAGTATAATAAGGTGCAGATAGGACAGGCATATATCTCCGGTGGGTGAACAACATCATAGTTGTTCCTTTTAATTTAGTTTCTTCTTAAGCCAAAATTACCTCGTAGAAATAAGAAAACAAACCTGACATACCTTCCAACTTACTGAAAGATTTTGATACTATATCAACCCTCATGTTTTCGGGTGTAAAGAAACCAATAATATGCTTGACCAAATCCTTGTCCCATATCTTGTGAACGTATTCCCCATAAATAACATGTTCTGCTGGATAAAATGATAAATTCTCTGCATAAAAGAATTTAGAATAATTAATAAGTGACTGGTGTTCGTAGGTACAAAAATTAGTCAGGAATAACATTCACAAAACTCAACCATCATTCAGTTATTGACCGTCATGTAGATAACTCCAAGTGAAAGGTGTGGTGCTAAATCACCATCAAACGATAAAACTATTAAATTTTAGAATGCTACACATGCTGCTAATGACAAAATTTTGCATGAATGTTAACCAACCCACTTTCTTCTCCTGCTTGACATTTTCTTATCCCGATGGGTAAGCTAACTATAAGCTAGTAATTGATATGAAATTGTTTCAAGTTAACACTTAACAAGTGAATAAAATAATATTCCCAAATTTATAATAAAAAATATAATTTGATTATCCAAAATATAAGGATGCCAAATTTAGAGTTGACAACAAGAATAACCTGCAAGTTCTGCAGCATAGTCATCCTGGGGTTGCTCCTCGGCAAACCTAAATTCCATGTTTCCAATGTCCTGGAGTTCTCTAAAGATCCACTCTTGAGGAGAAATTTGACGAAGCAACTTAAGATATTGATAGACATAGCCAATAATCTCAAAGATCTGAGGAATGTTCATCAAGAATTAGCAAGCCATGACAAGCAAAAATTTATTTGGTTAAAATCCTTTAATTTTTATAGTTTTATTGAACAAACATTTTCTTTTTTTATGGAAGCAACAACTTTCGTTGAGAAAAAGTGAAAAAATACAAGGGATACAAAAAAACCAGCCCCCCAAAACACCCCTCCTAAAAGAAGGGGGTTTAGAATCGGCTTAACTCGGGTTTCCATTAAAAACCTAGCTCTATTGGCCAAATGGGGTTGGAAATTCTCTCAATCACAATCCCTTCTATGGTGTTCTGTTGTTAGAAGTATTCACGGCATTGATTCTTGCAAATGGCACACGGGTAGAAAAGAAGTTGGTAGCCTTAGAAGTCCTTGGATAAACATATCTCGACAGTGGAGAAAGATAGAAGCCTTATCAGTTTTCAAGGTTGGAAGGGGAGATAGAACGAGGTTTTGGTTAGATCCTTGGTTAAACAACATACCATTAAAGTCGGTTTATCCTAATCTCTTTAGAATATCCCCCTCTCCCGAAGCAACAGTGGCTGATTCATGGGATCAAATAACAGCTTCTTGGTCACTAATATTCAGAAGATCCCTTAAAGATGAAGAAATTATTGAGCTTCAAAGTCTCCTCGGGTGACACCTTTACACCATCAGACCAGCCGGATAAACGAAGATGGAGTTTGGAATCTTATGGGTCCTTCACTGTTAGATCTCTTTCTTTTCACCTTGAACCTGCAACCCCTATGGAGATTCAATCGGTAAAACGATTATGGAAGTCTAAAAGTCCAAAGAGAGTCAACATTACAGTATGGATTTTATTGAAAGGTAATTTAAATTGTGCCTCCGTCCTTCAAAAGAAACTTCCAGCTCACTCCATCTCTCCGCATGCTTGTCCTCTGTGCTTACAAGCCCTTGAAGATCCTAATCACCTTTTCTTCAGTTGTAAGTATGCTGGAAACTGTTGGGGAAAACTACTAAATTCTTTCAATCTAAGCTGGTCATTTGATAGGCTCAGTAACAATAATATCTCGCAGCTTTTGTTTGGCCCCAGTTTTAAAAATCAGACCCTTATTTTGTGGGTTAATGCAGTCAAAG
>JBBPDJ010000003.1:9765741-9799094 GCA_037974625.1 Cucumis cinereus
CTTTGTATAATTCTCTTGTACTCAGAGCTTTGTCTCTATTGTTTTATTAATAATAGAGATTGTTTCCTCTTCAAAAAAAAAGAAGGGGTCCATCCGAGCAAAATGTTACAAATGAAATAATTGCAAAAGGAAAGAAAAAATGAACAGATTTTAGAGCTTATTATATGTGGGTCCAACAAACATATTTCATTTCCAGGAAGGAAACAAAAAAGTAGCTGTGAAAGCAAGGGGACCAAGGTATCCACCCATAACAAATCCACGGTTGATTTTCTTTTCCTAACTTCCTAAGAAGAGCAATGATATGAACCAAGATGTCTTCGTGTTACCTCCAGGACCAATCACGTGTTCAAGGGCCAAGAAACTACAGTTAACTGTTCTGAATTCCCACATATAAATAGCGACAAACTCAATTGAAGTGATTCAAGCAATAAAAACCAGTCAGAAGTTCTAAAATTTGTTTCAAATGATGCTACAAAATGAAATCGATTGAGCACTGTTAAAAGTTCACTAGTGGTATTTTATTTGCAAACATACTTTATTTTGGTGTTTTCGTTCTGGACACATATATGTCTTATTTGGGATTTTAGTTTTATTGTCTATTTTTTAGTTAAGGGTAGAATGGACTTTTAGGTTTTACTGGCTAAGCAGAATAGGTTTTGGGGTTTGAAGGGGAACAATGTACAATTAGTTTTTTCAAATGAAATCCTTTGGTAGATGATAGAGCTTCATCGCCAATTTGAATTCTTGAGTAAAGTTGCATGCCAAAATATCCAAGTAGGTCTAATCAACTTGTTTGTGGAGTACTCAAACTTGGAGGAGTGAGGAACTCTTTATCTCTTGGTCCTCGATCAAAAGATAATCTAAATCTAATTGTTCCCTTCGAATTAACGCCAAATTGATTTGGAGATTTTATAATTTATTATTAGGGTTCAACCAAAGAGTTCCTAATTCTGAAATTCTAGGGTTTTCATAACAAGCAAGCTCAACACTTCAGTTCGTTTTCAAGATTAAGAAAATCATCTAATATACTACCACAAGCAAATCTGCTATGGAAATATCCTCCTCGATGTAAAAGTTAACATCAGTACCTTTTCTTTACCCGAGTCGGTCAAATATATTGACATTCCAAATACATAAGCCATAGAAGACCGACACATTCCATCATCCCCAACACCAGCAGATAAGGATGTTGCCCATCCTTTAGCTTTCAGAAAGAAATGCAAGCTTCCCTTGCCCTCTGGAAATTAAAGGTTATGTTATGAGGTTCAAATTGAAATAAAATACTAGAAATGCTGTTTGGTGAGAACAATGAACTTGTCAAGAAATGATGTTGGGGATTATTTTTGGGGAAAAAAAACATCAATACCAGCAAATGTAACATTTTTTCCCCACTGGAAACAAATTGAAATGTAGCATCTTTATAATGACATAGAAACACAGCAATTTTTGGACTTAATATTGAAGAAGTCGCGACAAGCTCACCATGCCCAAGGAGATGTGCAATATAATCTTCAGGCTTCTTCAGATAGTTGTGTTGAAGACATGGCAACGTCCATGCTAATTCAAGGATGTGAACATCTTCAACAGCCTCTAGCTTGTAAAGCTTCCCAGATTGCCAGATTGGATCTTTTACTGTGAACTTTGGCTTCGCTTGAACACCTTTCTTAACGTCACCAAACAATTCAAGAACCCAACTCTCAAGCGTATCCAGCGGCTCTGAAATGCAATAGTTCATAACTGCGTTAGAAAACTAGCGAAGTAAAAGGTGTTATAAGATTGAAAATCTTATTATTTGTCCAAATAACCATAACACTTCCAACAAAACTGGTCTTCACTCCCACACCTCACTCCTCTGGCATTTAAACACTATTTTTCTTTTCATTTTCTCAATAAATAACCACGGCCAAATCTAGGATAAGGAGCACAGCAAAAAAATGGCATAAGGGTTGATGTCTCATTTATAATTAATAAAAGAGACTTGTTTCCCTATCAAAAAACAATAAAGATGACAAAAGGGTTGATCAGTCTTGAGATGTAGGTTTAATATTTCCTTATGGGTGGTGGCCTCCACCTCTGGGCTGTTGTATATCCTTCCCTTTTTCTTAATGAAGTGTGGTTTCTTATGAAAATAAATTTTAAAAAAAAAAACAAAAAGTAATAACAATAAAACAAAAACAAAGCTTGCGACACTTTTTTCTTTTCCTTTTTCTTTACTTTCTTAATGGCAGTGGGTGTTAACACCTGAATTCGACCGTCCCCGCCCCCGTCACCAAAACAACAAGATGGCCAACGGGCCTAGAAATAACAAACATGCAGCCCAACCCGTCAATAATAAACTGAATTAATAATTGAAGTAAAAGTGAATTGTATTAAAATTTGAATTTGCAGGGTTGAGTTGAGAACTCTACTTCACCAAAAGAAAGTATTGATAATAACTTGCATCGTTGACTTTGTAGAATAGTGTGTGTGTGTGTGTGTGTGTAACTAGAAAGTAATGTAAGGTTTATATGTATATATGAAAATCATACAACTAAAACACTGATAGTTATTATTTGTACTTAGCGAAGGACACTGAATAATAAATTTGAAATTCCATTGTTATCTCAAGAAAACTGTGTGTGTGTGGTGTGGGTGGGGATGTGGACTTTACCTCCACCAATGACAGTCAGCTTCATTAGTCCACCATGGTAATAATCTCTGAATAGTTTTAATATTTGTTCTCGCAGATTTATACCCTTTTCCATTGCATCAACCAAGCTCTTCTTATTACCTTCCATTGCAAGAAAAGGACAAATAAAAATGATATTTTCATACGATAAGATTGATCAACCAGAAAAAGAAAATAAGGCAATACGCAGGCTAACCCCAGAAGAATCTGTTAAAAGGATGACCAGGTACAGATGTATAACATTGAAGCTGTTGAAGTCGGCAACCATCATTTTGCAAAACCTGGTTGAATTCTATTTTTCATATGTTAAACATACAGTTAGGCAGTAAGAACTTGTTAGGAGCATGATATAGTGTAAGAAACAAAGTGCTTGATAGAAAGATTGTTCTGGAAACAATTTTTTATCTTTTTACTTTTAAAATAAAAAAAAAGAATTGTGCACAAGTGGCTTACAAAAGTTTAAAAATATTATTCACTTGAAATTAACTTTGGTTTTCCTGAAAGATGATCTATCCAAAAAATTAAAAATAATAAGGGAAAAAGAACTAAATGGAAACAAAAGAAAACAAAATTTAAGAAAAAGTTGCACAAACATGGATCCACGGAATTTTTATTCTCATGATAGAAAACCATTCTGAAAAACAGCTTCCAAACAGTCCATTGTATTTTCAACAAGCAGGAACCCACCTGAATCAACAGCAAGTACCTCTCTTTCCATGGCTTCAATTTTCACTAAAGGTGAAATGAAAAACTGTGAAAACCTGATAAGAAAACAGATTAATTTATTCAATCAATCAGCTAGAAAAAGGAATGCACTATGACTAAATATCAAATCTCGGATAATCAACTGAAATGGACACAATTTTCCTTGCAATCCACCATTTTCTTAATATTCCAAATTTGTTATATTAAGATTTAGGAATAGATTAAAATATAGTGATGCACCTGGATTCTATGATTTGAGTTTAGATTAAATTGTGTTATCCAAAATATATTCCAGAAAATGAATGAGATATTTTTTTTTCTCTTATCAGTAACAGAGATATACTCAATAAAAAAAGAACCCTGTAAAAAATAGTAGAGGGCAAAGGGAAAAAGAGATTTTTATACATTGGCTTTATTGTTCTTCACTTCTCAATTAAAGAAAGGTGTTATGGTTAAAAAAAACAAAAAAGAAAGACCATCTACAAAAGCAACCATGGTTTTTACAGAAGAAAGAAAAAGATTACGACAAGGGCTTTCTAAATAAACTCTTCAATTTTGCAGAGCATGCAGGTGGATACACTCTGTGGGCTACTTCATGGACGTTAATTATATAATATTTTTCCAATATTTCATTATTTTCATCTCTTTTTTATATGAGAAGCACATGTATTGGGGAGAATTTGAAAAGACATACAACTAGGAAATGGATTTTTAGGTGGTCATTCCTGCATCAAGTAGCATAGGAGACTAAAAAGGAACTCAGCCAAAATGTGAAGAACAGAGGAATTTGCAACCATGGAACTGTCTGTATTTAACTAACAGAAAATCAGCTCTACAACTTATTATAATATTTTGCAACCGTTCTTATCATTTGTTGGCCTAAACGGTTAAGGATATTCCAATCCAAGAGGAAGGATAGAGGAAAACAAAACGGATCACCAGGATATACAGACATGTTATTTCTTTCATGAAGAAGCCGATAAAAACAATATTAACCTTTTCAAAGCACCTTTAAGAAACTCTGGTTTCACCTCAAAGTGGTAACAGGTATGCTCTGCTTCTGTATATGCATTTGAGGAACCTCCGTGCTTGGATAAATAACTATCATACTAGAAAAGAAAAGAAAAGGAAAAAGGAAAAAAATCAGACATCAAAGTAGTAAAGTTTCATTCAAAACTACAACATGCAAAATTTGAAATTATGCACAGTGGCTTGAACAATCATAAAAATTTTCTTGCAAATTATTTCTTTTATGGAAACTACTTTCATTGAGTAAAGATGAAAGATTACAAGGGCTAACAAAACATCCTCAATAGACCTCCCACTAAAGGAAGGAATTCAAACTAAGAGAGATGCTTCCTAGCAAATAATTACAACAAAGCTTCAAAACCGAAGCCCAAAGGGAGACATAAAATCTCATCAAGGACCATACCTCACAAGGGTTCCTTTCCTTCCCTCTAAAAACTCTATCATTCCTCTCCCCCCAAATATCCCACATACTTGCACACGACCCAGCAAGCCACAGAAAACGGAAATTCTCTCTAAAAGGTGAATGAAGAAGGAACTCCTCGGCAATGGCTTGGATGTCTCTCTGACCAATGATGCAAACACCAAACTCCTGCAAGATTTCCACATCGTCCTTGTATACTGGCAGTCCTAAAAAAAGTGATTCATGTCCTCTTCCGCCTTCCTACACAGAATGCAACAAAAAGGTCCCACAAGAGTAGTTTTTCTCCAAACCAGCCTACCACAAGTTTTCACGCAACCGAGCAATACTTGCTAAATAAAGAACCTAACCTTGTTGGGATCTTAATCCTCCAAATAATATCAAACACGGACAGACCAAGAGGAGAAGGGTCTAATAACAATCTGAAGAAGGATTTACAAGAAAAACCCTCCAAAGGATTTGGATTCCAAATTCAAACGTCCCCCTCTCTCCTCCATAAAAGAGTACCCCTCCAATAAAGAAAGCAAAGAGGTAACCTCCATCGTTTCCCTATTGGACAAATTACGACGGAAACCAAAGGAAAATGAAATGGAGACAACCTTTTATTGAGTTTTTGGACGTTCAACCGATTCATACATTCAATTATATATCCTTCATCGTTATTCATTCAAATGAAAAATAAATAAATAAAAATGCTTGTACTGTAACAATTTATACAACCTCATTTTCATCTGGATAATCAGTACTTCCCATGAAAAGCATGTGTTCTGCAGAACAAGTAAGCACGTTATTTGTAGGCAAATGATGTAGTTCAGTATTATTAACCACATCAGCAATTATGAAATAATGCAGTATTAACATTTTTTGGTAAACCAATGCAACAACCAGATAGAAGTGTTAAAGGGTTAACTTGAAATGGCTAATCGTAAATGCATTCAAAACTTGAAATGGTTAGCCGTGAATGCATTCAAAACTTATGGAATCAACAAGCGTAATTTACAAACTTCACATAATCAGTAAAGAAACAAATGACTTGAAGCCTGTTGCAGGTAAGTAACAAAAATGCTCCCGAAGATCAATATCCACAACCTGCTGTATCTGAGGAAGCCTCAACATTTATACAGCTCAAATTTGAAAGAGTAAATAAATTTCCGTCTCTGCCAGGAAAAGTTCCAATGAAGTGTCCATGCAAGGCAAATGAACTAACCTAGAAAATGAGCAAGTCCCTGCGCTTCAAAAGGATCGGAGAAGCTGCCTATTTCTACACACATTGCAGCTGCAGCCTGTAATCGCAAAACAGCCAAGAAAAGAAGTTAATGTACGAACAAAAACATGCCAGTCCTAGAATTCGATCCACTAACTTACTCACTGATATCATGTTCATCAAAGATTATCCACACATTACTTATATGAAACAATCACCAACCTTCTTAGTCTGAACAGCAGCTTTTCCTTCATTATCAGTACCTTCCTCCTCCTCCCCTCCTTCCTCTTCATCTTCTTCGTCGTCATCTTCCTCCTCTCCGTCGCTATCCTCGCTTTCGTCGTCTTCATCCTCCTCCTCCTCCTCGCATTCTTCGTCCTCATCTTCAGAAGGCTTGGGGCATCCATCGGGATAAATCTCAGGATCGTGAACGAGCAAAGCAGATAAACCATTATCCAGCTGAAGAAACCTGTAAAGCCTTCTGTCATTGGGTGACTTCACCACTAAATCGTCTGAGGAGAAAGTGATGCGACTTGTGGCCATGGCTGAATCCGCTGGAGCTCAAAGCTATGGAAATGGAGGATTGAAGAAGCTATAAAGAGAAGAGAAAAGGTTGTGCTAGGTCAGTGGCCTGCGATTGCTAATGCAACAAGCAAAAAGTTTGTAGTTTGATGCTATAATTGCTATGCTTTTTCGCCGCTTGCAAGTAGAAATCTGTTCTATTGAATGAAACGACGTGTCGGCTTCTTTTTGTTGTGGCGGACAATGAGAATGTCCTCTAAGTGTTTTATAGGTTACGGTTAAAAATCACTTTTGATCTTAAAACTCTCGTAGAATTAATAATTTAGAGATCGTTTCCGTTAAATATTTTTTAATATTTAAGAAACGTTCGAGGTAAATGATTGATCATTATAGTCCTAAATTATTGTAGTTGGATTATGATGTGAGTTTTGAATTACTATTTTAGTTTGAGTTATAATAATATATGTTTGAGTTGTAAAGTATTTTAGTTTGAGAATCAAATAGTAAATATTATAGCAGAGAAGGAAAGAAAATGAAGAATACTCTAACAAATTAGAGTTTTAAAATAGTGTTTACTGTATCTAATCAGAGATTTTTAAATATTATTTAGTGTAGCAAGAAATTCTTATTATATTATTAGTTAGTCATTACCGCAAACGCCTCATTGGTAGTTAAAATTTATAAAGATTTAGTCCCAAACGTAGAAATTAGTGGAAAAATCGAATGAGACTTATTGCACGAATAAACCGACAAATTGATTCGAGACTCGATAATTTGATAACATACAAAGTCTTCATAGTAAAATAATAAAAATTATTAACATCAATGTTTGATTACTTTTCTAACGTGGTGCTATATTATTATAAATTTAAAAGTACAAAAACTATATCATTACATACCTAAGTTAACTGACTAAATTGATACAAAACTAAAAGTAAAAGAACCAAATCATTACCTATCAAAGTTGAATGACAAAACTGTTACTTTTATAAAAGTTTAGGAACCAACGACAATTTTCAATCTTAAATAAAATTACCGCCTATTACGAGGTTGCATGTCGACAAAGTTACCCCGTAAAAGTTGAATCATTGAAGTTTAAACAATAAACCTTTAAGAGGAATAGTATAGATATGTATATTTGTTTATAGATCAAATAATGTATCAAACTGTAGAATGTCAACCTAGGAGATTCTTTTAAGAATTTTTGTTTGAATTGTTGAAATTTGAAAGTGATGGATGAAAATTAACATTATTAGAATAACTAAAGCATACAAAAATAACAAGGCCAAACGTGACATTATTTTAAACATTATGCTTTTAAATATTGTTTTAAATAAAGTAAAGAATGTTGAGACTGTTAATATTGTTTATTTTCAATTTAATAAATGTGAAGATCATTCATGGCCACCTTATTTTCTACATGGGTGGGACAGTGAAGACCAAAGTTATATCATCAATCTAACCTTAGGTTGTGATTAGGTTACACTTAAAAACGAGGGGCAAAATGATAATGCAGATATAAATTGACGTGACTAGTAATGTTTAAAGACTAATTTAATGTACGACATTGTTAGATTATATAATAATAATTCTTAAGTTGAAACAAATTGTGTTGTTTTTCAACCTCGGATCACATGCCGAGAGTTAGTTAATTTTTGCGAGTTAAGATAAATTGTCAAAATAGTGCAGTGCTTGTTGTAATATATTTGATGCACGAGATTTGAATCTCTGACTTTAACATATGATTGAGTATGTTTGCTCTGAAATTGAAATATAGTTTGTTTTAAAGAGTCATGTATATCATTTGGTACTTTATTTTCTTTAACATGTTAACCTGTGTTTCATTTGTTGTTGGAGAACATATTTTTATTCCATGGGTCTTGGTATAGTTTCAATCTTTATTATTAAATTTCAAAATGTCACACTTTTAGTCTTTCATTTATGAAATTTATTTCAACTTAGTGTTTCAAAATGTTACAAGTTTACCTCAACGTGTTTGAGTCTTATTTCAAATTTGTTCATAATTTTCAAAATTGTTCTCTTAATACTCATGGTTAGCTTTTAGTGTCCACATATATTAATTAATTTAAAATAGTTGTAATATTACAAGTATGAAGTAACTACATTTTTTAAAATCAATCAACAAACGTTAATACAAAACATTGAAAGTGAGTATCTAGCTAAAAGAGTAATTCACAAAACTTTCATATTGAATTAAAACAAAATTTAAATCTCAAAAGCAAAACTGCAAACATTACGAAATCTATTGATTAAAACGAAATCAAATTCAAAATTTAGAAATTAACATTTAAAAATTAATGGATCAAATGGAACTATATAAAATTATAGCAACAAAAAATGTTTTTTTGTTTTACTGCAAATTTTAATGAGAACACAAGCCTTGTTTGGTTTATGATTCATTTTTTGTTTTTATGTTTTCAAAAACAAAAAATACAAAGAAAATAATTAAAACGTGTTTGGTATACATGTTTTTTAAAGCGATTTCTAAAAACAATGCTCGAAATAACCTATTTTCAAAAATAATAAATTGTCATTTTCTTTGTTTTTATATTTTGTATTCAAACATTTGTGAACATTTGACACAATTACATTTTCAAATTGACAATCAAACATAAATTTTGAATTTTGAATACGAATTTCTAAATTTTAAATTAGAATCAAACATGTTTCAAATACATTGGGAAAAAAAATTACTTTTGTTTTCCATAACATTATTTATTTTCCAAAATAATCTTTGGATCGACCTAACTTTTCATGCTTACACTATAATGCATTATCAACCTCAAAAAAGTCAAATATTCAACCATTTAATGCAGTGCGTAATTTAACTATTTTCTCTACATAGTAAATAAATAATTGTTTGAACTATTTTCAAATATAACAAAATTAACCAAAATATTTATAAAACATAACAAAATATTATCGTCTATCTACTATATAGACCAAAATAAACTACTTTATGTGTCTAATAAACAGGTAGTCTGTCATGGTCTATTACAAACAAATAATTTGTGATATTTGTTATACTTGTAAATAGTTTCATAAGTTTGGTCATTTAAAATTGGTTAAATTATAACAAAAGTCCCTTTAAACTTTGTAGTTTGAGTAAAAAATACCCTTGAACTTTAAAAGTTTCAAAAAATGTCCTTAAATTTTTTAAAAGAGTTCAAAAATACCCTTTTGGGACATTTGGTGCGCATGTTCGAAATCAAATGCCTGAAAATTAAATGCCTGTGGATTTTTCTTATGGGGTTCTGATGCCTAAAATGATAAATGTATGTGTGTTGGGGTGCATGATTTGCAAATATGAGTTTCTAATGGCTTTGTTTGGGGTGCTGGATTTGAATTCCTCTATTTAGTTTTTATTTATTTATTTATGAATTGTACATCCTAAATTTTATAATGTATCAACGATTTTCCCTCATATTTTGTACCACTAATTTGATTTCTGTACTCTATTGATTCTCATGACAATAATGTAAAAACAATAAATTTTAATATTCAATAACAATAGAAGAATGAGAAAATGTATTTTAAAAATTATTATTGTATAAATCAAATGTGTATTTGGAATGACTAAAAAAATGATTTTTCAAAAATTCATTTTTATTAATTTTTTCAAGATTGGCAACAGACGACAGAGTTTGTGGTCAGAAGGTCACCGAAGTTGTCGGAAATGGCACCAAGTGATCAGCCAACAATGGTCATCAGAAGTAGTGTCCGGAGTTGGCCGACGACTTTTTTGGATTGAATTTTAGAAAAAAAAAATGGTCATCTATGGGCTTCATGAGAAATAGTGTAGGAAGCCTGGCTTCCTAAACCCTTGGTCATTGACGGTCGTTTGTTAATAGATGTGACAATCGATCATTAATGATAACGATTGGTCGCCGACGATCAAGATGTTCAGTAGACGACAATGAGTCCCAAGTTGTCGGTCACCAACAATCAAGACGATCGATCATCGTTGGTCAAGACGATTGGTCGTTGTGATCGTCGATCGATCACGGTTGATCATCAATAGTTGATCGTGAAGTCGGCCAACATTTGTTGTTGACGATCGTCAATGATCGTTGATAAAAGGTTGAAGTGAAAGTTTTTCTAAAACCTATGTCATTCCATAAAAAACAGATTCCAAATCCATGGGTTTGGTTTTTTAATCACATTAATTTTATTCCAACTGTCCAAACATGAGTTTGGCTTCAAATGCCAAACCTCCTAATTCCAAATCCATGGACCAAACACCCCATTTGGTTTTGAATGAAGATCGTTAAAATTTTGTTTAAAAAATACCTCAAACTATTGAAAAGTTTCATAGATATCTAAATAAAAGTTTAAAAATACTCTTATTGATCCAAATTTTCAACAATTTCCTTACAAATAAAAAAAAAAGTTAAAACATAATATCCCACAAAATCTCACAATTTTCTAAAATAAAAATTTGTCCTTGGAACATAATAAAACAATACCAAGTGAAATAAGAAAATTTGTTTGATTATTAACTCACACTAAATTTTTGGAAATACCCTCACACTTTCAAAAGTTCAAAAAATACTCTTAAACTCTAAAAAAAAACTCTTGTTATGATACGGTCTTACTTTTCTATTTTTTTCTCCCCTCTCTTATTTAATATAAATAAATAAATTGAACACATTAGTAAGATATATTGATTCTAATAAGAATAAAATGAATAATGGAAAAACCGATGAATTTTAGAACTAATAATTGTTTCGTTTGTAAGGATAAATTTTTATTTTGGGATTTTGTGATTTTTAATGTTTTAATTTAAAATTTTGGTTTTTATTTTGGGTGTTGAAAATTGGTATAAAAATTAGATTAATTAAGTATCTTTTAACTTTGTTAAGCAAGTTATTTACGAAACTTTTTAATAGTTTAGAGATATTTTTTAAACAAAACTTTACCGCTATCTATCCAAAACTTAGTATTTTTTATTTTTTTCTTTAATTTTAAGGCCATGTTTGAAGAGCTATCTTTTGACCTAAATTACAAAGTATATGGGCAATTTTCTTTTTATATAATTTAGTCATTAAGATAATTTCCCTTTTCCTATTTTATTTTATTTTATTATGTTTTCATTTTCCCTCCCCTCCAACAACATAGCATTCGGGTCATCGCATCTGGAATTCAAATTTTGCTCTCCGTCGTCTCCGCCGCCGGACGGTGGTTTGTCTCTTTTATCTTTATCATCATCGAAGAACATCCCCAATTTGTTGAAATCGCAGTTCTTAATGTAGTAGGAATTTAAAGCCCCAACATTTTTCTGTTACTCTTTTTATCAATTAGGGTTCCCCCCCTCTTTTTTTTTTTTTTTTTTGTTCTGCCTACCATTCTATTTTCACAATGGACGGCGACATTTGCCGGTGGATTATCGAATTCATACTCCGGACTCCAATGGACCATCTCCTGCAGAAGAAAGTCATGGCGACTGTTCCCCTCCCAGACAAGGATTTTCGCTTGATGAAAACGGTGATTTTAGGGTCCATAAAGAGCGTTATATTCGAAGCTGTTGTAACGGAGCAATTACTTCAAAGTTTTGAGTATATAGAACAGTTAGATAAGGCTGAAGGGCTTGCAATCATGGAATCAATGAAAGCGGCTTATTGTGCTGTGGCAGTGGAATGTACTGTGAAGTTCTTGCTAGTGGAAGGCATTCAGAAGGATGGAAGATACTTTGATGCTGTGAGGAGGATTTGGAATGGAAGAGTTACTAATTTGGAGAGGTCAGGCAAGAGCAAGTTGGTTTCGAGGGAATTGAAAGCATGGAAGGATGAATTTGAATTGTCACTTTGTGATAAAAATGTTAGGTTGAAGCTGGTGCATATGAATACGAGATATGATGCCCTGAAACTGACAAGAGACTATCTGACTGAGGCATGGGCGGTACTCGGTCCCCCGTTTATTCAACTGTCTGCTTCTTTGATGGATAAAAGGGTGGTGAATGAAATGCAGTCTATTCAGTTAGAGAAGGGAAAAAACAAATTGGCTTCTGAGAGTGAGGTTGTAGGTGGAATTGATGAGATTGAATTGCCCTCCCAATCGGAGAATCGTGCAAGACCTGAGCGGCAGGGAAGTGGGGAAGTCCTTAGCCAACCTGAAACAAGAACTGATTTGCTAAATAGGCATCAGGATTTGAGTACTAGCGAGGGTTCTAAACAACCAGCCATTGTTGCTATGACCACAGAGAAAGTTCATGAGTTGGCTACAGAAACAGCGGAAGAGGAAGAATTGGTTGAGAAGGAGGTTGCAGTTTTGCACTATCCAAATCCACGTCGAGATGGTACTGATTTGCATATCCACTCTATAATACTTTGATGGTAGATGCTAGTTTACATTTTTTTCCCCGTTCTATTATGTTTTTATTCAAATTAAGATGTTTGAATGTAAGGTTTAAGCTTCTTCAATGTCATCATTTATTTTTGTGGAATCAGAAAATGTGAGGACTTCTGCAGTGCCAAGATGCAAGTCCCTTGCATTTCATAGACGTGTTAGAGGAGGAGCTAAAATTAGTCAACTCGAGGACTTGGAGAATGAGAATGATAACTCATTTGGAAGATATACTTGCCTAGATACTCCTGAAGTTAACCGGGTACGAGAAGCGCTTAAAGCCAGCTCTTTAGAGTTGCAAGCAGCAGTGAGTGATCCACTTCCTGATGCATTGCGCATAGCAGAATCTGTAGCTAATGCCCTTGCTGAAGAGAAGAAAACTTGTGAGCATTCTTCAGAGGGCCAAAATGATGCTGGTTCTTCCAATCCAACAATTAACAAGTATGCTGTGCCTCTTCAGTCTGTGGGTGCAAATCTTAAAAATCTAGGTAATGGTCGTAAGATAGTTTTTCCACGGCCTAGCATCATGGAACGCAACAGTACAGCCTGTACATATGAGGTAATGTGAGCCATGTTCGATGCCATTTTGTTAGCCTGGCAGCCATGCCTTTTCTGCCTTATGTTTAGAGTTGCTTGAGATAGTTTCTACATCGTTTGTTAAAGGCTTTATTATCAATTGTGTGATATCGACTGTCTTATGTTTTCAAGAATATCATTGATAGGAGGAACATTGCTGGGTCTGAGCGAAATGTTGGAGCATCATTTTTTTGGTTAATGTACCGTGTTGTCAACCACTTTCATTTTAATCCAGAATTATAGTGTTATCAATGTAGGGGAGAACAAAAGATACTTATAAATATGTACAATTTTATTGTAGTTGCACTAGATATTAATATCGTGTTGTATTTTGCCCTAAAAGGGAACTTGGAATGATTCCTTTGAAAGTTGGTAACTATGATAGGACAACTGTTGATATCGATTTCGTGCCACATGTCTACGCACACTTAGAAGATGGAATATTGATCTTGATGTTCCCTCCTTTCTATTTGAGTGGATTACTCTATGCTCCTAACTTTCTTGTTCTATCTTTTTATTTACTTGCTTCCAATGGTAAGACTTTTCTTTTTGTTGCAGTGGAATGATTCAATAGATGATTTACCTGAAGGAAGTAACACCAACAGACTTCGTCTTCCTAGTCCCAAGAGAAAGGATATTTCTCCCTTGAAGAAGTACGAAGAAACTAAAGTTGTTCGGAGAAGGCAGTGTAAGAAGTGGAGCTTGCTTGAAGAAGACACCTTAAGAACTGCGGTGCAGAGGTATGTACTCTGAAATTTTCCCCATGCACACACTTACCACGCATTCTTTAGTTAGAAATTTAAGGGGGTGTTTTGAACAGAAGTTTGGAGTTAATTTGTTGGATTTAGGGAGTTTTGTTTGGGTTTAAAGTTCTAAGATGAAGTTCCTCGATAAAGGTGCAAATTAGAGAAATAGAAGAAGATGAAGTTTCTCGATAAATGTTCAAACTTCAATGATGTTTACTATTAAAGTTGAGCTGTTTAACGCCCAACTTGTGGTTGTGGAGTTGGTGAACCAAACACCACTTAAAAGTGTACAGTGCCTCTGTTTTATAGGATTGTGAAGTGGTTCCATTAACTTAAAATTTGTTGTCTCCTGAGTTAAAGATCTTGTTTGTGTTTGTAACTTAGGTTTGGTAAAGGAAATTGGAAGCTCATCTTAAGTAGCTATCGCGATATATTTGATGAAAGAACAGAGGTAACCAGTTTCACAATGTCTTTTGTCATTTCGAGTGTCCATAGACGTTTTGTAAGAGGTTGTTGGGTTACTTGTCTCAGGTTGATCTGAAGGATAAGTGGAGAAACATGACCAGATACTAATGACATTCCTAATCTTGATCCAAAATCGTGCATTGTAGATTATTATTATTTTTTTTTGAGAGATTGTAGATTAGATTAAGTTATTAACCATGAATTATAGGGTTATTTCTGCAATTTCGAGTAGTCGACCCTGAAACTAAACTAGATGTCCCTTGGATTTTGATTGTAATGAGAAAAAAGAAAGATGGAAATATCAATGTAAATGAAAATGTTGAAGTAGAATGATTCTATTTATATTTCAACTTTTAAAAAAATCTGCTGTCCCTAATTGCTTGCTTTGCTGGCATAAATCCAACAAAAATCTTGAATTTTGGATGAAAAAGCATAATTGGTTGATCGATTTGTTGATCCAGTAGCTAATAAGGGACATAAGTTAAATAAAGAATTTGGAGGTAATAAACTACCTACCTAGGATTTAATATTATTTTTGTTCTCTTAAATGTTATAGGATAAGGCGGATTGCGTGATGAGACTAGCTAGTTGCATGTAAGTTGGCTTAAACACTCACTAATATAACAAAAGAAGTTATTGATCAGTTAGAGAAAAAATAATAAATAAGATCGGTAGATGATTTTGAGAGTGATTATTAAAATTTGTATTATTGAGGTTATATTATTTTCATATTGGAAGAAATGAGTATTGATTGAAGCGAATTTATGTATTGAAAAGTTATTTAGGTTGTTTTTGTCATCTGAAAAGTAAAAGAAAAATAGTTTGTTAGGATAGAAATGTCCATTAATTCGCAGAAAACCTACAGCCAAACTTGCAAGCCTGAAAGACACACATGAATGCTTGGCTACAAACAAATTTCAGATACTAGAGAGAGATAGACAATCTACCAATGACTGCACACTCACAACATGTCATTTAGTACAAGCCAGAAATAAAAGAAGGCTACATGATCGGCATCCCGACATTATACACGACTCATTTCATTCCAACAAAGCTTTCAAGCCACCCATGAACACAACAACAAGGCTCCATATGCCAAAACAAAACAATGCACCGAAACCTGTTTGAAGAATCCCCCTTTAAGAATATTTATAAAAAAAAAGTCCTTAAATGCAAATCAAATAAATGATATTTGAATTGGAAGGAGAAGCTCTCTAAATAAGTGGAGGTCGATCTATGAACAATATACTAAATCACATGAATCATCAACAAGTCAGTTGGGTCAAGCGTGTCAGCAACCATTTTTGCATCAAAAGGTTGTACTGCTTTCACTGGCAGAGAGTGAAGGGCCCTCCGATTTCACAAGCGACGATCCTTTACTACTGATATCGAGACCCTGCAATCGACCAAGAGAGTCTGTCTGTAGAACCTCAGAGAGAGAATGAGAATCTGATGGAAGCAGAGGGTGGGTAGACATGTTGGATGGAGAATGGCCAAATGAAGGAATTTGCATATTTTGAAGGCCAGTGGATCCTGGTTGTTGGTGTGAAAGTTGAATGAAAGACGAGGGGGGGTATGCCATATGATGCATTCCCAAGTTAAACGACTCGGACGGGCTCATCATTTCCCCGGTAGCGATTTTAAGCCTCTCAACTTCCTTCTTTAAAGCTTCGTTCAAAGCTGCATAAACAAGATTGAGATATCGACTATGTTCAAAAGCTTTTGAGCTTTACAATTACGTTAATGAAATATAATTCTCACCATCACGTAATTGGGCTTGTTGCTCCATAGCCTGTAACCGAAGCTTAAGCTCTGTATTTTCAGTACTGAGTCCCGTCGTGTCTCGCTGTATAAGATGATAGATCTTAATCAGATCATAGTTCTAAGTGTCTTCTAAGTTAATGACAATATCGTGGCCTACTTTTGCTATTACATATAAGTGTATAAAATATAATTGAAGGTCAAGATAGTGAAATGACATTTTAGTGGTTAAAATACCATTTTCATCCCCACATTTAGTGTTAATGCCCAATGTTGGTCTCAATACTTTGAACAAGTTAGGGTTTTATTTTTAATTTTTTTTCAAAATGAAAAGAAAATTTCTATTATCATTTCGCCATTTTCTCTATAATTTTTTAAAACATATATATTCCGTTTACAGTGCACTTCCCACCTAAAAATTGTTATTTTTATTTAACCAATTTCAATAAAAATTAATATTGATGAACTAAATTTAAAGATTTATTGAAATTATATAGACTAAAGTGACCTTGAACCAAAATGGTATTTTAACCTATTTCAATTTCTATGACTACAAAAATCAAAATCTACAACAAAGTAGCAGCCCCCTTTTTCAACCAAGAACATAAGTTTCAAGCAGATATCCAATGACTTTATGCATCAGTTGTCACAATTGGAATGCATTCCATCAAAACATTAAGTCAGAGAGTGAAAATTCTGGGGAAAGTGCAAGCTAAAATTCATATTAATAGAAACAGACCTGGAACAAAGTCAATTGAGCTGATAATGTAGTTGCTTCTGTTTGAAGGGTTTGCACTTTGCGTTCCAACTCTTGTATATATCGTGCCTTTCTCTCTTTTGAGCGTGCAGCTGACTGTCGATTTGCCAATATCCTAAATATAACATCAATGACATTAGGAGAAGGATTTTGATTTTAATAATTTTGTTTAGTGAAAAGTGAAATCATTATGTACAGCGAGATGAAGTAAATCATATGATCTAATGAAATCATCATCGTTCACAACCTATGTAGGTCTCTCCAAATTGTGTGAATATTGATGGCACAAGAGAGAAGGAACAAAAATGAAATATTTAATACAAAACAGACTTCATCATTACTAAATGATATCTTAATTGGACATAATTCAACTACTATAAAGTTTGTGCTTTCGAGCGTTGACCTTCACATCTCGAAAATCAGAGTAAACGCTAAATATAATAAAGTAATAATAAATTGTTTACTTTTTTTTTTTGGTAATCCAACAAAATATAGCATGTTAATTAAATATAGGTTGATGCCACACGCTACATGTCACCGTAGTCTAAACGCATAACATGGTACACAAGAAAGAATTTGGAAATCGGAGAAAAAGAAATTTAGGATTTCAGTTGGCTCGGGTTGGATACCAACGAGCCAACTGATGAATCGAAGCCAACCGACATTTGGTCCGCTTATGGGCTTGTAAAATCACATCCGAACCAACCGACGGCGGTTTTGGCCGTTTTTTCGGTTATGGCTGGCTAATTTCAACTAAGAGGTATTTGATTTGAAATTTTGAATCACTTGCCCCGCATATTGGTGAACTAACCAAAAAATCTAACTAATAACCCAAGGAGATACCATGTTTTACAACATTACATGAACAAATACGGGGATGGAGGTGCATGGGTACATTTTAAAAGCTGCCTAATTTGATCTAAACTGTTTTTTTTTTCTTGCATCGTTCCTTTCTAAAGCTTTACTTAAATCACGTAAACGATTATTTATGTAAATGTCATGTAGCAGAATGGTTCATAAAACCTCCAAATTCCGGACTAAAGAAATAAATCCAGCCACAGAGGGGAGATTGTCGACTGAATTACACATTATAATAGTAATTTGAAAAGAAATGATGCTTAGATCTGGGAATGTAAAAGAAACATTCAAATGAAACCTATTAAAAATTGAATCAGATCCTTCTTCCCCTCAATTTGATCCCAAAATTTAACCAAGCCCAGTTTTTTCCTTTTTTTAAAAAAAAAAAGTTCAGAAATCAGTGTACAAAGAATATGAAAATTCGAAAACCAAAATGTGGAGCAGGGATTGAAGTTGAAACAGCTAGAATTATGGCGTAAAATCAGCTTGGTATCTCATTTCAGAATCTAGTTGAGGCGAAAAGCAAAACGGGAATGCTGAAAATTATAAGAACTCAAAAGCGTGACAAATGGCGACAATCTAGCGGGCCAAACAGACATAGAAGAACAATCGAAGAGAAATGGATCGAAATTCGAAAGCGAAAGAATTACTGAGAAGAAATGGAAAGAAGAAAAACCTTTTAGCGCGTTTGGGATCGCTGGACCAAAGCTCAGCCAACTTATCAGGAGGCATAGCTTTCTTCGCTTCCATAATTTCCCCAAACATACTCGACGACGACGTCGTTCCATCCACCGAAACACTATGCCGATGCCTTGGCTTCGAAGTCTTCTCCCCTTCACTACCACCACCACCTTCACATCCACCATTACCATTATGATCCACAAAATTCCCTCCTCCATTACCTCCAAGCTTCTTCACATCAATGTAGGTCGAAAAAAGATCATCTTCCGATCCGATCTCCTCCAAACTCGCGGTGGACGAACCGCCATTAAACGGATCCGACCCGGAAATGTCCATCATATCCTCCGGCAACCGGAAACTAACTTCGGAATGAGCTCTCCGATGATGAGAACCAAGTCTAGGAATGAATGAGGCATTTCCAGCATTGACGTTGGGAAAAATGGATGAAGAAGAAGCCGCCGCCGTGGCATTGGAGACCGGCGGCGGCGGCGGTTTGTGAGTCTTGGGCGGCGGTTGTGTAACATTGAGTGGAGGAATTTGATTGGAATTGGGAGTGTGGATAGGGTTTGATGGCGGTGGTGGATCTTGCATTTTCTTCTCCTTTTTGCCCCAAAATTTAGGGCTATTTCTCTCTCTATCTATCTCTCTTGTTTGAGTTTTTCCTCTCTAAGATCTCATTGTCTCTGCCATGTGCTTCGGCTTCTTCTTCAATGGAAAATTAATTTAAAATATAAAAAAAAAAAATTCTTTTTTTCTTTTTTAAAATTATTATTATTATTTTCTTTTTTCTATATTGGAAGAAAATCTCTTGAACTGTCATTTTTATTTTTTTAATTTTACTAAATTTCGACTCAACAGCTTTGTTGTTAGTTTCCTTCAACGACACCGTTTAATGTTGTTGACATAGGCAAGTCGTTGGATTTTGACTTTAGGAATAGTGGATAAGTCTTCCATACATATCTTGACACCATTTTTCTTTTTCTTTTTGGTAAATTATTACAAATATCCTCCAATTTTTTTATCTTTCCTTCAAACTTATCCTTAAATTTTCAAAAGTTGCAATATTATCCTTAAAATATAAATTTTTGAAGAATTTCAAACAATAATTCTCGTTTAGAATTGTGTGAAGATGACTTACTATAATATAGTCAGTCAAAGTTTCATTCCTATTAAATATTTTATTTTTCAACTTTTGATCAAATTCTAAAATAATTTTACTTCAATGGTATTTTTTGAAATGTTTGTAAAAAAGGGTAGTATTACAATTTTCGAAAGTATAAGAGTATTTAAAAAAAAAAGCTACAAAAGAAAAGGGTTTTATTTTTACTAAACAAAATTATGAAATTACCAAAAATATCATTTAAAAAATTAATTAAAGACAAAACACCGAAACATCTGGAAAAAACAAATCAATCAAATTGTAAAAAGTTTTGGTCTTTGGCTCCAAATTTGGTAAGATCTTAAGGAGTGATTTCCAAAGTTGAAATTATTTGCTTGCGTATTATTTTGAGTGGGTGTCCAAATTTAGGGGTTTCGATTTGTTTGTTTTTTGTTTTTTTTTTAATTGCTGTGAACTGATTTAATATTTAATCATATCTGAAACTTTTTAAAATATAGAATTGTGATTAAAAAAATGGCCGTTTTAATCTTTATATTTTTTCAATTTCTTTTTTTTTTATCAAAAGTTTTTTTTAAGTAAAGACATAGTAGTGATTTGAATTCAAAACTTTTGTACGTAGATGTAAATTGAACTAGACTCTTGATCATTCATTTTTTCAATTTCGACCAATGAATTTTGAGTTGCTTTTAATCCTTCGCTAAGGTTAATATTGACAATTTAAAATGTAGTTCAAAACAATATATATCAGTTATAGAAAAAATGATATCAGTACTCAATTTTTAACTAAGATATAAATCTTGATTAACTTTAATATTCTTTTAACTAAGATATAAAGAATTTTAACATATTTTTTAACCTATGAAAGGTGATTTTGATTAATTAAACAAAAGTGAGTCCACTCCATATTACCGTTTTAATTGAGAAAATGATTAGTCTTAAAGTTGGCAACGGCAATGGGTCGTTATCGTCTCTGAAGGCCTAATTTTGTTTTTTTACCCTAATTTAATCGAATTTGAACATGAAAAATTCTTTATACTTATTTTCTTAGAATTTTTTACATTTGAGATACCTAATGATGGATACATTTTGAGATGTACTGAAGACTTGTTTACTTTTTTTTAAGGAACTAAACTAAAAGGTAAAAGTGTAAATCAAATATCTTTTAACTTTGAGATGAGGGTAAATCATGATTTTAGACTTTGAGATTTAAACTTTTAACCTTGCAGTTTGAAACTTGTTTTCTTTTTTTTTTTAAAAAAAAAAAACCTTGAGAGTGTGAAATTGCTGCCATTTATTTTATCTAAAAGGATATATATGATTTACATAATCAATTTTTACAGATTACCACTTCAATTTGCATGAATGGTGTTGTAAATAATATCACACATGCATTCTAATTTTCACATTAAAAGGACTCTCCAAGGATATTAATTTGAAATAAATGTAGAAACTCAAAGCTAAAAAAGAAACTTTTCAAATATAATTGAAACATATAAAAAAAACAAATCATTGGTATTTTGTATGATTTAACCCAATAAAATTTATTAGAAGGGGAAAAATGATTTAAATAGGAAAAAGTCTTGTACTGTAGCAATATGAAAAAAATTTCATTTTTATTAGTCTTTATGAAAATAACTGTGGCACTACTGTACTACTAAAAATCTTAGTCAACCTTAACCTATGAAAAAAAATTAAAACAAAAAAAACAAAAATCAAAAGATAACACCATCCATTTGGACAAAAGACCCACACAACACCCAAATTCCAATGGGTCCCTACAACAGTTTAGAGCTGTTGTTGGTTGATGACAAAAAAATGGCTTTAAGAGAAATTGAGATTATGGACCAAATGAGGTCTATCTATGTCTTTATCATCAATTTATTGAAACCAAAAAACAAGTTCTATAATACAAGAAACTTTAGGGCAAAAGCCCGTAATATTCGGACAAACCTTCAAATTTTCAGTAGATGAAGAGTAAAAATGAAAAGGGCTAAATCTGAAATGGTAATCAAAATGACTAAAGAGAAGAAGTTTCATGCATTTTTCATAAAATCTTGTGAAGATGCTTGATTTAGAAGTACCTTTTGCACGAAGAGAAGCTGAAGAACATAACTTTCAAGCATCATCACTTGTGAAGATGAGTCCATGCTGCAACTTTTGTCCCTTGTCTTTCTTCCTTCTACCTTAACATCCTTCACTTCTGTACTTTACAAGTGAACCTCATCAATCCTATAGCTACCATTGAACCATGCAAATTAAAAAAGAAAAAAGAAAAACAAAGAAATAAAATTAGTGTACGTACCCTTTTCTTCTTTAGAATGTCGAACAGAAACTTTATCATCAGGGTTAAATCTAGACCCAATTTAAACTTATTTAGTAGAGATCTAAGGGGCAGTTTACCATGGAATAATGAACAAAAAGGACAAAGGAAGAAGAATGGTAGTTACGTACTTGTCGGTTTTGCCACCGTTTTTTACATGGTCAGAATCATGGGAGGCTTCCAAATTCTCCACTGCTGGAGATTCATTTTCCGTTTCATTTCTGATGCTATCACAATTTTTCCTCTCAAGATTCGAATCAACCAACCAATCTTCGTTAGTGTCCTCTACACAGACCTTGCTTCTAGTACTGTTGCATTTGTCTTCATGAAAATCAACCTTTTCACTTCCTAATGATGGAACTTTGGATTCACTTTTTTCACCTGTACCGACACTTCCCTGAGCTGATAGTACAGAAGAAATCGGATTTTCTCCATGAGAACTTGTAGTCTCTGTCATGCTTGTATACGTGCGTACAAATTTTGAATTTGAACACAGGCTGCGCTCGAGAACTGCAGTCGCTATATTTGATGGTTGAAAGGAAGGCCTTTTGGAGATTGGACTGCTAGAAGGACGAGGAACAGTTTCAACGTGTTTGTTTGTGAAGGAGGATTCGGGAAGAGATGACTCGGCGCAGGGATATTCATTCCAAGGCATAGAGCCTCTGAATGGACAATCTGCTACTGGACTTTGACATGGAGAGCTGAAGTTACATTCTTTCTCAAACGACCAGGTTATAAATGGCTGTGGTGTTTCCATGAAAGGAGAGTTTGTGTGACGATGGACTGGCTTGGATTTCGATGAATTTGATTTTCTCACATACTTTTTTTGCTCTTTGTCCTTGATTTTGTAATGTGGGTCCCTGGAGTAAATACTGTTAACGCTGTAACTATTCCCAGGGCCAGCATCATCATCCATGGCTCTTCTCATGCTCTGTTTCGGGTTTGAGTTTAGTGGTGTGCTATCGAATGCCTCGCCCCTAACTGAGATACACAGCGAGAAGAAAAGCAAGTCAACTTGTTCTGATCAATATGAGGAAAAGATGAGAGAGTATATATATATGTTCTCCAAAAAACTGTGTTTGAAGCGCGTTTTATAAGAAACAAACTCATATCACCTGCACTGGTTGAACAAGACTCTTCACTGCCAAAAAGTTGAAGAAGTCTGACACATCAGTCGGAGTGAGAGGACAAGAAGACAATAAAGATAAAAGAAGTTATTTTACTGACCTCAACAAGCTGAAGTTGTCTGTTACATCGTCTGCCATAGAGCAAAACCAATCTCGTTGGTGCGATTTGTCCTCTAAATCAGAAATCCTTGTGGCTTTTGGGTTCCTGCTAACACAGACAAAACTTGCCTAATAAGTATATGCTTTATCCACCTCAATAACATTCTATGTGAAATTTAGAATACCTTTTTACATCCACCATTAAATCATAATCATATCCAAAGGTATGGTGCTTCGAGCTTGACTCGACTGGATCTAATTACAAAATCAAGTTTTTAGGTGTCCATCAGGTTATCAACACTGGGAGCTTCAAAAACTTTTGACTTCTCATTGTAATAAATTTAAATGTCAAGACTTTAAAAGAAAGGAAGGAAAAGAAAGGAAGAAAAAGCATTAAAGATTGCCAAGCCAAATAACGAGAAGCACACGTTGAACATCATCCAACACATGAATTGTGATGGATACAAGCAAGTAGATGATACCCTACAGAGTCACGAACATAAACACAGTTACAAATTCTAGTAGGTTTTTCTATATTGGCATATGAAAACTTTTGACAATAAACGAGGCATTATAATCTACTCAATTGATTGTTTCACTAGAGCAAATCAATCATAGAGAAGCAAAAACTTACTACACATCTACATACATTCTCTGATTTTAGTATTACTATTATTATTCTATATATGTATGTATACATTTATTTTTTTGGGGGGGAAGGGGGGGATTACCAAATAAGTTGAATTTGTCCATTGTTCTTGTAACACCTGCAACTCTGCACATAAATATTTACTTCAGAATAAAGTTTTCTTTACTTTGGAAAAACATTAGAAATTAGCTTTCATCAACATAAACCTCTTTTTTGGTAGATAGGGGCTGCCAAATGCCTTTTCTGATATATCATACTTCTCATAGTTCAAAAAATCAGACGAAACACTACCAATTTCATTAAAATGAGTCTTCTCGAAGAGATCACATTCCATCTCCCCAAGAAAGTTGTCGTTTAAGAAGTTAAATCCACCTAGTAGAAGATATTGAGATAAATTAACTTAAGAGGAAAAATATAATCAAAGTATTTGCACGGGGAGGAGAAGGAGCAGAAGTCTGTGGAATAGTACACTACTAGTTGACAAATATACAGTGAAAAAAAATGATAAACTATCTTTATGGGTTACTTAAAAACAAAATCAAATTTCATTGATGCATTTTCCAAATGGAACATAAAGAGGAAAAGGTGAATTTGAAGGATAAAACTCCCAAAGATACAAAAAACTTGGTTGTAATAAATGAACCAACTTACACCTAACCCTGACAAGGATGAATAAGAGAACAAAAATATTTACCTTCATATCCATCTCTTTCTCCACCCGTGCCATCAAAGATAGTTCTACCACCATGTTCATTTCTTTTACAATCTTCAACGGAACGGAAATGGGTCTTAGTAGATGTTTTCTTCTTTGGATTATCACATGTATCCATCATGTCGAAGGAATAATTTAAAGAACTATCATCACAGTGCATTTTGATATCCTGCATTTTGTGTATAAATATGATCATTGACAATTCCAAATTAACTAAAAACACGTTAAAGATATTCTACTCTTAACTGAAAATTATGAGACTCAAATTACTAACTTAGATAAATACAACAGATAGACATTATTGAACTTCTAGAGAATAATATAATCCAGATTACTTTATTGCACTTTTTCCATTTAGAGACAGAACACCAATAATTTGAATTTAAAGACAGACCTCCATGAGGTGCCAGAATCTAAGCAGAACATACAAGATAATGAGAAGAAGACCATTAGGAGACGTAGAATGCAATGTTATAGGACCACCAGAAAAAATCGATAGCATGTGAATTATGTGAAATCAAACAAATGTAGCAAGATGCATCTCGAAATGCTCTTACTCCTTCAAGTTCAAAGTCATCCAACAGTTTGGTGTTCTTAGAGAGGTTCCAAGGTCGCACTCTTTCTAGACGAGATGAGAAGCCATAAGAAAAGCTTCTGCCATCGCAGTGGGAAATATTTGTTAGGCTGAAATTTAATCTCATATGTTCTAGTTTTATAATTTTAATCAAGGATATTTTTTATGGTTATGAAATGAACATTCAAATACCTGCTGGCATGCTGCGGGGAACATGCTGGTGTTTCTGTTCCTACTCTGCCCAAACCTGACAAAAATGCATTATCATTAGAAACTGTCCGGAGAAAAGGCACTGGCTTCTGAAAGAGACACAAGTATGTGTTGCTGTGCTGTAGCCTATATATAGTAAAAGCTTTAGTTACTTAATCATATTGGAAACTGTTGGGTTATGACAAAATATTAGAAGAATGGTTGTCCTACATTAGAAAAGTTCTAGGAAGTGATAGCTACAAGCACTTTAAAAGGAGGCTCTGCCTTTAGTTTCAAATCATCAAAATTTGAAGCACTTTAACTTGGTGTACTAACTGAGTTGTGTGAGTGGTATCATGCTTTGAGAGAGTGTTTTATTTGTAATTGGGGTCAGAGAGAGTTTCTGTGAATCAAGACATTCTTCAGTCTAAAGAGTCTACCATCAGAATGAATTTGGTTTAGACCCCCTTAAAATCATCCATACATATGTAGGGCAAGATCATGAATCCTAAATTAAATGTTCTCTTATTATTAGTCTGTACCATCAACTGAAAATGCAACATGAGCTTCTTTCAGTGGACTTCCTTCGCATTTGACAGCCATTCCATCATCCCCAAGCAAATCAAATATAGAAAGACCTGACAAATGTGAATGTTAGAGCTCAGGCACAAATTTTTTAACCAAAAGTAATGGGAGCAGCAGAGGGCAAAAGGCAAGTAACCATTAAAAAATAAAAAGCAAGGTTATACAATGGCAGCTCTTATAATGAACAGTTCCAGTGTCAACTTCAGCAAACCCCAATACCGAAGGAAAAAGGATGGAAAATAACAAGAGTTCAATGAGTTTTGCCAGGGCTTACTTTGCTCAACAGATATCTTCCTCTGTTCTGATTGAGAATCTACTTTGTTCTTAGCGGTATTACCATTGTTGGGATCATAACTTAAATTTCTGCTAAAGTGGAAAAGAAACGTTCTATTTAGCAAAAATTCTACAAACAATAGTAAATGCATGAATATGACATGTTTCATACATGTAACACTATTCAAACAATTCTAACTCACTTCATTGGAGATAAAATTTCCTCTTTATAGCCGAATGGCATTCCTGTTTCGTCAATTTGCTCTTCACAATAATGCTTTTACTTCAGCTTAAATGGTCTAAAAGCAACAGCTTGAGATAGAATATGCATAATTAAAAAATTAGTTAGAAAATCACGTTTATTTTCAAAGTCAGCAGATTTCTCTAATGTTTCTGCATTATAGAGGGTTGGAACTGGGTCTTTCATGAAATGAGACCGCACTGTTGAAGTATTGGCCTCTGTAACAAAACATCATGAAAGAATATCAACAGGTAATTAATCATCAACTAAACAACAAAGAATAAGGAACACAAAAAAATCGGTGGCTTTCTGACCAAACAATGATTTTTTCTTTGGACAAATAAGAATTCATATCTTATTCATTTTTCCATTTTTTTTAGTTAGGAACAAGGTCCACTCTCACAAATCAACACCACAAATTAAACTCAAGATCAAATATCACAAATTAAACTGCTCTGCATGGTAGTTGCACGTCCTTTTACCTATATTAAATTATATGATCACTCGTTGAAATATTTGCTAACTTCAAGCATTCCGTTAAGAAGAATACAGTATATTTTGCTGAGAATCAAAACTTGTAGGACAAGGATTACCAAACCAAGAAAAGTGATTTTATGTTAGCTTTGCGTACTAGTGTAATCTCTATAGAATGCAACTGTGAAATCTTTATATCGGAGTGCATGTGCAATGGAAGAATTCCTTTTGTTTCTACTTTCAAATGCTTTAGGAAAGAAAAAACACGAACAATTAGTTCTGTGCTTCACTGCAATAGTTTTGGAATTTACCGATGGTGTAAGCAGCTTTGTCCTCTTGAGGAACTGTTGATAAATTTAGGAAACTTATAATATCCAATGACCGATGCTCTTTTTGTTCCCTGCCTGTGTCAGCTGCATCACGACAATTCTCTGAGCCAGAGGACAGTTGCTGTCGCCTTTTTCTTTGCTCGAAATATTGCTTTTGTCTTGATAATAGAAAAGTTTTAGACTTAAAAGTTAGAACTTGAGAAATTAGAGATTAGGTAGCTGATGATGCACATGTCCTGGTATTAGCATTTATGCGTTCAAATTTATCCATCTTTATTTCCAAAACAACAAATTTATCAAATTCTATATCTGAGAACGATGTGAAAATTCCAAAAAAAAGTTAATAAATGCAGGACTACAAACAAAATTGAGAATTTACTAATTATTTTACCTGTTTTGTGTGGATTTCCTTGACTGAATAGTTCCCCATCATGCGATTATCAAATTTGATCATGCAAAAGGGGGAATGCTTGTGAATCAGAACAAAAATTTAACCCTATTTTAAGAGTAATTATAGACAATGAGAGGTAGATACAACTACAGTGGAAGAACTTATAAGAATTATTCCACAAGAACAGAAGGATTAAGCAAATGGGAGCACATGCCGTTGGATGTAAATCTAAGGGGAAGAGGAGGGGGGAAACTAGCACAATATATCTAGTTTGCAGCCTAACTATGTGACAATGCATGACTGTCACAAAAGAGCACATTACAAGAAGAAGAAATAAACTTTATCTGGCTAGAGCCTGCACGACCTGCTTATATCGCCTAGCCATGCACTAGACAATTGTTTTTTGAAGTGAAAAAGCCACCGAGTTATAAAATTTTATTCATTCATTTAATTTTGTACATTTTACTTTCTTCATAAAGCTAACCGATGAGCAACAAGCGCCCGTAGCTCATTAGATAGAGCGTTTGTTTCTAAGTAGAAAGCTAGCTGAAGAAAAGAAGGGAGAGGAAAGAAAAACAACATTGAGTGTGCAAGTTGCTACTTCTAGGCTATATATAATCATTCGAACAGTCAATTAGTAATAAACCGAAAAGTTTGATCATCAGGTTTCTTGAATAATAGTTAGGATTTGAAAGGAAAGACAAACAGGCTAATAAAAGAAAAAAACTGACCGATTGCAATCAATTTAAGTTAGATTAGTTGAAGTTACAGTTACCGTTGCAACTTTCCGCCTGGAACCTCCCATCCACTGCAACATTTTGAAATGAAGCTAAGCTTTAGTGCATAAGGAAAAAGAAGCAGCAAGCCCCAGAAACCTGACAACATTCACCATATAAATAATAGGTTCCTAAAAACAAACCAAGCAGATAATATCATAGTTCATAACATGATAGTATGAAAAAGCAAATAATAGATTCCTAAAACCTAGAGTTGTGAGAGGACAACAAAGAAAACTATTCACGTTTCTTAAAAAAAAATTCTTCATCCCGACTTATTGGCACAATTACGAAATATTATGATCGAAAGATTATTCGGGGAGACGAAAACCATTATTAGAAGGGAGACGGCTACATGAACGACGACTAATTGATACAAGATACTGAGCTGATGGATTATTTTTCTCAAAATTTGTTCAACTCGCTTTTCTTCTGCACTATTGAAGCCAATCCGAGGAGCGACTGAACACATGAAATAGAACGAGTAGAATTATAATTTCTGGAAGATTTAATACGAAGAATCTACACTTTGTACAGCAGTTTCAAATGCGCGCGAGGACGAAAAAAAGCTTGAAACTATAATTCAAGTGTACAAACAATTTCTCATTCTCAATGAATACTCAAGTCAGTAACGTATGTCTCAATATGGATTGCTCTGGTAATTCAAGTCTGAAAAAAACTTAAAGACGATCAGCGATGGTCGGAGAACAAAAGGTTGCCTGAAAGCAATGAATCGAGAAATGCAGATTTAGATTATTGGATTGTAAATGGCAATCATATCTTTGGCCGAAACGGCTCTTCGCAAGAAGCGAAGTTCTTGGCGCGAAGCAGGACTCCGAGTTATGAATTGAAATAGAAATACATTTTGAATGAAGTCGACGAGAAAGATAAATAAATCAATTAAGGGAATCTTTTTAAATATAGAAACAAAAATCAAAATAATTACAACTCATACAAAAATTTTGAAAAAGAAAAAAAGCTCATCCAAAAAACAAAAATGCTTGCACAATTTTTATTCACTCGATTCACAACGGCGAGCCAACGATTTGATTATCATCCATCTATCTCATACAGTGATATTGGTCTATCTCTGTCTATCTACGATGAAAAATAATAGAGATTTATCACTTTTTATCTAAGATAGTGATACTGACCTATTTCTATCTATTTGGGATAGAAAATGATAGATCTATGTCATTGTCCCCCATAAAAAAATCAACAAAACTCAACATAATTAAATTAAAACAAACCAAGAAGTACAACCAAACCATCAAACACATATCTATTGAAATCTATCTCAGATAGACAGTGATGGTGGTTTATCTCTATCTATCTGGGATAGACATAAAGATAGAGCTTTATCACTTTTTATCGCTAGACAGTGATATTAGTGATAATGACTTATCTTTATCTATCTGGAGTAGAAAATGATAGATATCATTGTTCTACGTCCAAGAAAAATCAACAAAACTTAACATAATGAAATTAAAACAAACTAATAACTGCAACCAAACCATTAAACACATATTTATTGAAGTATATCACATGTAGACAGTGGTAGTGGTTTATCTCTATCTATCTGAGATAGAAAATGATAACAAGAACTACAACCAAACAACATAACTAAATAAAAAAAACATCTTAAGCAATGCACACGTGTTAAAATTTATAAATTTCAAAACAAGTTGATTGTCAATAAGTAGAAAGAAACTTACAAACTATACAAAGTAGAAAATAAAGAAAGGTTCAACTTAAAACTTTACAAACTTGAAGCTTTACAAAATGTATAAAGTAATTCTACACCAGTTTCATGCGTCATTTTCATGTGTTCATCTTATTTCTCTTTTATTTGCTCATCTTATTTCTCTTTCTTTATTTGATTTTCTTCATTGATTTGCTGCAAGAAAATGTTGGAGGTTAATAAGAATAAAAGTGAATGATAGATAATAATAGGCTATGATAGTTATCTGTCTATCACTTTCTATATGGGATAGACATAGATAATGATCTATCTCTACCTATATGAGATAAACAAAAAACTAACTCAACTGTATATCAAGTTTTTTAAAATTTTTGCTTTCTATTATATGCTTGCAGATAGATGAAGTTGAAGAAAATACTAAAAAGAAATTAGATGAAGTTAAAGAAAATGTTGAAACTAATAAAGAAGAAGAAGCTGAAGTATTAGAAGAAAATGAATAGGAAGAAAATCTAAGACGAGAAAACAAAACAAATCATAAACATAGAAGAAGGTAAATATCATTGTCTACATGTCTAATGGTGATGGAGTATTATCTCAATCTATTTGGGATAGACATAGAGATAAGTCTTTATCACTGTCTATCTGTGATAGACAATGATAGTCATCTATTTCTGTTTATCTGAGATAGATAGAAAACTATCATAGTCTATTATTCACTATCATAGAAGACTAAGACAAAGAGAGATAAACATCTATCTCTATCAAATAACAAATAATAATAATAATAAGATGATGATCCTGTAGAATAAAAGTGTTAGAAATCTATCACATACACTAAATTCAAATTAATCCACCAAAATCACTTTAACTCCAATACCTAACACTTGAATTTGAGCTATTGAATATGATTAAAGATGAAGAAAAAAAAAAGAATTATCACTAAAAAAATTGATTAAGTAAAATCTAAAACAATTATACCTAAAACAATTGTAAATACGTGAAGAAGAAAGAAGAAGAAAATAATCCATCAAAAGCACTTTAAATCCAATGCATATCACTTGAATTTGAGCTATTGAATTTGATTAAAGAAGAAGAAAAACATGAACATCACAATTGATTAAAACCTAAAACATCTATAAAGACAGTAGAAAGAAAAAAAAAAGGAAAAGAAGAAATAAGGAGAACAATACCTGAGATAAAAAGGAAGAAGAAATAGGTTTCGCCGGTCATCAAAATGCCAACAATCAAAGAAGAAATGAAAATCGAACAACTCACCAAAAAAACAAAGAGAAGAAGACGTCTGAGACCCACGATGAAAGTAGTAATCGCTGCGCAAAGATTTGAATCAATTGGAGGGCATTTATGAAATTTATGAAAATTCGTAGACTGGATTGCACGTGAGATCGTTTTATTTATTAAAGATGAAGAAGAAGAATAAGAAAAATATGAATTACAGAAGAAAAAGAAAAGAAGAGAAGAATATATGTGTACCTGATGCTGCGAAGATGAGGAGGATGAAGCTAAGAGATGCGCAGAAGAAACCATGAAATAATCGCCGCAAAATTTAAATAAGAAGGGATAGTTTTGGTATTTTGTCATTGATCTGCCTTTTTTTCTATAACTTGTAAATATTTTCTTTTTTTTTTTTTTCTATTTTTGACAATTACCCTTAATTTAAATTGGGAGTTTAATCAATTTTTTTCTTCTTGTTTTTTTTTTTTAAATTGATCAATGGATCTCTCACCCCTAGCGAGGGGTAAAAACCCATATTCCGACGAATCCAGATTGCTCAGATTTTTTTTTTAATATTTTTTGGGTTGGGTTATGTGATTTATTATTATTATTATTATAAAATTTTAATGTATAATTAAACTTTGCATAGAATGTTTTTGAATGTTTTTTTATTTCTATTTTGAATAAATTTGAATGTAGACTTTGATTTTACATGAACCTAGATTTCATGTATTTGAAGATCGTTTGTTTGATTATAAATTTTTTAAAAATTGATGCACATATTTAAGTCATTTACGTAAATATGACATTTTGTTCACGATAAGAATTCAACTTTTAGTGGATAATGAAATAATGAAAATATATTCTAAATTATGAAAGATAAAAAAAAAACAACCTGATGATTCAAACCAGCCAACCCATAAATTATGGGTTAGGTTGGGTTGGGTTGACTCTTTCACATTGAACCGATAGGATTCAATTTTTGTCAACCCGAAGATCTCGGGTTGGTTCATAATTTGCCTTTAACCCGATTCAACCCAACTTATGTACACCCTACTCCCAGCAAAACTTTTTGGAAAGTTGGAGAGTCTAGTTATAAAGAAGTGTAAGGTGCACAATTGATATTTAGGAAAAAAAGAAAGAATATACAACGCAATAGTGAAATAATTGCATATATAGTACAAAATTGGTAAAAAACTAAAAAAAATCAACGTCCAACTACCATTTCAAAGGTTTCTTTTCGGTTTCTTAAAATTGAAAGCTATCAGTGATAGCAGTTGTCACTGATAATTGTCATCACTGATAAATTTCAATTTGATACATGTGTTATCAGTTGCTATTACATACTTGACATCAATTTTACTTTTAAAAACTCATGATATTATTATCCATAGATTTTTTATGTTATCTTAGTTATGCTAATATAAACTATTATTATTAATTATCATATTCTAATTGATTTGTATTAATTTATTAGTTAGTGATTAATTAAATTAATTTAATTATTTTGATAAATGTATAATATATAGGGTAAATGTTAAAAATAGAAAAATTATCAAAATATTTACAGTTGGTAGAAAAAAAAAAAAGAAACCCAATGTAAACACGTTCAACATTGTTAAAATTTCAAAATTACCCTTATATATTGGAAATTCGCGGCCGCTGAAGACTCTCAATGATCGTGATTTCATCGTTTCCTTCCAGTTCTCTCTCAATTTACGTCTCCTTCGTTCTCTTCCTTCATCTTGCGAACTTCAGGTATGCATCTCGTTCGTTCTTTTCTTCTTTTACTTATTCTTTTTTCTC
>JBBPDJ010000003.1:9802834-9837731 GCA_037974625.1 Cucumis cinereus
CTGCACCACCTTCCTCACACTCGATGCACGTTTGAAGATACTGGACGAATGTATTTTGTTTCAAATGAAAAATAATATTTTAAGTGCAGTTTATATTAGTCGATATGAAAAATAAACTTATTGTTCGTAAGTATACAAAAGTAGAGTATGACTCATCAACAAAATTAAGCTGGTATGCATACAAAAGCTGGTAAGTATCTTACATGATTGACTTGAACAACAAAGAAAATCGGTTGTGAGATGCTATGAGTTTTGGTTTCTTGTTTGTTGAAAATTTTTAGTGAGAAAAATAAATTTTTTGAAGTGTTAGAAACAAAAGGGTACTCTGTTATGCAAAATGAATTTTCATTAAATGGATTGTACCCATTGTCAGATTTTTAGCCAAAATTGCGGCTTAACATCAAATCGCTTGATAGGACTTCGTTGGTAACGTGCATCGAGTATGTCGAGTAACGTGCAACGTGTGTAACGTGTGGCGTGCATCGAGTAGTCAACGGAGCGTATATCGTTTGACTTTTGATCGAGCCATCAAGTTGACGAGTAGCGTGCATCGAGTAAGCGTGTAGCGTGCATCGAGTAGGGCTGGGGCGCGGGCACTGAGTTTAGGGACAAAACGGTAAAATCACATGGTACTGACATCATCAGAAGACCATTTTTCATTGAAGTTTTAATATTGGGCCAAAAATCGAGTGGGCCCTTGAGAATGGGCCATCCGTACAAATTTCCCAAAGTACGCAATAATTTCTCTCATCTCTCCCTCTCCACGTCTCTCCCTCCCTCCCAACAACTCCGGCGAATGGCAGACTACCCACGAACCTAAACCCTCCCCAAACCTCACAAACCCTCACGCTCACCCATCTCTAATTCTACCCACGACCGCCGCGAACTACGACGGACTACGGCTCACGTGTAGCTTGCGACGACGAAGACTTCGACGGATCATTGCTACGTGTAGCTTGCAGGGACGATTTCAATGACTTCGACAGGTTTGCGATTGATTTGCAACGGCGGATTCAGCACCGATTGGTTTGTGACTTCGAATCGCCTCAACACCTTGATTCAGCAGCAAATTCATCAGGTTTGCAACTTCGAATCGCCTCTGCCCCCGTTGTTTAGGAGTAGTGTTGTAAATCATCAACTTTAGGATTTATTGTGCTTTTCTTGGATTATTACCAATTTCTGTGTTCTGTGATATTTTCGTCCTTGTGATACTTTGTTTAGCAGCTGGTAGATCGTTCAGAAGTGAGTGAGATTTCCTCCGTCGCAGGTCCCTGTCCCGTCTCTCTACTTGGATTTTTTGTACAAAAAAACCCAAATTTGAGAGAGAACAATTAGATTTTCCTCTGTATTTTAAAGTGAGTATTTTTGGTTTGCTAACGTCAAATTTGGATGAAATTATTAATACGAAAAAATCACATACACACGAAATACCATTCTCGCTCTTCGAAGAAGGATCTTGTTTTGGTTTCATGATCTCGCGCTCTGGAGTATGTCTTGTTATGCAACATTGTTGAATCTGGGCATGATCTTGCTCGCCCTAGAGGGATCTTAATGTAGAAAAAAGAAAACAAAAAAGGAAAAAAATGCAAAATGATGATGGAGGTAGGGGTGAGCATGATATACCAAAAAATAGAGTTGACGCCCAAAACTGATCGAATCAAAGGTGATCGGTCAAAGATAAGGAGAGGTCGGTTGGTGCCGGTTTGAAAAAAATCCAAGTCGACAACATTTTTAAAAAATTACAAAGGCTTAAACGCCCTAAATCGATCGATCGACGTACCAACGATCGATTTGTACTCCTTCATGTTTGGAATCAGTTTGAACATTTACCAAATCGAGTCGAAAAATCGACTTCGACCAATTGATGCTCATCTCTAGATGAAAGAAGAAAGAAAATAGAGGTAATTTTGTAAAGAAGGAGAAAAAAAATATGAAAACACACAGATGATGAAGGAATAAAAGAAAAAAAAAATAGAGGTAATTTTGTAAAATGGATCGAAAATGAGGTAAGAAGGAGGTAAAAATGTGAGTTATCTTTTATTTTGGGCTACAAAATGGTCAAGTCAACCATACCATTTTACCCTCTCCTCAAGTCTCGTTCAACGCCTCACATCTCAGACCTCTATTGCCCGTCCGCCGATCGTCACGTCAAGTCGTCGTGTTCTCCGACCGTTCGTCGTGCAACTTGTCGCCCATCTCTCTCTCTCACAGTTCTCTCTCACTGTGAATAGCAGCAACTGCTGCCCTTAACTGTCGCGCCAGCGCTGTCTTCCCCTAATTTTATTGAGGTGTGTGTAAGTTTCTTAATTATTTTGAAATTTGGATGTTTATGGATAGTTTTGGTGTGACCCATTAACATTTAGCTCAAAATCTTTGTACCCCGCACATGTTGAGTGTAGATTTGAGGTCTTGAATAAGTGGATTAATGTGTTGTTCAAAAAGTTTTGAGAACAATTGGCGAGTTGTTGGCGAATTTCCTTTGGGTTATTGTCCTATCTTGAATACCCATTAAGTGTTGGGCATGGATTTAATTTATCCATGATGTTTGATTGATGATTCGAGTTTTAATGAAGCCATTGACGTGCTATCCAGCAGAATTAAGGCTTTCCTCAAGATTTTGGTGAGCATTTAAGATTACATAAGTTTTCAAGGATCATTGGATTGATTGTTGATGCTGTTAATTGGGTTCTAACCCCTAGATTTTGTGTTTAGTTTTTGTGTCGTGATTTTGAAGTTTTGATGTAGTTTTGGATCAAGCCACAAGTTGGGTAAGTTAATTGGAGACATTGGTGATTAATTGTTATTTGGAATTTGATCCTAAAGGTTTAATTTAACTTTTGGCTTATGTTCTAGGATTTTGTTTAAGGATGCGAGGTTAGATAAGAGAGGTTGATTGCCCAAATAACTATTATCTGGGCTTGATTTCGAGCTGAGGAAAAACCAAAACGACTCACTCTTTATTAGATAGATGGGTGTTGCGTTAGGTATGTGAAAATGATTTGATTCTGGTGCAACAAAATGATTATGCGTTCCAAGTATTCCTAACCTAGTCCAAGTATAAACTAAATTAGGTACCTGGTAAGTCCAGGGTCGTATACATGGAATTTGTTATTTAAACTAGTGAATTGATTACTTCTCTTTTGGAGAAGTAAGTTAATAAAGGAAAGAGTGAGTTAAACTAAGCTAACCTAAGTTAAGCTCAGTTCGGCCGCTTGTTTCCTGGTTGATATGGATATTGTGATTAAGTTGCCATTGTTGCAGGTAATTAATATGCGTGAGCTCAGTAAGGTCCCTTGTTTCCTTGTTGATATGGAACATGTGTAAGCTATTCTTGGCCGTATATCTAGTTTATTCTGTCGAGGTAGACCGAGATTAGGACAAGTTTGATTGTGAATACGCGTGAGCTCAGTTTCGTCGCAAGTTTTCTTTGGATCATGTGTGAGCTATTCTCGGCTGTATATTCAGTGTGTTTTACTGTGGTAGACTCAGATATGGCACATGGTTGATTTTAAATACGTGTGAGCTCGGTATGGTCGTATGTTTCATTGTTGACATTGGACATGTGTGTGCTATGCTCTATCGCGTATTTGCCATAGCCCATTGTGTTTGACTTGGATATGAACTGGTTTAATATGTTTTTAGATAGACTTGTAACGGTTTTATAATATGTGTTTAAGAAACTTTGATCCTATTTTAAATATCAAAACTATGTTTAACGATTCCCTAATGAAAGTATGTTTTTACACGCTTTATTTTTTTTTATAAGCTTACCTTTCACTGGGCTTTAGCTCTCATTTTCAAATGTTTTTCCTCCCAGGTAGCGGTTAAGTTCCAGGTGCCTATTAACCATCATGGGTTGACCTAGTGGTAAAAAGGTCAATAACTAACTAAGAGATCATGGGTTCAATCCATGGTGGCCACGTACCTAGGAATTAATTTCCTACGAGTTTCCTTGACACCCAAATGTTGTAGGGTCAGACGGGTTGTCCCGTGAGATTAGTCGAGGTGCGCGTAAGCTGGCCCGGACACTCACGGATATAAAAAAAAGAAAAAAAGTTCCAGGTGCCTATTAAGCCGTCAAACGCCACTTATTTCGTTAGACATCTGCGACATTATACTATATGTATTTGAAGAGTATTGTTATGATAAGTTGAATTAGTTTTTTTTTTTTTTATTTGAAAAGGAAACAATACTCAAATAATATTAATTAAAGAGACAAAGCTCTGAGTACAAGAGGATTATACAAAGAGCGAAAAACAAAAACAAAAACAAACACGTAAGCTAAAGCTAAAGAGCAACGTACTAAATAGGATCAACAGGCGCATCTGGGCATCTCAACTAGGTTGACACCCCGTTAGCGCCCTCATCATTTTTTTTTAAAAGAGTCTAGCAAGGATTGAGGCTTTATATATTTAGCCTGATAACTAGCTCTTAGGGATAAATTATCTAACTTAGAATAAGACACCAAAGGTAATCAATGACAAGCTGGGGAAACTGAATATAAAAGAAACATAAAATGGCAAAACAAAGCCTGGACGATGTCGCTGAATAAAAGGAGATAACTAAGGGAACACCGAAGGGCTGGAATGATGCAACCTGAATAAGTAAAACTACTCAAGGAGAGTGGATGAAGGCTTGCCAGTTCAGAGCGATAACTTGCAGCGGGTAGTCTTTGAATTTTCTGCTAAGAGAGCACCATGAGGAAGCATTTAGCCTGGCGAGTTCATATCTATCTGTCCATAGTGAGGCTTTATTGTGAAGAACCCTTTGATTTCTCTCAAACCACAATTCAGACAGTAAGGCCTTGACTGCATTAACCCACAACAGAAGGGCTTGATTCTTAAATATGGGGCCAAGAAGTACCTGGTAAATATTATTGCTACATACCTTGTCAAAGGACCAGCTGAGGTTAAATGAACTAAGAAGCTTAAACCAACATTTTGCAGCACACTCACAACTAAAGAAAAGGTGTTGAAGGTCCTCATGAGCGCTAAGGCATAGTGGACATACATGAGGGAAGATGGAATGGGAGGGAAGCTTCTTTTGTAGTACAGATGCACAGTTCAAACTTCCTTTTAGCAAAATCCAGATAGTGATGTTAACTCTTTTCGGGCTCTTAGACTTCCATAGACGTTTGACCAAATTGGCGTCCATAGGAGAAGGTGGTTCAAGGTGTTTGGATAGGGATCTGACTGAGAAATACCCATTAGGTTCTAAGGACCAACGTCTTCTGTCTGGCTGATTAGAAGGAGTGAAGGTAGAAAGAGCCCCGAGAAGGTTTTGAAATTCAACAATTTATGCATCTTTAAGGGATCTTCTAAAGATAAGCGACCATGAAGTAGTAGTTTGGTCCCATATCTCGAATACTGATGCTTTGGGAGAGGGGGAAAGTCTAAAGAGATTTGGATAGGCAGTTTTGAGATCGAGCCTATCCTGCCACGGGTCTAGCCAGAACTTGGTTCTATCTCCCCTTCCAACTTTAAAGACTGACAAAACCTCAATCTTGCGCCACTGTCTTGAGATGCTGATCCAAGGGCTTCGTTAACTCGAAGCCTCTTTGCCACTGGTATGCCAATTAAATGTGTCACTGCCATGAATACTTCTGATTACCGAACACCAAAGGGAAGACTGGCTCTGAGAAAATCTCCAGCCCCATTTTACCAGCAAAGCCAAATTTTTGATTGACAATCTGACTAAACCGAGTCCTCCTTCCTTGTGAGATTTGGAAGCTATCTCCCAGTTCACTAGATGATTCAGGTTGCTGCCGTTGTTGCCTTCCCAGAAGAAGTTTCGCATTGATCTTTCAATATCTTTAACTACCTTATCTGGCATTAAGAAAATGGACATGTAATATGTTGGGAGATTTGATAAGACTGAAGAGCAAAGGGTTAGTCTACCCCCTCTTGATAGGTTGAAACTTTTCCATCTGTCTAATTTCTTTTGTATCTTATCTATCACTGGCTGCTAGAATTGGGAAGATTTAGGGTAGCCTCCCAAGTGAAGACCCAAGTACATAATGGGAAGAGTCTCTGTTTTGCACTTTAGGATGGAGGCTGCTGATTGGATCTTGCTATCATCAATATATCAGCCACAAATAGTTGATTTCTCTCAGTTAATCTTTTGCCCAGAGCACCATTCAAAGATTTCAAGTGTAGATTTGAGATTCCCAAGCATTTCATCATCAATTTTACAAAAAAGTAAGGTGTCGTCTGCAAATTGTAGAATTGGGACATGTATCTTTTCCTTACCAACTATGAAACCTTCAAACAAACCTTTCTTGTGTAGATTCAAGATGAGGCTGCTGAGGACTTCACTAACAAGTAAGAAAAGGAAAGGGGATAAGGGATCTCCTTGCCTTAGCCCACGGGTGGCTATGATCCTGCCTCTTGGTCTTCCATTTATAAAAACCGAGTATTTTTGGCTCTTCACACAACCCATAATCCAGTTAATCCATTGAATATTGAACTGTTTTCAGATAGAACTTTCTGTAGGAAGTCCCAATCCACTCTGTCAAAGGCCTTTTCTAAATCTAACTTTAAAGCCCACCCTTGCTTTCGGTTAGATTTGTACTCCTCTACCACTTCATTGGCAGTTAAAACTGGGTCCAGTATTTGGCGATCTTCCACATAGGCGCTTTGGGTTGGAGAGATTATGCTTGGCATGACTGATTTAAGTCTCAACAAGGACTTTAGCTACTAGCTTGTACAACAAAGTGTTGAGACTAATGGGACGAAAGTCTCTAACCTTGATGGCATCTTCTTTTTTTTTTTATCAAACAAATAAAGTTCTCTTTGACACAAGCATTTAGTTTTCCATTCAAATAGAATTCGTTGAATAACTTGAGAATATCCTATTTCAGAATCTCCCAAAACTTAATGAGAAACTCAGTAGTGAATCCATCCGGCTCGGGTGCTTTGTTTTTACCAAGAGAGTTGAGGGCCGATTTTATTTCTAGTAAACTGAAACTAGATATCAATTTCCTGTTTTGTATCTCAGAAATGACATCCCACCGAAATGTAGAAGGAAAAGCACCAGCAGTGGCCTCCTTTGTGTATAATGATTTGTAGAAATCCAGTATAATGAGCTCAATAATTTGAAAGAGGAGGAAGCAATACCTTGGTCGTTGACAAGTTCTGGGATTAGATTTCGTCTCTTTTTAGCTGCAAGAAATCTGTGAAAAAAATTTGTGTTCTCGTCACCCAATTCAATCCAATTTAATTTAGTTTTTTGGATTAGATCTCTTTCCTCCCTTCTGTATAAGTTTAGTAAGTCGACTTTCTTTGAAAGTAGAAGAGTGTGATCAGTTTCTGATACCTCTGGCTGAGCCAAATTACCTTCGACAGCTAAGATGTCATTAACCAGATTCTCTTCTTGCTTTTTCTGAGAGATGATAAAGTTCGAATGCCAAGCTTTAATTAGTCCTTTAATATGTTTAAATTTATTAGATAAGGTAAAACCTGTCTATCTTGGGGGAGAAGGCAAAGACAGTGAATTTTCAATCAATTGGCAGCAATCTTCATTAGTAGCCAGCTATTGCAAAATCGAAAGGGAGAAGGACCCCATTCAAATGCCCCGACTTCAAGGAAGATTGAAAAGTGATCTGAATGGAGCCTCACCTGTCTGGTGGCTCTAGAGTTGGCAAAGGCCTCATCCCATTCGAGAGATGCAAGGAATATATCCAGTAGAGATCTTGATGATGAACCACCCTCTCTTGACCAAGTAAATTTGCCATTCAGCAAAGGAATTTCAACAAGGTTTGAGACAACAATGAAGTTGTTGAATTTCCTCATGCCCCTTGTCATTCTGCCTACAGGATAGCGTTCCTCCCCAGATCTAGTCATGTTGAAATCGCCTCCTACACACCAAGCTTCCGAACAGTAATCTCTAAGGGAGGATAATTCCACCCTAATTGGAGTCCTTTCTCTGTAATGAGTGGGGCCATAAATATTGGTAACCCAACAGAATTTATTGCATAGGGTTTTACATTTAACTGAAAGAGAATAACCCCCTTTTAAAACTTCAACAACAGATATTTTACTTTCATCCCATAAGGTCAACATACCCCCAGATTTTCCAACCGAGTCAACTGATTGCCATCCAACATCTTTCGAGCTGGCTTTGATAATGATAGGATCTATATCATCATGTTTGGTTTCTTGTATTAAAACAATGTCTGGATCACACTTTTTAATTGCCAATTGCTTGGAGTTGTCGAGGATCCCCCATGTGTTCCATGATATGATTTTCATAGCTAGAGGTGTGAGGGGATCCTACTGATAAGGGTCACTGTATTCTCATATCAGTTTAATATCACAATTGTTTATGAAGTCTCTCAAATGCTGAGGGGCATCCAATATTGAAACCTTGCTGTCATTCTTCTTTCCTGCAGAGAGGAATAGATTGGTGAGATCATTGCCAATTGAGTCAATGTCTGATGAATTGCCACTTAACCCTTCTTCTTCCGCTACCAGGTTGGACTTAGGTATAAGTTCTTCACTACTGGCACTGAATACAGAGGAGTCATTGTCGGAGTCACTCGTGGTAGATCTTGGCTTTATGAACGGAGAACTGGGTAAACCTTGCACAAATTCACACGAAGATCCTGGTAGTGTGATAGAGGAAAGAACAAATTGGTCTTTAGAGGGGGAGAGGGAAGGATTAACTGACCTGTTAATTTTTATCTCGGGGCACAGAAGGTTCACGCTGCTGACTTCCAACAAATCTGGATTCGTAATGGCTGTCCAAATATTTCAGAATGACGTGGCACCTTTACTGTAGAATCTGGGAAAGAACTTGAATCTTTTGTATACCTTAATTAATGATAAGGGTGAGGATTTGCACATGGGGGAGCTACGTGTTTTAATACTCTGGTCTATATGCAGACTGTTACCTGATACCAATAATGATGGTTCAACTTCTGGATCTTCTTCATCTCCATCATACCAGAATCCGAGAGTTTTCTTTATTAATGGTCTGTTGCATGTAAATGGACAGGTGGCAGAATTCAGGATGTGGTTTGAGCATGCATATTGGAACTGTGTTGTATTATTGCTGGAATCCGAGTGGTTAATGAATCAGCCTTTATTCTTCTCTCTCTTCAATGAATGGGAGGGAGCATTCATTGTAGAAACTTGAACCTGCTGATAATTACTGGGTCCAACTATATCCCTTGTGTGACTCTTCGACTAACACCCCTTCACTGATTGGTTGCCGGTAGAAATGACATTTTCCGGTCGCCGGAGGCTGGATTCCAGTGACTGGGGTTTGAGAGCCTCATGTGGATTCCTGAAAATGCATGGTTTATTGAGTTTCAGAAAGTTCCATTTGGATGATTGGAATAGGAGTTTATTGTTTTCATCTTGAGCTACTGTCTGAAGTCTACAAATGTCAATGGGATTTGTGAATTCATGGTGAATACAATCGTTCACAATGTCGCCAAAGTGAATTCTACTGTCTGAAGTCTGTTGGTTTTGGAGTCCTGTAAATTCTCAATGTCGCCAAAGTGAAGGAAGTAGCTTCCCCTATAACCGTTCTTTAGTTCAATGGTGGCTGGCATGAATCCACAAAGTTTCTCCTTACACGTATTTTAGCAACTTGACAATTGATGAGGTTAAGAGTATCCAAATCAATGCTTTCCAATCCTCCAAATTGGGCACCAATAACATAAAAAATATCTCTTCGCCATAAATCTAAAGGAAGATTTTTAATGGATAACCATCCTCTAAATCCTTTGATACTAGTCGGACGACTGTGTTTTTGAACTTCCCATTTTTCAAAAAGAAGATGGTACTGCCTGTAGTCAAACCACTTCCCTGGCGATGGACTAAAATCTTCACCATTTCCATTCTGAAATTTGACAATTGCTTTATCTGCAAAAAGGGGGTTAATGTGAATTTTTGCCTGAAAAAGATCCTCCAAGAAAAGAGAAATGTCTTTTCATTCATTGAAAATGAAAAGTCTGGTTAACACCCAAAGATTATTGAAATCCACCATGAGGACATCTTCTAGTTTTTGAACCCAGAAACTTTGTGCTGACTGAGGTTTAAGAGAGGGTACCGATTGTCTTGTGGGTTTTGGAAGTTGTATCCCTTTCTGTATACCAGAATTCTGCGCTTGGGAAGTGGGGGAGTTGATACTTTTTACCTTGTCTACATAACTCCTACTAGAGTGGGACGGTTGGCTTTCATGAGGGCTGCTGCAATTTGAGGCGTGGAGAGCAGGATAAAGGGATGAATGCCATTGCTCGTATTCGTGAATTTCTAAAAATGACTCCATCATTTTCAAGGACAACCGACCTTTCCTTGCTGTGCCAGAAAATACATGAATGAAGGACTGGAGGCCGTGGTTTGGTCTAGCCGTACAACGAATAAACCAACCGGAGGAGGTTCTGAACTTGGATAATCTGGTGGTGCCATTTTCGTCTTTGCCATCTTTTCGAAAGTAGCTAGACTCTTTGTCGAGGACTAGTTCTGATATTGTGTTGATGAACCAAATGAGTTGGGATTTAGAGAGCTGGAGAACTTTTAAAAAATCCATATCCTCTATGTTGAAGTAGACTTTTTCGAACCAAATGCAGTAGTAAGGTTCAGCTATTTTGCAACTTTTCACCTCCATTACTTGTCGGAAAGGAAAGTGGCTGGACGGGAAGGAGGGAAGGGGATGTAGGAGAGAGAAGGGAGAGAATAGGAGAGAGAACTTACCTTTCCTCTAGTGAAGCGTTTTTGATACGTTGAATTTGTTAGTGAATGTCATAGGACGTTTGTTTAAATATCTTTACTTTTGGACTGTAATTATTTTAAAGTTGTTTTTATCAAGTCTATACATGGAAATTTGTTTGAGATCTGGATGATACTGATGAGTGTGTGGTGAGACACACTTGAACTTTGGTATCCATCCTCCGTAACCCTTCGAGTACAGTGGTCTACTGTGAACACAGTTGTTCCATTTTTCGAACTTTAAATGGAAGGCTCCAAACTTATGCCATTTACCTAAGTACTCCATCAACTCGTTTAAAGGTCCTCCCTCCATTTCAACCAGAGAAAATGCCCCTTATTATTATCATCGTCGTCGTCGTCATCATCATCATTATTCTTATTGTTATTATTATTATTATCATTATTAATTTGGTCTAGTCTTTTCCACTGCCTTGTGTCCGTGTATAGTGGTGAAGAAAGACAATTGTCTGGCTTTGGCTTAGGGAACTGTTGGGCTGCTACATCATCTAGCTTTGGTTCTTATTTTTTCAGATGGATAACAAGACTTTGTACAATGCTAGAATTGCTAGTAGTTGGAGGAGACATGAGCTAGGATTTCTGATTCTCTATGCATTATTTTTTTACTTCTTTATCGTTCGCCGTTCCCTTCATCTTTCGCGAGGTACTCATTTTCATCCTTTTCTGTTTTAGCGTTTCATATTTCTTTGTTATACTGCTAAATTTCATCATTTTCTTTTTTTGTGTTATGCACTTTTTGATTAACAGAACACTATGTCAAACTTTATGGCCTGCGTTCTGGTTGGATCTTTCCTCCTCGTCTCAACGTGTGCATTTTATCTCCTTTTCTATTATTTGTTGTTGTTTTCTTTGTTTGTTTTAACTAGGGGTTTTTAACCCTGCAAGAAGTGAAGCTTTGTGTTGTTTCAAAATTTTCACGGTAGGATTTATCAGATGCCCAGTGGAGAAACTTTCGAGGAAATCTGCCCATTCTAACTACTGTTTTCCTAATTTACGCTTTGGTGGCCAATTTTTTGAGATCTCGGTTTCTTCTAAGGGCTAAAGGAATGTCAATTATCTGGCTTATAATTTCTTTCACTTACCTTTTGTATCTCCATGAAGCTTGGTATTTCCTCGAGACAACTTGATAATACTGTTTGTACATCAAACTATTTCTTTTTCTTTTTTAAATATTAACCACATGTACCTGTTTCTCCCTCCTTTATGCAGTGTGATATTCATCATCTCAATTGTCTCACTCAATTTTCTTATTGTTAAGGTTTATACCTCGCCCTATACATTTATCTGTGTATTATTATTTTTTTAGAAGGAAGCAATACTTTTCATTGATTCATGTAAAGAAACTAATGTTAAAAAATACAAGATTCAAGATACCACAAATAAAGAAAATATTACGAATAATGACAAAACAACACTTAAACCGAGAAAATAAAAGCATGCCAATTCAAACAAATGTTATGAATGAAAAAATTAGGAAAAGACTTAGATAAAGATTGCTCGGAAGAGGCTTGAAGATGAGCAAAGCTCAAACGATTTGACCGAGGGGTTGATTTATCATGAATAACTTATTAAAAATGCAATTCATTTAGATTCATTGATTTCAAAGGTCGCAAACTTGGAAGATGATATCGTTTTTGAATGTGATTGTTTAGAATGTAGGTGCATAATGAATACATTATGATGAAATTTGCACTCGGTTGAGCCGATTTTGTTAGGTTTAGATTATGAATTGGTGAATGATGCCTATGAACTATGATGTTGTCTTTATTACTTATGTCTCTCTCTCAGTTTTAAAAGGCCTTGGAGAAAGTGCCGTCCTCAATCACTTTTTCCTAATTTAGACTAAATGCTAGAGTAGATTCTTGAACCAATATAGGTCTTTGGAATTGGAAGAACACTAAAATGGAGACTTCAGAAGTCCTGCTCATATTATAAGATCTATGCTTTTGTAGCATTTTGGGAAGCTTTGGAGAACGGAGACCATCCTACACCAATTTCCAAAATTTTATCTTTTGGACAAGGTATCCAGAGAGATAATTTTAGGCCTCCAAGGATTGTGTTTACATTCGGGAAGGCAGAGGGAAAATATAACTTCTAGAAGTTAGCGTAGTTTACATTTTGCCATATAGTTGTAGGAATGTAAGCATGAGGTAAGATGTGAGGGATGGAAGTTTGCTCTCGTAAGTTAGTTTGGTTCCTGTAAGTTTAGTTGTGCACCCTTTCATTTAACAAATAGTAAACACCAAGGATGTAGGGTTATTCGGCTAGTTGATCCTGTTTTGCTAGGATTGTTGGTTGTAATTTTTGTACATATTCTTTAGTTTATGTTTTTGTTTATATTACAATCACCGGCGACGGTGACAGGCGACAGCAATTGCCATCGATGGTAAGGGAGAAGATGGAAGGAGAGGGAGAAAGAAGAGAGAGAAAAAGAAGAAGAAAGAATAAAACATGTTTCTTAAAGTACAATAATTAAAAATTATATCCATTTTTAATTAAAACAGGTGTTATGTTATGTAACATCCCAAATTTGAGGTAATTTTATTTTAATTATCTTGAATTAATTAATGTGGGCAAGACTTTCATTATAGGCATAAATGTTGAGTCTTCGGAGCTGAATTGGTTTGTTGCCAAGATAGGGTGTAAGGTGGACTGCCTCCCTTTCTCCTACCTTGGCTTCTCTATTGGTGGCACTCGTAGATCTAATGAAGGGTGGAATATAATTGAGGACAGATTTAGTCATAAAATTGACAAATGGAGATGTGTTTCTCTTTTAAAAGGAGGAAAACTAATCCTTGCTCAAGCAGTGTTGACTAGCCTCCCTGGGTATAGTTTCTCTCTGTTGCAAGTGCCTAAAGGGAACATTAAGAGAATGGAAAAGAAAATCAGGGATTTTGTTTGGAATGGGGGTGACTATAAACCCATTGTCCACTTAGTTAATTGGCATTTGCTTCTTCCCCTACTTGTTTTGGTGGTCTCGGGATTGGCTCCCTGAGGCAGAAAAATGATGCTCTTCTTTCGAAGTCGTTGTGGAGATTTAATACAGAAAATGAGGCTCTATGGAGGCGAATTGTAGTGGCTATTTATGGATTAGAGCCGAATGGTACGAAGATGCAAAAAAGGGGAAATTCTCACAGAATCTGGGCAAGTATCCTAAAACACAGAGATGTCTTCTTCAATTTTTTGAAGTTTATCTTAGGTGATGGGAGGAATATTAAATTCTGGACAGAGGAGTGGTGTGATAGTCAACCTTTTTTCTCATAGATTTCTAGAGATTTATGCCTTATCCTTGAATAAGGAAATGGTTGTTGCTGAGTGCTAGTGCTCTGAAACTCGCTCGTGGAATTTGGGGCTTAGAAGGAACATTACTGACATTGAGTTAAATAGTGTTGCTTCCATTCTGGAAATTTTGCATTCCTGGGTTCCTGGGAGGGGGAAGGATAACATCAAATGGAAATTGAATGGGAGTGGCACGTTCACAACAAAGTCTATCTTTTTAAATATTACTAAGAAGCCTCCAGCTATTGCCTATCCTTTGGTCTGCTACATTTGGAAATGTCGAATCCCAAAAAAGGTTAAGTTCTTCCTGTGGTCTCTTGCATACAGAAGCCTGAATACTCAAGAGAAGCTCTAGAGGGAACTCCCCAAGTCTGCCCTGTATCTTTCTGTGTGCTATTTGTGTTTTAAAGATAAAGAATCTCTGGATCATATTTTTTTACATTGTCATTTTGCTGGAAGAGGTTGGCCTATCTTATCCAATACTTTTGGATCATACTTTTGACTGCTGGCTTTTAGAAGGTTTGAATATCAAAGTTTCTGCTCCTAAGGGAAACATTATTTGGGGTTGTGTGTTCTGTTCTCTTCTTTGGTGTGTTTGGAAGGAGAGAAAAAGTAGAATTTTTTAGGATAGATTTAATTCTTTTGATTATCTTTGGACTAAGGTTCAACACACAGCTTCGTGGTGGTTTACAAATTACACTTCAGACTTCTGTAATTACAACCTATCCATGATATTTAACACTTGGAAGGCTTTTTTGTGCTAGCTCCTTTTGGGGAGGGCCACCTAGGCCTTGCCCGTAGGTTGTTTTCTCTTGCCCTTCTAGGCTCTTTATATATACATTTGTCTCTTATCCAAAAAAAGAAAAGTTATCTTGAATTAATTAAATGATAAGTGGGTTGAGGACATGAATGAACCGATATCACATCTGAATGAGAGGGATCCAGAGGACATGAAAGTAAGGTTAAGAAAGACTTAAAAGGATTGAAAGTTACTACCTATGCCAACAAAGTGCACCTTCCTTTTCGGTGGTTCAATCGTAGGAACTCCAAAATTAAGCGTGCTTAGCTTGGAGCAATTCTTTCTTGGGTAACCTCTTGGGAAATTTTTCCTAGGATGCATGTGAGTGAGGACAAAACATGTTAAAAAGACTCGTGTGGTTTGTAGGGATAACTTTCACTCTTTGAAGCATTCAAGATGACGTCGTCAGGTCGCAGGGGTATACCGGTAACCAGATCAACCCGGATTACCCAACCCAAACCGTAAGGGTTGGGTTGGGTTAAATTTTATTTTGGGTTGGGTTGGGTTGCAAAATTTTTAAAAAAATATATTTCGGGTTGGGTTGGGTTATGGATTTAGTAACCCGGTCAACCCGACCAACCCGGTTTTATTATATTATTATTATTATATAATGAATTTAAATGTAGACTTAAACTTTTAAATGTTTTTTATTTTTATTTTGAATGAATTTGAATGTAAACTTGAATTTTTAATGAATTTAGGTTTAATGTATTTAAAAGTAAACCACTTGACTTTACATAAAATTCTTGTTGTTTGTTTGATTATAAAACTTTTAAAAATTGATGTCATATATTTAGAGCATTTACGTAAATATTACATTTTGTTTATTGCAAAAATTTAACTTTTAATGAAAAATGAAAGAATGAAAAACTAGTCAAAATTGTGAAAAAAAACCAACCCGGTAACCCAACCCAACCCAACCCGAAAATTAAGGGTTGGGTTGACCCTTCCACGTTGAACCGATAGGGTTCAATTTTTGCCAACCCGAGAACCCCGGGTTGGTCCATAATTTATCTCCAACCCGGCTTATGTACACCCCTAGCCGGGACCGTCACTTGCCGAATTCGGATTCCGAATTCTGGTCTGAATCCATGACCTGAGGCGTTACAAATGGTATCAGAGCAGAACCTCTTCCATTAAGATGTGGTTTGGGGACGAACCAAGCAGAAGCTGGTGGGCATGTAACTTTCTAAGTTTAGGAGGGGGACGTGAATGAACCGATATCACATCTGCATGAGAGGGATCCTTAGGACATGAAAGTAAGGTTAAGAAGACCTAAAAGAATTGAAAGTTACTAACTATACCAACAAGGTGCACCTTTCTTTTCGGTGGCTCAATCATAAGAATTCCAAAGTTAAGCGTACTTAGCTTGGAACAATTCTCTGTTGGGTGACCTCCTGATAATTTTCCTAGGATGCATGTGAGTGAGGACAAAGCATGTTGAAAGGACCCATGTGGGTTTGCGGGGACAACTTTCACTCTTTGAAGCATCCAAGACGACGTTGTCAGGTCGAGGGGACGCAGGAAAATGTTGGGGCAGTCAGTTTTCGAATCCGGGTTCCGAATCCTGGGCCCGGGGTGTTACATGTTAGCTTAAGCAAAAAACTGATAGAGGGACCAAAAATGCTACAAGTGCAAATCTCAAGTTAAATTTTTAAGGTTGCAACTTAAATCAAACTTTTAGATACCTGTGCTATTGTTGACTTCCTTTTCATGTTTGTTAATAGTGATGTTTGTCATTGGTCATTTTATGGATGTGATCGTAATCTTTGCTAGTTCTCCTTTGATTGAACTTCATGCAGATTTTTGCTCGAACAAAGTTCTTCTTATATCTACTTTGGTCTTTCAACTTATATTTCCTTCTTTCTAATCGTGTATACGAAGGTTATTCATTCTCAACAATTGGGTGAGTTTTGTTATTTTAGAATATTAAGCACATTTTAATGAGGTTGAAAGAGTTTCTTTTTTGCTCTTCTTCTCTAGAATATACCTACTACCAGTACTTACATTTGTTTTATTCTTACCATGGATAGACTACTGTGGTCATACTTGGACAACTTTCGAGGAACATTTAGGTGGCAGATTTGCTTTAACTTTGGTAATTTCTTATCTTTTATTCACTGATAATGTACCTATATTTGTGGTTCCATCCTAGTTGATACATTGGTATCATTTGGTGAACTCGGCCTCATGAATGTCACGTGATTTTGTGTTTAGTTAGAGTTCTCTCTCTCTTTCATTTTTAATTTTTTAATTTTATTCTTTTATGAATGAGTTCCCTCTACTCTGTTTGGGAACTAATAATATGCGTGTAGACGACCAAGTTTCGGCATGGTATGAAATAGTTTGTCTCTTTGATTTTAAGATTATCTCAATGATGTTGTGTTGAAGCGTCTAAGTTCAATCATTAAGGCCTTATTTGATAACCATTTGGATTTTTGAAAATTAACCTTATAACCCCTGCTTCTTCCACCCAAAATTTTATGCTTGTACTTGCTGCAAATGGTTTTCAAAACCAACCCATGTTTTGAAAACTTAAAAAAAGTAATTTCCTTTTCTATTATTTATTTATTTATTTATTATTATTTTTAAATTTTTTATATATATTTGGAAAATTGGGAAAAGCAAGCATACATTTCCAAAAATTATAACAAAAAATGAAACTATTATCAAAAGGAGCCTAAATAATTTGATAACTTGAGAAATTGAAATCTATCTTTTAATGGCGCTCGGTCATTGCTGCTTTAAAATTGGAAAGATAAAGCAAAGATCTATAGAATTGTTCATTCTCTTTTACTTTGTTCAACAAGTTTTTCTTCCAATGAAAATAGTGTTGAGAACTATAGAAATGAATATCCATCTGCTATTTTAATGTTTTATTTGAATTTGGTTCCAACAGTTGTTCTACGCATGATAAGCTTTGGGTATGATTACCATTGGGCATATGACCATTCCCATTTTGATCAGAAGGTATATTTACATTCATTCTTGTCTTTTTTTTTTTTTTTTTTGGGGATAAAGATAGCAATTTTCATTAAGAATAATGAAATAAAAAAGGGTGAACAGGGATCACCAGATTCACCACAGAAACAATTCAACTACAAGGAAGGCTTCCAACTATGTTATCAAGGAATAGTTACAAAATATTTCGAAACTGAAGCCCAAATAGAAACATAGAATCTCACTAAGGCCCAAATCTAATACGGGTCCTTCTCAAGACCTCTAAAAACTATCTTGTTCCTTTCTCCCCAAGTGTCCCAAACTACAACGCACACCCCTACAAACCATAAAAACTGGCATCTCTCTTTGAAAGATGGATGCAAAAGGAACTTCTCCAACATAGTGCCAATTGTTCTCTGATCAGCAATCTGAATACCAAACAACTGAAGAAAATAAGACCAAACAGGCCTCGTGTACTGACACTCCCAAAGCATGTGATCTAGGTCTTCCCCTGCCTTCCGACAAAGAATACAACACGCGGCCCCATAAGCTTAGTCATTTTAACAATCCTTTCCAAGGTATTCACACGACTTAACAAACCTGCCAAGTAAAGAATTTTATTTTCTTTGGTATCTTTATCCTCCAAACCTCACTAGAAACAAATGTACTATTAGGGGAGGGGTCTAACAACAACCTGAACAAAGATTTGCAAGAGACACCTAATGAAGGATTAGCTTCCAAGTATGACGTCCCTCCTCCCCTCCTTATAGTCACACTCTTCAAGCAAAGAAAGAAGCGAAGCCATTTCCGTCGTCTCCCTATTAGATAGGTTGTGGCGGAACCTGAAAGAAAAGGACACCAAACTTCCTGCCCAAACCAACTAGTCAGAGATCAAATGGTTTTTAAAAGAGGACAACTGATAAAGATGAGGATAGACCGAACAAAGTGGGCTATCCCTAACTCGCTGATCTTTCTAAAAGAACGTTTCTTTACCATCTCCCACCCAATACCTAACCCAAGGAGAGAAAGAAGGAATCTCAAGTGAGATATCCTTCCAGGGCGTACGGTGCGTGCCTTTTATCCATTTTGCCAACCAGTCAAAGGGAGCAAAGCCATGCTTGGCACAATGATCCTATGCCACAAAGAATCGGACTCAAGGGCAAAACATCAAAGCCACTTAGCCAACAAGGCTTTGTTCGCAACCTTAAGTTACCAATTTCCAATCCTTCCTGATTCACATATTGCTTAACAACTTGCCGGCTAACCAAATGAGATCCCCTCCCCTCATCCATTCCTTCCCAAAGAAAATCTCTCATAAGCTTCTCGATGCTTTTGTAAACAATGTTAGGGGCTTTTGTTAAACGGTAGAAAAGAGAACAATAGGTTTATGTGGAAAACCCTAGAACAGAGAGAAAAAACCACGATAGAGAGTCTCTTTTATTATTTTCACACCCAATGAGGAGAGGACAACTTTATCGGTTTTACAAGCTTAATACAAAAAAGAAAATAAACTTAGGGTAAAGTAAAATGCTAAAATACCCTCGGGGCTATAAATCTATCAACAAAGCCCTTTATTTCAACACTCCCCCTCAAATTGGGCCGTAGATGTCAATTGGACCCAACTTGCTAACATGAGTCAAAACTTGGCCTGAGTAACCCTTTGGTGAGAAGATCAACAACTTGTTGACAAGATGGAATATAAGGAATACAGATACTGCTAGTGTCCAGTTTCTCTTTTATAAAGTGTGGCAATCTCCACATGTTTCGTTCTATCATGTTGTACAGGATTATTGGCTATGCTTATAGCCGCTTTATTATCACAATAGAGCTTCATAGGTAAAAAAGTCTTGGTGAAAATCAGACAACTTTCTTCACAGATTCCCAAGCTCATAGCTCTGTATTCAGCTTCAGCACTGCTTCTGGTAACAACACTTTGCTTCTTACTTCTCCAAGTAACTAAGTTACCCCACTCAAAGGTACAATACTCAGAGGTTGATTTTCTATCAATAACTATTCTTGCCCAATCAGAGTCAGTATAAGCTTCAATGCATTCCCTGTCATTTTTCCTGAATATCAGACCTTTACTTGGAGAGCTTTTTAAATATCTCAGAATTCGATTCACAACTTCCATATGTTCTTCGTATTGTGCCTGCATAAACTGACTAACAACACTGGCAACATAGGAAAAATCTGGTCTAGTGTAAGATAAGTAAATCTGCAATCCCACTAGACGCTGATACCTTTATCAATAGGAATTTTGTCAACAAAATCTCCCAGTTTCGCATTGAATTCAATAGGAGTGTCAACAAGTCTACATCCAGTCATACCTATTTCTTTTAACAGGTCCACGGTGTATTTTCGTTGTCAGACAAAGATTCCTTCCCTTGATCTTGCCACCTCCATTCCAAGGAAATATTTTAGATTCCCTAGATCTTTGATCTCAAAGTCGTCAACCATTTTCTTTTTCAGCCTGGTGAACTCAGTCGTATCATCTTCTGACAAGATAATATCATCTACATGCACAATTAGAACAACAATTTTTCCAGATACTGACCTTTTTGTAAACAACGTGTGATCATAGTGTCTCTGAGTGAAACCTTGGGGCTTAACAAATGTAGTAAACCTGTCGAACCACGCTCTCAGAGACTGTTTCAAACCTACGAAGATTTCCTAAGTTTACATACCTAATGATCAAACTGAGCTTCAAAACCTGGGGGAGGGCTCATATAAACTTCTTCTAATTCACCATTAAGAAATGCATTTTCATCAAGCTGATGGAGAGACCAATCTTTATTAACTGCAACAGAAAGAAGGACCCGCACCATGTTTAACTTCGCTACAGAGGAGAAAGTCTCAGAATAATCTATCCCATAAGTTTGAGTAAACCCTTTCACTACAAGTCTAGCCTTGTACCTGTCTAGAGTTTCATCTGCTTTATACTTCAGTGTGAATACCCACTTACACCCAACTGTTTTATGTACTTTAGGAAGAGCACAAAGATCCCACGTATTATTCTTTTCAAGAGCTCCCTGTAGCGTAACTTCATCTGAAAATCAGCAAAATTCCCAAGAATACCAAAACTACTCAACCCACAAGGTAAAACAGAGGCAACACTCTGTATACTATATTAATATAGAGCAATATTGTTCACAAATAATATAAACTCAGCATAAGGGAAGAACTAAGACAATAAAATATCAAAAATCAGCACCTTAGAGAAGGCTGGAAACTTCTCCTACAAAAAGCCACAGCAGCTTTTCACCAAAATAAAACCTATTTTGCTAATACCCAAACATTTCTTATTTATATCACCTCTCCAGTGGGCCCTCAGGTAGTTGCCAGACTGTCCTATCCCAGCATAATTCCCTTCTTGCCCCTTCTTTTATAAGTATGAAATATAGGAGGTTTAACAATACCGCTCGGTTCGAAATTCGCCTTGTCCTCAAGGCGAAGATAAGGGAACTGTTGATTCATGAGAGAAACGATTTCCCATGTTGCCTCGCTGTCCGGTAGCCCCTTCCACTTAACAAGCCACTCATTCCCTCCATCTTCACTGTTCCATCTAACTCCCAAGACTATTTCCGGCTGTACCTGCAACTCAAAGTCTTCTGTTAAGGTTGGAGGAACATTCTGCACCTTATGGGACTGCCCCAATTTAAGTTTCAGCTGGGAGATATGGAATACATTGTGATACAATCATTAGTATTTTTTTTTTTACTACTAATTTTACGGGCTCATTACACGCAGTCACATCTTAAGGGAAGAAGTGATTTGGTTGATGTATAATATTTAAAGTGGACCTCAGAGGAACTAAACGAATTACCAAATAGGCCTCTAGTTGCCACTAGTGGATTTTCTTTATGGTTTCAAAATTTATGATAGAGGAAAAACAGGGGAATTTTTTAAGGATAAGTTTGATTATCAAGTTTGCTTTTATTTGCACTAAAGTGTGTGTTATCCTATCTTTGCTTCAAGACTGGCGATGAAGTCATTATTTTTTTCCTCAAACATTTCTAATCCACTTAATTAGATCCACTTAATTAGATCTCATTGTATCTCCTCTTCTGATTCTTCTTTCTTTTTAGTAATTGATCTTATAATTCTTAACAAGAACAAAATGAGTGTAAAATTTGGTACCTCTTAATGAAAATGCATTTCCCTCTCCCCCTCCCCCTCCCCCCTAAAAAAAAAAAGAAAAAAATTATTTTTATGGTATAGAATTTGATGATTGCACAGGAGGAACTTACTACCAACTTTTACAGGTTATTTGATGTTCACTAAAGGTTGAAGTATAACATTTCTTTTAGTTATCTTCAAAAAAAAAAAAAAAAAAAACTTTATTTTTAGTCACTGGATAATTAAATGATGTGGCATGAACGTTTTGTTTGATACGTCCAAATACTTTTCTTTTTACCCAGGAGAAAGGAGTCCAAGATGACAAATTTACATTTACAGAAGCATAGTCAAATTAAAAAAAAAGAAAAAAAAACTATTTTTATTGTATAGATTTTGATGATTGCAGAAGCATAGTCAACGTTGCGTGGTTTGTAAATCAGGAGGAACTTGCTACCAACTTTTACAGGTTATTTGATGTTCACTGAACGTTCAAGTATAACATTACTTTTAGTTATCTTAAAAAAAAAAAAAAACTTTGTTTTTAGTCACTGGATCATTAAATGATGAAGCCTAAGGGTTTTGTTTGATACGTCCAAATACTTTTCTTTTTACCCAGGAGAAAGGAGTCCAAGATGACAAATTTACATTTACCATATACCTGTGCTACTTGGTCTATGCGCCTCTTTATCTTGCTGGGCCAATTGTGAGCTTTAATGCCTTTGCCTCGCAGGTCTACCTTCTTATTTGAATGCTTCTGATTCTATTTTAACCTTCCTTGCCTTTCCATTTGCAGTTATGGTTTTGGTTCACTTTATTGTTTTATTTCCAAATTTCACTCTGAGATCTTTACGATGGAGTAAGTTTGTTGCCTTCAATCGGCTGAAATTCATTATTTTCTTGTAGCTAGATGTGCCACAGAATAACTACAAACTTAGAGACTTGGCTTGGTATGGTTTACGTTGGACATTCAGCTTTCTCCTAATGGAACTAATGACGCATCTATTTCATTACAATGCCTTAGCTATCAGGTGAATTATATACAAACAGAGGTGTTAGGAGCTCCTTTTCTATTTGAACCTTGTAGTAACTTATTTAACTTATTTTTTCAGTGGTTTGTGGAAACAATTATCTCCACTGGACGTGTTCATTATTGGATATGGGGTAAGATCACAACACAAACGATTATCTTGATAGAAACTCTATGCTAATTACTCTATTCAGGATATTTGTGTTAATTGGAATGTTTTTATTTTCTACATGTAATCATGTTATTGAGATACTACAGAGGATTTCATCCATATTGGAATGTGATGAGGATATCTCAGTCTAGTTGAGATTGAGATATCCGGGTGCACTATTGATCTCAAGATTCTATGATTCATGAATTTTTTCTCTTTTGTTTCATTGTAATTGGAGCACTAGTCTCTTTCCATTTCATCGACGAAAAATTCTGTTTTTGTTTCCGTTGAAATTTCTATATTATTGAATAATCCTAATAATTCAGAGCACATGATGATCTTTTACATACGAAATAAATAGACCTCAAAGAAACCACTAAAGGAAAATGTCAAAAACGATAATAATAATGGAAAATACTGATAATCCAAAAATCCTAGTTTTCCTTTTCAACACCCTCCCTCAAACTGAATGTGGTAAAATCACGAACAACTTGAGTTTGCGAAGAAAACTTCTAAATCAAATCAGTAGATCTGGGATAGAATAAAAAAACCCACGAACAACCAAACACACAAAGAACTTTTAGGCTAAAGATAAAACCCATGAAGGATGAAACAAAAAAGTTTCTGGGTTAGAAACATAGATCCTTATATGGAGATCTATAACAAAACCTATGAAGAACGAAACAAGAACTTATGGACAATAACAAAGATCCTCTAAAGAGAACAATAACAAAACCCATGAACAACTGATCTTAAAACATAACAAAAACTGCGGACGTCTCCGAAATGCAACTGCGGACACAGATCTGGCCGTGCGATAGATTTGGAAGGTAGCGGCAATATCGGCAGCGGACTAAACGGATGCTTCGACAACCTTTCCGGCGGCGGCGGCGGTTCTGGTGGTGGTGGAAGTTGGCGGTGGCAGCTGTGGTTGAGGCGAGGTTGGTGCAAACTAAGGTTATCTTGCACTATCTGCACCGGATTGATTTGGTTAGAAGAGTGTGACAAGCGACGGAACAACTATACTCAAAACCCTAATGAGCGACGGGTCTGCCTCCACCGATGATCGACGGAGGCAGAGAACGGATAGAATATGGCGGCTAGGGTTCAACGAGACAAAACGTAAAGCTCTAATGCCATGCTGAAATTTCTATATTATTGAATAATCATAATGATTTAGAGTACATAATGATCTTTTACATAGGGAATGAATAGACCTCAAAGAAACTACTAAAAGAAAATTCATAAATGCAAAATACCAAAAAGAAAAATTATAATGGAAAATACTAATAATCCATAAACTCTAATTTTCCTTTTCAACAGTTTCAAAAAAGAATCTTTACTAGAATGAAAGTTGTGAAGAATACATGAGAGGAATTCTCAGAAAGTTAAATGCAAATTGAAACCCACTAGAAAACTGCAAGGACCAACCAATGATATAACCAAGATAATACGAATTTACTCTCTATCCATCACATCGGTCTTCCTTTCTTATAAATGTATCTTTGCAAGAAAGGAGATGTTGATTTCCACTCCTTTTCTTGAAGTCTTCCAATTATTACTTTGATATGTAAAAAGTTCTCAATTGCAAAGTATGCTTATGACATGATAGAAATAAGTAAATATAAAATCAAGATATTCCAAATGTTTGTGATTAAAAAAAAATAAAAGTGTTGATCTATATAAACTTTTGTTTACATTAAATAAACCATGCTCTTTCATTTATTCTCAATGAAAGTTGTTTCCATTAAAAGAAATAAATAAATAAATAAATAAACCATGTTTGCATTGCATGCAAGTCACATGATATGCCCACGTCTGTAGTTCTGATTATGACCCTGAAATGTTTTGATACGTCAAATTATGGTCTTCGGTTCTAATATTTTTGGAATTAAATCTCTTACATTACTTTCAGCCAATTGGTATAACATTTTCTAATTTCTTTGGTCTAAGGAGGATATCTTCTATCACTCTTGTGTCATTTTGTATGATGAAAGTTTTTTCTTTCTTTTTTATTTAAGAAAATAATACAATAAATAGATGAGTGAAAATGAATACAAAACTGACCTGTTACCACTGTCAATGGCCTGGAGTTACCCTCTAGGATACATTATCGATTCCTTGAATGATTGAATTAAGTATTTAACACTCTTATGGGGTAACATTGTTACTGTGACAGGTCTTAAATTTCATGTGGCTAAAGTTTTTCCTCATATGGCGTTACTTTCGCTTCTGGTCCCTGGTATGTGACCTGTTTGTGTTGCATGTACTTTTCTCTATAGGGACATTGTGTGAATCACTATAGCATTATCTACTTTCTTTGACCTTGTTTAATCTAAGCCTTTATTGATTGGACCCTGTTATTATAATACCATGCACTTCCCCATCTCAGGAGTTAGGACTAAATTTGCAGTCCTTGTCAGTTTATTGTTCATTTTTGTTTGAGTGGTTTTTTTATTACGTTATTATAGATATGTGGCATTGATGTCCCAGAAAATATGCCAAGGTGCATCAATAATTGTTATAACTTGGAAGGATTCTGGAAAAGTTGGCATGCTTCTTACAACAAATGGCTTGTCAGGTGTAGACTTAGATTCTTGATTTTATATTGCTTTGGTTCTTCTATTTCTTTATGACCTGAAAGTTTCTATTCATGTCATTTAAGGTATATGTACATTCCTCTCGGGGGATCCAAAAGGAAAGCGTTCAATGTCTGGATCGTATTCACATTTGTTGCAATCTGGCATGATTTAGAATGGTAAACGGAGCATTCATATCATCATCCATGGTCCATTCAATCATTTAAGATGGAAATACAGCTTATGTATGGTTAATATTCCATCGATTCAGGAAGCTCCTATGGTGGGCATGGTTGACATGTTTGTTCTTTGTTCCTGAAATGGTCATGAAGTCAGCAGTGAGTACGTTCAAGGTGATATTTCTTCTCTTTTAGTTAATTTACTGTGAATCTTTATATTAACCTCAATTTTCCTATGTTATTCTTTTTCTCATTTAGCTAGAAAATGAGTATTTACTGTACAGCGGTCGTCTCTCATCTTGTCCGATCTAAAAATTATTGAAGAGTATGCACTGTAGGTCTGCCATGAGATACAAGAATATATACAACAAACAGATAAAGAAAGGGATAATGTTATAAGTGTACTCAACCGAGTATTAAACCGTAAATCCCTGAGAATGTAATTCTCTTTTCACATGCAGTTATTTCCTAAAAGAAAAAAAGAATTCTGCTGTGACTTCCTCACGGGAACGGGACACGACACATACGTGAAAACACACAAATTTCTAAAAAGTGTAGGAAACATGCTTTGAGGGGGGAATGAAATAATCAAGTTCAATTAATAATGCTTGGGGAATCAAACTAAGAATAGTATTATGACAACAAGGACAACATACTAATAAGCTCCTATATTTATATAAATATTGTATAACAAATTAACAAGGATAAACGAAATAACCAAGTTCAATTAATAATACTTATACTTCGTTTGACTTGTGGATTTAGATAGAAATGATTTCGAATGACAGGATTTTAAATGCAGGAAATGATTTTAAATTCTTATGTGCGTTTGGAACAAAAGTGATTTAAAAATATTTAAATTAAAACCTTTTATCTGGATAGACACATGAAATGAGGAGAGAGTATGATATTTTACTGTTCTGTCCTTATTTGTTGCAGAAAAATTATATTAATAAATATAAATTACTTTTGTATCAAGTAACAATATTAAATGGCATGTAATTTGAAGAATATGTTAGTTAATCAAAACAAATTTACTTATTGAATAAAAATAAAAATGTCATAACCATGGTCAAATGAAAAATCAACAAAAAAAAAAAAAAAGTAAACAAAAAATCAAAATTGAATATATTTAAAATATTGTTATGATAAAAGAAAAATAGGAACAACAATTAATAAAATAGAAAATCAAAGAGAGAAAAAAAAAAAAAATTAACCTGGTGAATTAACGTAGATGAAGAAAACAAAGAAAGTGATTGAGAAGATGATATAAAGGAAGAGAGATATTTTCAGATATCGTAATCTACTGAGTTTGTTAACAAGATCGTGCTGGGGTAATATTGGGAATGTATTTTTTTAAGTTTAAAATCCACCCAAATCTGATGGTTTTTTAACGGAATTTTTTTTAAAGAAAACAAAATTTGAAATCTCAAGTGAATTCAAATCTTTACTATTTTAAGCTATCCAAACATAAAATAATGATCCAAAATCATGTTATTCCAAACCACGGTAAATGAGTCAATTTGTAGATATGTGATAAACGAAATCAGCTGCAAACTGAGAGGCAGAGGCTAGAAAAACTTGCAAAGGAACACGGATGAAGGTTGAAAACATGGAGAGAGGAGAGAGCATATTGAGGGGGAGGGAGGGGTATGTGCGTATCCTCCTTTATCCCTCTCCCTCTTCTCTCTCTCTCTATTTCCTGTTTAAAAAAATTGTGCAAAGGGAGGAAGGGAAAATAAAAGAGAAAAGTAAGGGGAGAAATGGAGGTATCCCCATTGATGGAAAAGGGAAAGGTTGGGAGGAGGGAGAAAAAGGAGTGGAAAAAAAAATGAAAAGAACATTAAATCTATTCTTCTATTTTTAAAAACAAAGAAATTGTTTTCTTGATAAAATTGGATTGCCACATCAGTTTTATGTTAATAATTAACAAAAAATAAAAAATAAAAAAACTGATGGTAGGGACCAAATATTGGGTTTGTAGATTCAGATATTAAAGTGCTTGTAAAACTCAAACTTCGAGGACCAAATGTGTAGTTTTCCTAAAAACTCATATATATGCTACTGTTTTATATTTGTAGATATATTATGGATAAAATTATTTCAAGAAAATATGGCTAACCATGTAAATTTACTACTATATATATATATATATATATATATATTTAAAGAAGTGGGAATGTGTATTTTATTACGTTTTGGTGACTGAATAATAGGTCTTTCCATAACTATATTGCTTACTAATGTCATTGCTCGTCGGAAAAGTCGTCTGTTGCCCTAGTTAGTTTTGTAGTAGACAATGTTTTATTTTCTCCTATAGTTTTATTCTTTTCATTCTTTATAAAAAATCTTGCTTCCTTCAAATTGAAAACGTCTTAGAAACACGATCTTTTATTACTGTCGTTATCAGGCTGAGAGTGCTATTACAGAGTTTGTTCTCCGAGAACTTAGTGCAATTGCTGGTGCCATCACAATCACTTGTCTCATGGTACGTCCATTGCTATCTTATCAGAGTTTTTTGTTATTTAGTTCAAGAGAATCACTATGTTTTTTTTTAGTTCAATACCATACAGGGGTGTGGGGCTTTAATAAACCTTTAGGCTTCTGAACATTTCAAAGTATTTAACCAGTTAATATATACTTAGGTTGGCATTCGATATGCTTCCAATTTGATCGATCATAGTATTTTTGTGTAGTCAAATATGCCTTCTCTCAAGAGAAGGGAATCAAATACTGCATTTGCTTATGTCACGTAGCCTAATGATCTCCTTTATGCAGGTTGCAAACTTAGTTGGATATGTTATTGGACCATCAGGCATTAATTCTTTGGGATCTAGATTCCTGAACAAACAAGGTTCGTTATTAGTAACGCATAGGAATCTTTCATTCTTTTTATTTTTTCTTGTGAAGCAATTATCTATTATAAAAAAGAACTTATGAAGCCAGTCTGACAACATACTAAGTAACAATTTTTACAGGATTTCCTGTTCTTGGTGGCATGTTTGTAACATTTTATGTGGGGACAAAGGTACTGACAAAGATCTACTCGTTCTTTTGAAAATCAAGTTATATCGTATCATATCGAGTGTGGAACTTTTTGTTCTTTTGTTTATTTATTATTATTATTTTTTTTTTTTCTTTTGCAGCTCATGTTTCACATTCGCGATGCTCAACCAAAGAGGTAATAAGTGTTTGTCAATGATATTAGACAAACCCTATTGCGTGAAGTGCAAGAGTTTAAATTTTGAACTTGACTGTTGAAAGATCAACAATGGTATGTGAGCACATGATGCAGCAGATCAATTTGCAACGATAAATATCGAGGAGTCTCGAGACTTCAGAAATTTTTAAAGGGAAAATATAATTTCAAGAAATGAGTATATGATTATTGTTCTCTCACTTTCCATGTTACTATCCCTCCCCAATTCTTTTGTTAAACAGTCGGAGTAAAATCATTCGTCCTTTATTGACCACCAAATTGCAACTGCTACCTCTTTTTAACGTTAAATTCTCCGCCCCAGTAATTGGGTATCTCTTGAAGTTGTACATAGCTGCACAATATTTTTTTACAACTAGGTTCTGCTATATATATATATATATATACACAAACCTTAAACCCTAAATCTTAGATCCAGTAGGCTATTTAAGCTAATTTTGGGCTTCTTTATGAGAAAGTTAACTAGGGTTAGTCGAACAGTTCAGTTTTAACGCAATGTATAATATTTTAACTTTCAATACCCAAAAGTTTTTAACAATTTTTACAATTTAAGAAAATATATATATACTAATTTCAGGCTTTCTAAAAGGACTGAAAAGGAAAAAAAAAAGTTGTACAAATGACCGTTGAATGCTCGGAATAACATAAGTTCAGCGTTTCAAACAAACTAAAATTAATTATAATAAAAACTATCCTATTTTTACAAATTCTTTCTTAGTCCATCTATTTTTTTGTTTCTTTGCGAGTAATTTTATAAATACTCCACATAAAGCTCATTCCTATGCTAAAAAGTATATGTGCATACCGTGCAGAAGTAAAGGTAAGAAGAGGTAAAAAGAATAAATAGAAATTATTATGTGTACTATGAATCAAACCCGTTTTCATCTCTACCATTGAACTAGTGAGCACGTATGTTTGGTTGAAATCGATGACATGATTTTAAAAATGTTTTTTCCTTTCGTTTTAAAAAATTCCTTCACGATTTCAAAATCGTTCTCAAAGTTGAAAGGAATACAAAATTCAATTAAATACTATATCCGTCTTTCAAAAATTAAAAAGCACAAATCAAATAGCCAATTTTTCTAACTACCTCTCAAAATTTGTCACTCTCCAATTTCTCCCAAGTAAATAGTCTTTCCTTTAATCTTTTGGCGGCCCAGATTTTAAAAAAAAGCCCAATAATATTTTTGGCGACCCAGATTTAAAAAAAAAGCCCAATAACGACCTAATCTCGTTATTAATGGACTTTAGCTCCAATATCCTTATTTAAAAAAACCCTAAAACGTTTCTATATAAAGGCGCGTCGGCACCAATTTTTCTTGTCAATAGCGTTCTTTTTTTTTTCTTATTTCTTTTTTATCCTGCTTTCTGGGTCTTTCCGAGTTTTCATTTTAGGGTTTTGTAGAATCCGTTGATGAACTCAACGAAGGAGATATAGAGAGATTTATTTATCTGTGTACAATAAGCCGATGCTCTGGAATAAAGGAATGAAGGAAGCATGGTAGTGTGCACAGAAATCGAATTCACAGGTCAACATGTCTGCTCCCACTGATTCTTTCTGATTTGGGGGCCTGGTTTAGACCTACATTCGCATTACCTTCTCTTAATCTCTTATTTCTAATTTATCTGTTTGGTCCATCGCTTTTGATTGATTCGTAAATCTTTTCATATGAAATTCTGATGCAAATTGGGGGGAATTCTCCCCTACGTTTCTCGATTGTGTTAATAATTAATTAGCTGAAGACTTTTGTAGTTAGATTGTTTTTTAAGGCTGGATCATAATTGAGGCGTTCGGAATAAACAAATTTGAGTAGCCTGATTGGTTAATATGTGTTTGCGATTGTAATGGTGGAAATGCCTCTTTGAGTAGCCGTATGAACATAATTTAAGGTTTCATATTGTGCTTAGTTAGAAGGCAGACAGGAAGGTGTTTTTATACTTTAAGGCCTATTTGAGAGGATTTTTCAAACATTTTCGTGAATTTTCGTCCAAGCAGCCTTGAACATTTAATTTATTTGATTTGAAATATGCTGAAAAGATTTTGTTTGTGTAAGAAACTGGATGATTTTGAAAATCCTTAGAGAGAGGGAATATATGAATGATTGTCTGAACCGTTTAATCAGTCGTTAGAAGTGTTTAAATTAGTGCAGAACAATAATGTAATTGAAACATTTAAAAGGTATATGTAAATTGATGAAACCCCTATGTCATTATCAACAATGAAATTTCTATGACAACATCATGTTGATGTGAACTCATGATTAAAAATTATCAATCACTATATGAATTAGAAAAATCGGTCTATTAAATGTGCCAAATTAATGTGAAATGAGGTAAATGATAGCCTCAAAGCTTGGTTTGGAAAACGATTTTCAACATCTAGCCCCGAAAAAGACACTCGTGTTTAATTTTAAACACTCAATTTAAATACTTCTCTTACAAAACTCATGAAAACCTTTAACACAATAGAGCTGATGATAAATTGGAGCATAAACCTTTAACATAACTTGGTAGTACAAAATACACATATATGTATATTTAGTTATTTTGCAAATATATACACAATATTATATAATAATAATGCTAACGTATGATAAATTGGAGCATATACTTGGTAAGGTATTTGATCCAATCTTGAGTGTGGTGAAATGAAGTCGGATGAGGAACAAAACCCTTTTCATCTCCTCCAATAATTGTTATAATCCTGAAAAAATAGCCATTGAGAAACCATCCATACTAGAGAAATTTGTTCCTTTTGCGTCCGAAAACAGCCCTTTTCATCTCCTCCAAACAGAAAGGAGCGACTAAATCAGGAGGAACTTACTGTATTGTATAGATTTTGATGATTGCAAATGCATAGCCAACGCATAGCCAACGTTGCGAGGTTTGTAAATCAGGAGGAACTTAGTACCAACTTTTACAGGTTATTTGATGTTCACTAAAGGTTAAAGTATAACAGTACTTGATTTTTAGTCACCGTATAATTAAATGATGAGGCGTGAGGGTATTGTTTGATATGTCCAAGTACTTCTCTTTTTACCCAGGAGAAAGGAGTCCAAGATGACAAATTTAAATTTACCAAACTCTTTTTTGTAATTTACAAACTTGGAGACTTGGCTTGGTATGTTTTACGTTGGACATTCAGCTTTCTCCTAATGGAACTAATGACGCATCTATTTCATTACATGCCTTGGCTATCAGTTGAACTATATACTACAAACAGAGGTGTTTAGAGCTCCTTTTCTATTTGAACATTGTAGTGACTTATTTAACTTATTTTGTCAGTGGTTTGTGGAAACAACTATCCCCACTTCATGTTTTCATTATTGGATATGGGGTAAGATCACAACACAACACAAACGACAATGCTGATAGAAACTTTATGTTAATTACTCTATTCAGGATATTTGTGTTGATTGGAATGTTTTTATTTTCTACATGTAATCATTATCTATATTGGAATGTGACGAGGATATGTCAATCTAGTTGAGATTACTTATTGATTTCAAGATTCTATGATTGAGGTATTTGGAGCATTAGTCACGAAAAGTTTTGTTTTTATTTTAGTTGAAATTTCTATATTATTGAATAATTACAGTAATTTGGAGTACAATTAATAAATAAAAAATCTAAAAAAGTTTTGTTTTTGTTGCAGTGACGTTTCGGTTAAAGCAGGCAGTGGACGGTGGTGAGCTTCAAATGTTTGTTAGAACAAGAAAGGGGAAGGAAGCACGGGAGGGTTTTCAATTCTGAAAGAGAAGAGTGAGGAAGAGGTGGAGAGAGAGTTTGATAGTAATTTACCAATTTTGACAATTTAAGAAAATGTATATACTAAATTCAGTCTTTTTTAAAGGGACCGTTCCAATGCTGCTGGGAGCCGAAGGGACGAAATATCACAAGTTCAGTATTTTAAACAAACTAAAAAATTTTCCTTTTCAACAGTTCTAAAAAGAAGAAAAACCCTAGCAATCCCAGGCCAAACAAACCCCGATCTCCGTCTCCGACTATGGCTCCCAAACGCCCCTCGCCCTTGGATCAGCCTCCGGCAGCGTCTTCCTCCCAAGAAGAAGAAACCTCATCAGGCGAGGAAGAGGAAGGCGTTTCCGGAGACGGATCTTCCTTTGAAGAAGATGAACAAACTCAAGATCAGACTCAGACTCAGAAACCCATGAAATCTTCTGCTCTTCCTTCTACTCCCGTTGTCCAGAAAAAACCTGCTCCTAACAAATCTGAACCTTCTACCAACTCTCGGGCTCTGTCTTCTTCCTCAGAGAGCGGATCCGGATCCGACACCGATTCGGATACTGAGTCCGGACGAAATGTGAAGCCGATGGAAGAGACTCCAAAGCTCAAAAAGCCCAGATCCAAGCCTTCTGCCTCAGCTACGCCTGCGAGACCGTCTTTGAAGAAGCCTGGCGAGACGAAAAGAGATGATAAACGGCCAAAGAAGAGTTCTGACGCTGACGCTGGGGTTGTGGCGGAAGACGATTCCAAGAAATCTGTTGACGAGTCCAAGAAGCTGTTTCAGAGACTATGGAGTGAGGACGACGAGATTGCTATACTGAACGGTATGATTGATTATTCAGCCAAGAAGGGTTCTGACCCATCTTTGGATATGAATGCATTTCATGATTTCATCAAGAAATCTCTCCATGTCGACGTAACCAAGGCCCAATTAATGGATAAGATACGTCGACTGAAGAAGAAATATAGGAACAATGCAGACAGGGGGAAGAAGGGTGCAGACCCAACGTTTTCAAAAGCCCACGATCAGAAAGGGTTTGAACTGTCGAAGAGAATATGGGGCGCCGAAGGAATTCTCCAAACTCCGGCTGTGGAGCAGCTCAAGTCAAATGCTAATGGCACTCCAAAGAGGAATCAAAGAGGTAACACCAGTAAGTCAGTGGCTTCACTGAAAGCTGAGTTGCTTCCTTCTCCAAATGCCCTGAAGGAGGATGATAAGATGAAAGTCGATGATTGCGTGCCTCCTTCAGGTTGCATGGATGGTTTTGTTGCATTGGGTGCTCGTTGTTTGCCGAAAAGTCTTTTGAAGCCAGGATTAGAGTTAATAGGGCAATCCAAGAGAACAGAGCTGGAGGAAGAATGGAGAAAATTGCATCTTGCAGAACTCGAGCTTTATCTGAAGAGGACGGAGTTGATTAGGGACCAGACAAAGTTGATACTGGACGCATACAAGTTATCTAGCAAGTAAGGAATTGAAGTTTGGACAAGGGTATAACTCATCAGATTCCAGGTTGATAATTGAGAGCTCAATTATTTTCATTTTGTTCGTTTTTGTGTAGGATTTACTGATTGTTATACTTGTAAATTGTCTAATTCTATGAATATTCTCGAGACGCTAGGGTGAGTTACTACAGACTAGGCTTAACATCTACTTCTGTTGGTGAGTCTCTGCTATATATATTTTTGGTGTTTTGTGTCAAAAATCTAATGATATATATAACCAAGATTAATACGAATTTACTCTCTATCCCATCACATCAGTCTTCCTTTCTTATAAATGTAACTTTGCAAGAAAGGAGATGTTGATTTCCACTCCTTTTCTTGAAGTCTTCCAATTATAACTTTGATATGTAAAAAGTTCTCAATTGCAAAGTATGCTTATGACATGATAGAAATAAGTAATATAAAATCAAGACATAAGGATTATTCCAAATTTTTGTGATTAAGGATTGTCTGTCAGGTATAACTTGGAAGGATTCTGGAAAAGTTGGCATGCTTCTTACAACAAATGGCTTGTCAGGTGTAGACTTTGATTTGTGATTTTATATTCCTTTGGTGGGAAAATTGTATAAATAGGGTGGATTTAGAAAATATTTAGAGAAATGGGGTAGTTTTGATTTTATTTAGTGTTTT
>JBBPDJ010000003.1:9837831-9856936 GCA_037974625.1 Cucumis cinereus
GTTTGTTATCATCAAAACATTGATTAATTAATTAATTAAAATTAATTAATTTGAGATTAAAGGCCAAAAAGCCAACAGATACAACCCGCTTTGTATTTGATACAAACACAATGATCCAATGTGTTCGTGTAGGTGACACGCGTGTAGGGGTATCCTATGTAATGAGTTTGCATAAGACTGGACCACGAAATAGTAATCACTAGATGTAACCCCATTGACTAGTTAGGTTTCTATTTCAAATAGAATGACTTAGGAAACTTAGTCTTAATCCTTAGTGTATTATGAACACCTGTTCACGAGGAATTGTCCTATGATTTGTATGGATGAGAGTAGCCAGTTTTCCGACTTAATAAACCTACCATTTTAGGGACAAGACCAAGTGAGAAGCTGGAAACATAATCACACGAGATGAAATTCACTCCATCCTGACTTTACGGTAAGTAGATGAGTGTTTCGTTAATTGGTGTCTCCGAGACTTGAACAAAGGGCTCTATCCTCTCTATGGTACGAGAGGGGTTTCTGCTTATTGGTTGGACCATAAGCAGATTGTTCATAAGAGGAGCATTGATATTTAAGGACTAAGAAGTAACCTAGGGGTAAAACAGTAATTTGATCCAGTTGGAGTTACGAACACTTAGACTAACTTGTTGTTATTGGTCTACATCCGTGGACACAAAAATAGATCTACAGTGAGAAGAGTTCAGCTGTGAGTCTTTAGTGGAGTGTACACACAGTTAACAAATATTAATTAATGTAGTTAATGAGTTTAGCCAATTAATCTCATATCGTTGTAGCTTCTGATCTGTAGGTCCATGAGGTCTCCTTTCTAGCTCGTAAAGGGTAATGAAGATAATATATCTTGGATATAATTTGAAATGTTGAAATTAACTAATAGAATTAATATAATATAAATTAATAAAAAATATTAATATAAAATAAAGTTTATATTTTTCATTAAATTTTATAATATAAATTTTATTTTGGATGTGATTCAAAATTAATTAATGAGAGTATAACATATTTGAATTAATTCAAATATTGATTTAATATGAATTAGATTTATATTAAAACTATAGATTAAATTTAATTCGTATATGATACACATTAAAACTATAGGTTATAAGAAAATTTAATATTTGAATATGATTCAAATATGAAATAAATTAAATATAAGATATTTAATATAGAAATTGATTAATTGGAGAATTAATTAATAGTTTAGTTTAATTATATTTAATTAGTTTTATTTAATTAAATAAAAATTATAGGTTATGTGAGAGATATCCATTTAAATATGATTTAAATGAAATATTACCACCATATCTAGAAAATGACAATCCTCCACCTCTACCAAAAAATGAACTTCCATCGCCTCTTTCTGAAGATGATATCATTCCTCCTCCTCAAGAAGAAGAAAACCTACCACCTCCTAACCCATCTCCCATAGATAAGGAAAGTCTAGCCTCTCGCGATCAACTTTTTGTAGACGCGAGTTTTGGAGTTTCTGATATAGAACACCTAGATCAGTTAGACGCCTTAACTCTGCACGAGAACCAACCGCTTGATCTTCACAGCCTTTCCATTAACTTTGACAACAACCCATTCTGCTCTCCTATTATTGATGACCCATTTCACCAAGGTGTGGATAATGACGAGGCAAGAGGAGGTCCATATCAAAACAATACGGAGCCTGGTCCCTGCAACACAGGTTTATCATTACATTTTTTGGAAGTACATATGGTAAAGTTAATGAATTCTTTCAGTGAGAATACACAACCATCCACCCTATCACATCTGGGCAGATTAACTTAGATTAGTTAGATTAGCCTAGTAATAAATTTCTCCTATCATCAATTTAATTACTCATTTCCTCAAAAGATCCTTAATCCACTCACTACTGTAATCACGAAATCCATGTGTTTGATCCTTGACTTACCAGGTACATAGTCTTGTTTATACTTTAACAAGGTTAGGAAAACTTGTACGCACATTCATTTCATCGCATATCTACTATAATAGTATATCATATACCCAACTCAACACCATCACTGGGACTCTAATGAGACTTCATACTATGGCTTAAATTTGGTTCAGTTGCATACTTAAAATGCATTTGAAGCATTATGGTTTATCTTATATCATCTGCTCAATCTCTCTACAGTAGAAAATCTTCTTTGTGACAGACTACTAATAGCTTAGGAATGTACATGATTATTATAATTAGATTAAGTATTGAGAATATGAAATAATCCTTGTCTGTATGAAAGACATACTAGAAGATCCACCTTTTTCTATTTGTGAAAAATCACACTCCTCATACAGAACATTGGAGTAGGTGGTATTGGTTTCCGTTACAGCTAATCCAAATGGTACATTGCCTTTGTTGATAAACTAAAATTTTCATTTCCAACATAGTTATAGAGACTGCAGATTCTAGTTATAATGGATTAGAACTTGTTCTCTAAGTTAATTTTTTTTCCTACTTATTTATCAAGTTAACTTTTTCTTTCGTACATCAACAATGGTGAATTTATCTCCAACACATAAGCATCCATACTTCTGGATGTTGATAAGTTGTACTGCATCATGTAATGGGAGATACTACTCATGCCGATTAATATTTGGTCGTGTCTCATAAAATGTCCACCATTTAAATGTGCCAAATTAATGTAAAATGAATACAAAACTGAATTGTTACCATTGTCATTGGCCTGGAGGTACCCTCTAGGATACATTCTCGATTTCTTGAATGATTGAATTAAGTATTTAACACTCTTACGGTGTGACATTGTTACTATTACAGGTCTTAAATTTCATGTGGCTAAAATTTTTCTTCATATGGCATTACTTTCGCTTCTGGTCCCTGGTGTGTGACCTTTTAGTGTTGCATGTACTTTTCTCTATAGAAACATTGTGTGAATCACTATAGCATTATCTACTTTCTTTAACCTTGTTTAATATAAGTTTGTATAGATTATTCCCTGTTATTATAATTAGGGGTGAAAAAAATCGAACCGAACCGAACCAATCGGTTCAGTTCAAGTTGAATCGATTTATTACTATAATAATACCGAACCAAACCGAATTGAATAGGATTGGTTCGGTTCGATTTGGTTTACGGTTTTAGAGTTAGCTTTAATCTTCTTAATTTATTCGCTTAATTCATTTGCATCGCACGCGTGAAGGGCTTTCTTCCATCTTCCCCTTGAAGCTCGTCGTCGTTCATCTTTTCCTCAATCATCGTTCGTCTTCCCCATTCGCTTAATACTATATTTCACGTTTACAGTATATTTTCGTTTCCATTTTCAAACCTTCAATCTCCTCTTCAAATGGGGATTTGATACCCTAATTTCTGTGAATGACTGAAATTTGATACCCTAATTTTGGAGCAATTGATACCCTAGTTTTTGTTTAATGAGTTTTCTTCTTCTTCTTCTTCTTCTTATTCATTGTTGTTTGATTTGGGTAAGCTTCAAATGTGGTTTTGATTGGAGTTTTGTGGATTTTGTTGGTGAAATTTTAGGAGGTTTTGGAATTGAGGAAATAGGAATTAAGAGTTGGATTAAAGATAATAGAGAGATTAAGTAAGGAGATTAAACTGAGCGAGATGAACATTTTACATATATATTTAGGGTTTGAAGGAGTGACAATAAGGAAAGTGGGGAAAATTGTAATTAAGTTGTGCTAATTTACAGCTTATAGTGATATAAACAGTAATGAGATTTTGGTTTTAATTAGATTTAAAAACCAGAAAAACAGAAGGAGAGTGAATGAAAAATAATTTACAACTTATAGTGATATAAACAGTAATGAGATTTTGGTTTTAATTAGATTTAAAAAGCATAAAAGTAGAGAGAGGTGAATGAAAAACATAACACTTTAAAAGGATAACACTTTCACTTTTGCTTTTAGTGAAAGTGTTTAAGCAAAAGTGAAAGTGTAATTTTGTGGAGGGTAAAACAGATTCTGTCTTTTGTCTTTTGCTTCAGATTCTGTCTTTTGTGGAATGAAAAATTACACTTTCACAAAGTGTAATTTTGTGGAGGGAAAAACAAAGGGAGAGTGATAAAGTGTAATGTTGGTAATGTTGTAATGTATGTATCATGGGACAACAAGCTTTATTAGTATATTATTTCACTATCCAGGTTCTGTCTTTTGGATTTTCTTAGTTAAAATTTCCCCATTTTTATATTTGTTTATATATATATTTATAGATTTTGGGAATGAATCATTATGAAGCAACTTATTTTATATTTATATATATCAACTATAATATATGATCACACTGTTTATATTAATCTTTTGGGTACTTTGTTTGGTGGATATTTTTTCAGCTAGTTATTGCATATAAGTTTAGTTGCTAGTTATTTCTTTTGGGTACTCTATTTTGGTGTCTATTATCTTTCACATTATAAGTTATGTTAAATTTTATTTCTATAGGATGGCTTCATTCTCTGTAGACGAAACTTCAAAACAAAGTTTTTCTAGTTCTGTAAGATTGTTAGGAAAAAGAAAACCTATTAAACCACCTTCATCAGTATGGGACCATTTTATAAAGGTAGAAGAATGTGATCCTAAATATCCTAGGGCTTCTTGTAAGTACTCTGGGACTACATATGCATGTGATTCAAAAAGAAATGGTACAACTAATCTAAAAAGATATTTAGAGAAATGTAAGAAGCATACAAATCAATCTGAAGATAATGTTGAAGGAGAGGGAGATTCTAAAAGTAGTTTGATGGTTATATCCTTCACTCGAGAAAATTGTAGAACAATACTTGCTTGTATGGTCATCTTAGATGAATTGTCATTTAAGTTTGTAGAAAGTGAAGGATTTCGTAAATTTTGTCAAACATTCAATCCAATGTTTGTAATTCCATCAAGAGTGACTATTACAAAAGATTGTTTTCAAATGTATATGACGGAGAAAAAAAAAAGTTAAAGAGTGCATTAACTCGAAGTGGACAAACAGTTTGTTTAACTACAAATACATGGACTTCTGTGCAGAATATTAATTATATGGTTATAACGACTCATTTTATTGATGATGATTGGAACTTGGACAAAAGAATTTTAAGCTTTTGTTAAATAGCTAATCATAAAGAAGATACAATAGGTCGAGCCAGTGAAAAATGCTTAGAAAGTTGGGGTATTGGTAGGCTTTTTACCTCAACAGTGGCAATGCGAGTTCAAATGATGTAGCAATTGCATATTTGGTTAAAAAGTTTAGAGGTAGAAATGGGTTGGTGTTGGATGGTGAATTTATTCACGTCAGATGTTGTGCGCATATCCTTAATTTAATTGTCAGTGATGCTTTAAAAGATTTGCATGTGTCTATCATTCGAATCAGAAATGTTGTGAAGTATGTTAGGTCATCTCTTGCAAGACTGCAAATATTTAAAGATTTTGCTAAAGAAGATAAGATGTCAACAAAAAATTATCTTACGATGGATGTTTTGGAATTCAACTTTCACTATGTTGGATGGAGCGATTAAGTGTCAAAAGACATTTGAAAGATTAAAGGAGCATGACCCTAGTTATTTGCCAAAGGATGATTCCTTCTAAGATTGGGATGATGCAAAAGTGTTTGTAAAATTTCTAAAGACTTTTTTCAAATGTAACGAATAAATTCGTGAATACTCGTTGTATGAGAATGCATTACTGAGTAAGATGACATCAAACATGCAGACAAAATTCAACAAGTATTGGGGTATAACTACAAGTGAGAAGACAAATTTATTATTATACGTTTATGTAGTTCTTGACCCTAGATACAAGCTGACTTATGTGAATTATTGTTTTAATGAATTTTTGGAGGAAGACTGTTCAAAAAAATGGACGAATAAGGTTGAAGAAGCATTTCACCGAGAATGTCAATGCCAAAAGAAAAATATTCACAAACACAATCATCCACACCTATCGAAGGATTTGGATTTCATAGTCAAAGTGAAATATCTTCTATCTCATCAAGTGAATCTTATAAGGCACGTGCTGCTGTTCATGATAGATTTAAACAAAGTAATAAAACAGGCCCAGATGATGCTAAAATAGAGGTGACTCATTATCTAGATGAGGCTCGTATAGAAGAGGAATATTTAGATTTGTTAAATTGGTGGAAGGTGAATTCCTCTCGATTTAAGATTATTAGCCAAGTAGCCATGGACATTTACAATATTCCTATATCAACTGTGCCATCTGAATCAACCCTTAGCACTGGAGAATGGGTGTTAGATTCTTTTCGAAGTTTATTAACTCCTCAAACTGCAGAGGCATTCATTTTTTCTCATAATTGGATTCAATCTAAACCTTTGGATGACATGATTGAAGAAATTGATGGAGCTGAAGAAACTGACGAAGGTAATATGTAGTGTCATTCTTTAAATTAGTACTTTTATTTATTTCCTTGTTTGACAATTTGTATTTAAATTATCTCATTTTAGCTAACCGTTTTTTTTTTATTTTGATTTAGAATTCATAAATATACGAAAGGAGATCGAAGCTACATTTGAGAATTTGAATTCATTTTAATTACACTTTATTCACTTTAAATTTATTTTAATCCTGAAGCAGCAAGTGATTTTCGATCAGCACCAAAGGATGTTCAGGTATGTACATGTTATATACTCTTATTAATTGTGTTTTTCTTTATTGTTCATCATTTACATACTAATTTCAAGTTACTATTGTAGGAACTAAAACATAAATTGCACGCTGCATCCCATTTATAGACGCAAGATAGTTCAACGGTGAGGGATAGATGAATTTTTGGATTAAAACCTTAAGTAGGCAACCATCTTAGTCCATCATGCAACATCTCTACCACTATATGTGCATCAGTCCTCTCATATTTGCAGGTGTTGTATTTTTTTATAGTTTACACCAAGGAGAGAAATCACAAGGTTACCAGTTTTGTATGTCTAATTGTTATTATGTGGCATGTTTTGCCTTTGTTATTATATGGAAGGTTTTGCCTTTATTAGAAATTCTCGTTTGCAGTTCCAGAATCTAGACAAATTCAATAATATATGCTTTTATGGTGTTTAATATCAAATGCTTTCCTTGACTAAATTTTACATTAGAAATTCGAAATATTTCTCAAAATGGACTTAGTGTACCAGATGCTAATCATATAAGCCCGACCTGATCGGGTCGGGTCGGTTAATGTACATGCAGACCCAACGATTTTCGGGTCGGGTCGGTTTGAAATGAAAACCGACCTGACCCAACCCAATTACACCCTTAATTATAATACCATGCACTTCCACATCTCAGGAGTTAGGACTAAATTTGCAGTCCTTATAAGTTTATTATTCATTTTTTACTGAGTAGTTTCTTTATCCTGTTATTTTAGATATGTGGCATTGATGTCCTATCCCAGAAAATATGCCAAGCTGCATCAATAATTGTTATAACTTGGAAGGCTTGTGAAAGTTGGCATGTTTCTTACAACAAATGGCTTGTCAGGTGTAGACTTAGATTCTTGATTCTGTATTTCTTTAGTTCTTCTATTTCTTTATCTGACTTGAAATTTTCTTGTCCTGTGATTTAATTTTTCAGATTTCAAATATGCTGAAAAGATTTTTTTTGTGAACACAAGTATAAGAAACTTTATGATTTTGAAAATCCTTAGAGAGGGGAAATATATATGAATTTTTGTCTGAACCATTTATTCATTTGTTCAAAGTGTTTAAATTTGTATATTTAAGTGCAGGACAATAATAATGTATTGAAACATTTAAAAAGTATATGTAAATTGATCAAACCCCTACTTTGCCAGAATTAAGAACACATAAAGTTCTATGAACACATAGATAATGTGAACTCACTAAAGCTTAAAAATTCTCAATCACTGTATGAAAGAGAGAAATCGGTCTATTAAATGTGCCAAATTAATGTGAAATGATACCCTCATAGCTTGGTTTGGAAAACGAGTTTCAACATCTAGCCCTGAAATAGACACTCTTGTAAAATTTTCAATACATGATTCTATTTATTTTATCTTGATATTCTTTAAATTCTTTTGTCACTACATCATGATGATCGATTCTCTTACAGAAATCTAATGAAAACCTTTAACACAATAGTGCTGATGACATAACACAAGCACCCGAGATGAAAAAAAAAATGAAAAGGAACTAGAATGATGTATTACCTTTCAAATAGTAGAGATGAAACAATGGTGGCAAATTTTCTAGTACTGGTTAAAGGTACAAAATGATAAATGTCGCTCTCGACAAAATTTAGGATTCAATTGATGTAAATAAAAGTGGAAAAACCTAAATTAGTTTATTGAATTCAATTACTACCTTGAATGCATTGGAGCTATTTCCATCAACCCAAATGTCGTACAATGTGAATTATTTCTCTGAAACCTTAGGAGTTTATTTTAGACTTGTAAACTGATGAGCTTACTGTGTAACAGCAATTCTATTGCTACTGGTTGAGAGAGGGAAAAAATAGAGTGAGAGAGGATCCTGCAGTTATGGTACAAAACTCTAGTCTGATATAAGATGTTGGATTAGACTAGTATATATACAAAAATGATATATGTGAATTGTGCTATGACTATCTTGCAGTTATGGTTATCATATATTTGTTTAGAAAATGGTATAACGTTATATATAAAGTGTTGGTTTTAACTAGAGTATACAAACATAGTTATTGCTATAACTATCCTACAGTTATGGTAGTAATAGATTTGTATTTGAGATTTATTTAGTTTCTTTTGAGTTGGGTGAGTATCTTCACGAGTTTGATGATGTTAAGTTTGTCATGCCCTCCTCCCACTTTTCCTCATTGTGATTAGGACCATAGTTTTGTTTCCTTTTTGAGTCTTATGTTTGTGTATTTGAGTTTTATTTAGTTTCATTCAATGTTATTCATAGGTGGATGTGCTAATTTAAGTTCTTTAAATATCAATCAATGGTTTGTATACATAAAGTGAGCTAAATTATTTAAAACATGCTCTTGTTTTCTTGATGCTTTATTTTACATTTCAACTTTGAAGCATGCTCTTGGTGTTTGGTGGTTGACCTTTTTTATGTCTCACTAAAAACAGATTTTCTTGTAGTGCTACTTTCTCTTCATCTTAACGAAAGACCATCTCCATCTCTTCGAAATCCACACCACGAAAGACAAGTATAAACATTACTACATATTCGTCTAGAAATTAGGATTACTTAATTATTCTATTTTATTGTAGTATCATCTACAAGTAGGGAGTACCGAGTCTGGATACTATGTCATGAGGTTTATGAGGAAAATTGTGACAAGAGAAAGCATTGTCATCTTGGATTTGGTATGTTATCAAAATATTTCGACAATTCATATAGTGTTAGGTATAGCTTTCATTTTAATATAATGTTTAATTAATATATAGATTGACACACGTAGATGATACTCACAGATCGAGTTGGACGATGTGCGAGTTGAGTTGACTGATTTTTTGAGTTCATACATGTGATGGTCTTCTATTGCTTTCATTACACATTTTTGTTCAATTTAGAAATAAATTTTGTTGATATTTTGAAACTGTTCATATTAGGGGTGGGGCTGAGGGGTTGTGGTTGTATAGTTTGGAGGGAGGGGGTGTTGGTTAAACAATTTGGAGGGGGTGTTGGTTGTACATTTTTTAAGGAAGAAGGGTTGTTTATTGTAAAATGTGTAAGTACTACAATATATTGTTGTTTTTTTGTCTATAGTGGGGAAGTTAGACTTCTGGTTGATCATAGAGATAAGATTTATGATAATTTTGGCTATAAGTATGTATTTGTTCACCTTATAATTGTGGCTAACTTATGTTTTATGAAATGATATTCTTTTTGTAAATCTTCAAGATTCGAGTTGTTCACATTGATCTGTCATGGAGTTGTAAGGTTTTGTGTATATAACAATATTGAACAAATGTAAAGTTCTAAAAGTTTTCATATGGCGAAATGTTTGTATATGTTCAAGTTTTGAAATTGTATGTGATGAATATCATGCATATTATGTGATTGTTGGACTACACTAAAGGTACTACAGGGCCAATCCAGGAACAAAAATATAATCAAATTGTAGGAAAATATACAAATTACAATTAAAAAAAAAATCAAAACAGACTTGAAGGTTTTTAACTATCATAAATAAATACATTCTTAATGTTTTTTAAATGTCAAAAACACCCACATTCTTGACGCTTTTTAAGTTGCATAAACGTCCGCATTCTTGACGTTTCTAAAATGTCATAAAAATCTAAATTCTTGATGATTTTTACGTATCAAGTAAACAAAAGTTTTTTACGGTTTTTAAGTGTCATGAATATCAAAATAATTGACGTTTATTAATTGTCAACGTCCATTTTTCTTGACATTTTTCAACTGTCGTGAACTTTGATATTTTTTTACGCTGGCTTCAAAGACGGTTTTAAAATCGTCAAGAATATGGTTCTTTACAGTTTAAAAATGTCAAGAGAGTGTGTTTTTGTAGTAATGTAAGTTGTTTGTAAGTGTCGCTGAGTAGAGCGATACTTGCTGACGTGACATCTTCTCTTGGGCTAAGAGAAGAGGGTTTGGGAAAGGGTGTGACAATTTTTTTATATCTCTTGGCCTTCTTACTTGGCTATCTTTTTCTTTAAGACTTACCAAAATTTGTCTAGCAAGTAATATAACAATAATAACAAGCATGCTTCAATAACTTACTAAAATAAGAAGTAGTAAGGCTAGGGTTTACAGTTATAAAGGGAGATTAATCATTTTGCGGTCTGATCTTATACAAACACTTTGTATAGGATACCTCAACTCGTTTGTCTCCACATGAACGATTAGGATCATATTGTTTGTAAAACTTACTACTTTTGTAACATTTACAAAGTGGGTAGTATCCATAGTGTCACCAATATAAAACACCCAATCTTATCCATATACTACTACTATTTAGGTTATTATTTAAACATGATCCACTTTTATGCAACCACATATATACATATTTAAGCTATATACAATAATTTTGGATGTTTCTTTAATGGATTATTACACACATAGAATAATCAATTATTATTTTAAATAATTAGTCTATATAGTTTGATAAACTCTCACAAACAACCATACAACCTTGTTCTTCTCTATTCTATTTCTTAAAATTATTTATGACAATTTTATAAATAATAGAGAATATTTATAAGATTTTATCAAACTATAAAAGTTAACATCTAACTATTAAAATTATAAAACCCAAATTCTAACTAACGTTTATAGAGACCATATGTTTAAAAGTACTTATGAGTGAACCAAGCAAAAAACAAATGATTTTGAGAAGTAGTTAAGCAAATATCTGAAGATCAAACAAACATTAAAATCTCCATGTTGACGTGGCAGAAAACATGACGTGCTGACAGATTCCATTTCTGACACTGTGTACGAAGAAGACCGAAGCATTGTAGAAGAAGAGATGCATCCATTTCTTTTTCCTTTACACCAATATATCACATAGAGTGTACTTTAATTTCTCCTCTACCACGTCCTACAAGGGTTTAAAAGTATCAAACCCTCGATTTTATGCAAATATGAATAAATTTTGCTAATAAAATGTCAATGTCAAGTATATTGTTTAAAGTGAAAAAATTATTAAAAATATTTATAAATATAACAAAAAAAAATTATTTGGTTGAAAATATAAAAGAAAACTTAATTTGGATATAGTTAATTTCATAAATGAAATGAAAAAGTTGTTTTATTTTTTATTAAAAAAATGTAAAAGTAGAATGAAGAGAATCAAATTGAGTCGGACAGAGAAGATCACGACAGAGAGAGATTCAATGTAAAAGATTGAAAGAAAAAAAAAAGTGAGAAAAGATGGAGAGAAAAAGGGGAAAAAAGATGTTGGAAATTTCTGAAAAAGGATATTTTAGATATGACGGTCGACATCCAATGAGTCTATTACACTTGTAGCCAGCGTGGACATTACCCTGACAAATCTGCTGACTCATGTTTGGTCAAAGGAAACCAGAAAAGAAATGTTCAGTTGTCACTGTTACCTTTTGGGTATGGGCCTGGGTTCTGTAGGCCCATTTGTTCACAAAATTATAATAGGCCCATCAAGTGAATGGGGCCCATTAATCAGCCCAACGCTTTTGTACCGTTTACATAGAGGCAGCTTTTCTTTTCCCTGCCATGTCCCAAAAGGACTTTGATGTGGTCTTTTTTTTAGCTTTTATATGAACGTGGTGTAGTTAGATCAAAATCACTGACAAGTTTTATAAGATCAGAATTGATTTCAAAAATTGCAAACATGTATTAGGATAATTTTAAAACTGACAAAAATTAATTTTAATAATTTTAAAATTACTGTCAACCATGCGCGAAGAATGACAACTCAACTATAGAATACAAAACTTCATTTGATTTGTTTGCATGGATGTCCCTGAATTTTTCCTATCTTGCTTGGTGTCAAGATTCGTACTAGAACAATATTATACGTTTGATCACTAGATTTTTAGAGTTGACAAGTTTAAAAGAGAGGAACAACATCGTTCATTTGGATAGAGTCGATCAAAACCTTCCGTCTTAATATGATTATCTATATTCATTTGGGTAGAATCTTTATAGAGTTCTAATGGGGTAGAGAGTAGATGGATGATAACCACCTGAAAGACCAGCTTGATTGTTCTTTATTCAAGGAGAGAATATAGAGTATAACTTTCACAGGTTGGTCGCAATGAACTATATCATGTATAAACAAGAAATTATAAGATTTTTCTCATAGTGTGTGAAGCCTACTTGATAAATTCAATAATTATCTAACAAGAGACTATAATTACGACGACAATTATCTAACAAAAGACTATAATTACGGCAACAAGCTAGATTGATTGTGGTATTAGATTTCCACTAATTTTTGACATTTTAATTAATATCTTTATATTTCTATGGGTTGGACATTAACATTTTCATTAATCCATAAAAAGATTAGAAAAAATATTTTGTTGGTCCTTGAGTTTTCAAGAACACGTGCACCATTTGATCCTTAATATTTTAAAGTTTTTAAAGATAAATTCCAAAGGACTGCCACATAATATATCTATTAAATTTAATCATAAAATTGACTAAATATATGATATGATGTGGTAAAATGATTGGAAAAAAATAGTTTTTAGTATTTTCCCACCTCTCACGTCTTTCTCTCTGATCTCACTGTTCTCTCTCCTCCATCTCCATCTTTCTCTCTGTCATTTTTTAATAGAATCAAGCAATTTCAGCCCTGTATTGTTTTTTAATTCATAAAAAGATGAAGAAGAAGAAACTTGCAAACTTCTTGTGGATGAAGAAGATGAAGATATCACAATTTCTAGGTTGAAATTGTAACTTCTCCCACCTGTCACTATAAACGGAGATCGATGATGAGACTGTTGTCCCTTTTCTGAACCCTAAACCGTTGGCATGAAAAAAGAAAAAAAAACCAGAACTAAAAAATTAATAAAACTAAAACCCACGAAATTACTCTCCTCTCTCTCTCTCTTTACATATCTTACTTTCTTTCTCTTTTGTCCCAAAAAATCATATTGGAAATTTGAATTACAGATTTTATGTATTCGTATCATCATTTAGGTATACTCAGTTTAACTATATTTTCAGAAAATTGAGACCTTAATACTACTGTGGACATAACATTCCAAGACTTTACTTGACATCATCAACTAATATAACATAAATCGATCTCATGAAATACCGACCATTCTCATATCTCAATGTTTTTAATATCATATTAAACTAAAAGAATATTCAACTCTTACCAAATATTTTATCCTCACTCTTCTAATCTTCCCATCATTTCTTTTTATTTGTAAACAATAGATATGTCTGTTTTCAAAATTTTCTTCATCTTCTTGATCTCTACTTCTTTTTTCATTTCATTATCCATGACAAGATGACAATAGTTGTCGAACAAATTTCTATGTTATTCATTAGAATTAGAGTAAATGATGTAAATTTGTCATTACATGAAAATGTTGGGAAATGAAGAGAAGTTAATTGGCATTGAAATGATTAGTTGAGAGCTTCCAAATAAGATAGAACAACTCCAAACCAAGTGATCCTTTCATCTTGTCCATTAGGACCCATCAAAATTTCCTTTTCAGTAATCTAACTTTTTTGACCAACGACCTTTGAAGTGATGGCCCGAATAGATATGCACAATCAGAGGGCTTCAAAAAGTTCAATGAACCCAACAAAAGTCCATATTTTATGAGTTGGATTAGGTTATTAACTTGATTGTGTATAATTGAAACTTTGTAGGTTTGATTGGTTAATCTAATCTTCCAAAATTTAGTTTATTTAACCTGTCCCCAACTTAGTATTCAGTTATACACGAGGAAAATCAATATAATTAAAACATGTCAATCAGAGCATAATTATTTTGTAGATAAGGTGGAGCGTGGATTATATTGTAACACTACAAGAAAACTGTCATTTAATGGCGCAAAATATGTATTGCGAACAAATTTTCTGACACATATTTTGTATCATTGAAGACAACGTAAACATATACAACTTAACAACACCGTAAAAAAATGTCGTTATTTGTTGGTTCATGACATTTATTTACTGTCGTTATAAACTGTTTTCTGACATTTAAAACATGTCATTGTTAACTGGTCGTTTTTTACTATAAGAACATAAATTTTAGGGTCATGTATTGACTATATTTTACCTTTTTGTTTCCTGACAACAAATAACAATTAACAACCATTACAATATACATCAACTCTATCATTATTAATCAAATAGTGCAAGCAAACTCATCATAAATTTATAAAATGTTCGGTATATTGATAATGAAACGTCAATTTACATTGCCAAATAAATATTTGTCAAGTTTATACAAAGACTCCAACATATACAATGAAATAAATGATATCTTAAACTTAACAAAGTACAATTTGGCAAATAAAGGACATATCTATCGTGCCAGGATTCTATGCTCCAGGGTTGCGTCCAAAACCTGAAATGTCGATAAAAATTAAATACTAATCACAAACTTAGATGGCATCAAGAAAGTTTACTTCTCAAACTCCCCAAACTTATTAATATTAACCAAATGCCATAAAAATTAATACATAAGTATAAAGTCCAAAAAAATGGTAAAAGTGAGTTTCCAACTCATATATTGTTCATGCAACTATGTATTTGGAGGTCATACTTGTACCAACCCTAGGTCAAATCACAAACAATGTACTTTTCTACAATCGCATGTGAGAATATACTATACACATTTCAACAACTAGTTTCATCTCGTACCACATACAATATGTCACAACAAACAAACTATAGGCCATGTACAACAAGTAGTTTCAACATAAATTTTTGAATGTTCATGCCAATTCATTTGTTGACGTTAAATTCCCACTATTCTCTTTGAATCCATACATGGGGATGGGGGGAGGGGGTAAATGACTACTTTGCCAATAACATGTTCATTAAGAATATCTTCATAGTACAACATCATTTACGAAAGATACGCAAAATGATATGCAAAACAGGGGGGAGGGAGGGAGGGAGGGGAGGGGAGGACAAGATTTCCTTGAAACATGGGGATGGAGAGGGGGGAGGGGATGTAAAACGGCTAATTTGACAATAACACATTCATTAAGAATGTCTTTATACTACAACATCATTTATGAAAGATACGCAAAATGAGCTATATACAAAACCGGGAGGGGGGTAGCAAAAAATATCTTAATGAAGTTCAATAATGGAAATTTCTACAACTCACTATCCGTCAGAAACATTTTACTTACAAATTGTTGGCACACATAATCAATTTATTAGCTAAATACAAATGTTAGTAATAGTTTGTTGAACTAAGTGTTGAAAAGTTTAGGGGTTGAAAAAAGTTGAGTCTTAAGTTACCTGTAATGGATACCATTGTATCTATATGTGAAGTTCTACACAAGTTGTTTCTTCCCATATGACATCCATTCGCTTGGCCTACTAAGAAATACAATAAAGACGGAAAGCAATAGATTCAATAAAATGAAACATCCCAAAATGTCTATCAATTTTAGTCACTTCAAATTTTGAGTGCCAACGCATATGAGTTGTTTAAACAATGAACAATTATTAAAATGTACCATCATGAAATGAGCATTGGACTTCATTCATGAGCAAGCCAAATTGGTTATACCCTAAAACTATCGGGCATCATTAATGAGCAGCACAACTATTAGATGAATAGTAGTGTCCGAATGGTAGTGATCTAAAGTAGCAATTTCAATACTTATAACTTAGTGTCAGACATATCTATTTGGTTCTGTAACGTCCCGGGTTTTCAACCTTTACCCAAGGTTGTTACTTAAGTAAAAATCATTAAATCCAATTTAAAAGACGAAGACAAAACAAAACAAATACTTTAATTTAATCCAAATAAAATAATAAAGGATTTTCAAACGTTTAATCAAACAATTAAGGAAAAAGATAAGAAAAGAACCGAGACGGGATCCCTAAAATAGTTTTCTAAACCGAAATCATTACAATAAAACAAACAAAAAGTTTAATCATAAAGAAAACAAATGTCAAATAACCGTAAGCGAAAGTAAAATAGGTCTCCTGGTCCCTCCTGATATGGTCACTGGTTCTACTTGCCCCTCGCCAGTCCATTCTTACCTTTTCCTGAAATAAAACATAGAAAAGAATGAGTATAAAAATATTCAGTAAGGAAAACCACTACAGACTCCACTAGGTGACCGTTAACTTTCCCTATGGCTTGTACTTTACGACACAAAGTCAAGTGGTTGAGTACTGAAAAATATGTCAGAACAGGCCTCGTACAGACCCCATTCACAACCTTATCACAGCAAATCGCCACATGGGCTTGCCCTCAGAACGAACGTCGGAACAAGCCTCGTACAGACCCCCTTTACGACCTTTAGTGACGATGTGCCACACAGGCTGGTCGACAATACGCCACACAGGCTAGTCGACGATAAGCCACACAGGCTGGTCACTGGCTAGTCAGATCAAGTCGCCATACGACTTGAAAACTGACCTATCGTTTTCCACCAAGTGCAAAATCATTAGATAAGTTAACAGAAACCGTATCCAATTAAATCCAATATAAGCATTGTGATCACAATAACCAAACATATCTCATGCAGCTGATATCACAGGTAAACGGTAAAACAGATCATGCATAAACCATACAGATTTATAAGCCAGATAAACCTAAAGTCAACACCCAAAAGCAGGCACAAAAATCATCTTAACACCTTATACGCCAAAAGCGTAGATTCGGTAGAAGCAATTCTTACCTCGAGTTACAGAGATTCCCTTAATCGAATTAGCCTCCAATCGACCCTAAACACACAAGTACTTAATTAATACTTTCTTCCCAAAAGAAATATTAATTGATTCTAACCATTAATAGTCACTTCCAAACTCACCAACAATGACGAAAACCAATGCGATTGAACCATAAACAATCCTGATTGACTCTTCAATTTGAACCTTCAAACAACAAGGAAAAATATCCAATTAATCCAAGGAAAATTCTTAATTAAAATTCCAATGGGGCACTCTAAAACCCAATTTGAAATCTTCCCAAACCTTACCAACAAACCAAAAAAAGAGCAGTGGCAGAGGAGACGGGAAGCGACAAAAAGGCGGCTCGGCTTGGCTTGGCTTGGCTCACGGCTCGACTCATGGCTCGGCTCGGCTGCTGGATACGCAGATCCGGTGACGCGGCTTCCAGACCAACGTCAGATCTGAAGAGGCTTCGGCTCGAGACTGGCGCACGGACGAGGCGTGGCTCGCGGATGGGGCGTCGCTCGGGGATGAGGGTTGCATCGACTCAACGAATGGAGATCAGGCACGATGCAAACGACTTGGCGTGGGTGTGCGGCTTCCTCGGCTGCCTGTGATACGACGGACGAGCTACTCGAGGATCGATGGCTCGGGCGCGGTGCAAACGGAAAGGAGGCACCGATAGCGATCAACGATGGAGTGCAAGAGTGCGGCTTCGCGAACGGTTGGGCGCGCGGCTGCTCGTGGGCGGACGACTCGAACTGGCATGGCTGGCGGAGGAGCTGATGCGTGCAACTGGCGCGGCGACGGTGTCTGACGGTGAAGGAGAGCGAGCTGGGGCGGCGGCTGACGGTGAGAGACGCCGTGCAGCGGCGGCGGCGACTATGGAGGAAAAAAGAGGCTTGCGGCGGCTAGGGTTTTGTTGTTTAAGGAAGAAGATAATGAAAAAACCCTAATTTCCCATTAATTTTAAAGAGAGGAAGAAATAATAATAGTATAATAAAATATCATTATTTTCCTTTTCTTTTTCTTTCTTCCAAAAATAAATCCAAAACAATTATAAATTCCACACTTTAATTTAAAATTAAATTCATTACAAACATACCAAATTAAAATTAACCAACCAAAAGTAAGGTAATTGTTAAATAAAAATTTACAAATTACCTTTTAATTTGGGGTGTTACAGTCTCCCCTCCTTAAGAAGCTTTCGTCCTCGAAAGCTCTAATCCTCGAACAACTCCAGGTATCGAGCTCTCATGTCATCCTCTCGCTCCCACGTGGCCTCTTCCACATGTTGATTTTGCCATAAAATCTTTACCAAGGCGATGCTCGTACTGCGCAAAGTCTTCACCTCTGTTGCCAGAATCTCCACTGGTTTTTCCTCATAGCTCAAATTTTCATTGAACTCCAGGGGCTCATAGTCGATGATATGCGACGGGTCAGCCACATACTTCCTCAACATCGACACATGGAAAACGTCATGAACTGCAGAGATAGATGGTGATAGCGCTAAGCGGTACGCCACAGGACCAATCCTCTCTAGAATCTCAAAAGGTCCAATAAAGCGGGGACTCAAGTTTCCCTTCTTTACAAATCTCAAAACACCCCTCATAGATGCCACCTTCAAGAACACCTTATCTCAAGCCTCGAATTTCAAATCTTTTTGTCTCACATCTGCATAACTTTTCTGTCTACTATGAGCTGTCTTCATGCGGGCTCTAATTTGATGAATGGTTTCGTTCGTAGACTGCACCTACTCAGGACCAACCAACCTCTGCTCACCAACCTCATCCCAGCACACAGGAGACCTACAACACTTACCATACAAGGCT
>JBBPDJ010000003.1:9857036-9873520 GCA_037974625.1 Cucumis cinereus
ATGCTTCAAAAGATTTTTCTAATCATCTTGTTTTCTTTTTCAAATTATTGTTACAAAATTGAAATCTAAACTAAATTACAAAATTGAAATCTAAACTAAATTACAAAATTAAGAGTTAGTTCAACCGTCTGCCTTTAATAATTGAGGTTACGTTAGATAATCAACTTCTATCCTTTCTTCCAATTTTAGGTGAATAGATATGTGCAAAGGGAATTGGGTTTTCTTTTCCTAATTTTAACTTATTTAGCTTTTGTTGTGGTTTAATTTCTTTAATATTCCTCTAAGCATTCAAAAATATGATTGTGATGCTAATTATCAATTATCTATTTAATTAATTTAGTGTATATTACCTTAAATAATGTAGAATATATGTCTTACCAAAATAATTGTAACTAAAAAGATAGGTGAATATAGGTATAAATACAATATGTTGGTTAAATACCATTTATTGTAAAAAAAAAAAAGGATTAAAATAATAATTTAATTCTATATATATTTTGGGACTCATTTCATTTTTAACAGAGTAATAATTGGATGAAATTCAGAGTGTGTTAATCTCCATGTATTTTCATTAATCACAAAGTAACATAGAAAAAAAAACATTTTCTTAAGAAAATAAAATTTTGTCACTATGAAAATAAAACCTTAAATTCTAAATAACATACCTATTAAAAAATTAAATTCTAAATAACATACCTTCTCTCAATTAGATTCAATGAAAGTTGAAGGAAGTGAGGATATTAAATCTGTGAGAGGGAGAAGAAGGAAGAAGAAGGAGCTCCGTCAATTCTGTAAATCGTCAATTACAGAGGGAGAAAAGGGAGAAGAAGAACTTTGAGGGAGTGAGGGCGTCAACTACAGAGGGAGAAAAGGAAGAAGAAGGCACAGAGGGAGAAAAGGAAGAAGAAGAACTTGGAGGGACTGAGGGAGAAGGGGAAGCGGTTTAATAGGGTAAAGGGCGGGTCTTGAAGACCCGCCCTTCTGGAACCATGCTCACGGGTCTGCCGGCCGACGGGACGTTCCTATGACATCGGACGGGACGACTCACTTAGCTGCCGGCGACTGTATTAATAGCTGTGTGATGGTTGATGGTAGGTGTTGACCGGAGGGGAAGGGGAATTTGCAGCAGGGAAGGGGAATCTGCAGAAGTTGAGGTCCGGTTGACCTCCTTATTAAAAAAATATATATATATAAGTTTTTTTGGAGGTCCGGTCTTCAAAACCGGACCTCCTTATTTTTTTTAAAAAAAGTATTAATGGTTTTTGGAGGTCCGGTCTTCAAAACCGGACCTCCTTATTTAAAAAAAAAGTTAAATTAATGGTTTTTGGAGGTCCGGTCTTCAAGACCGGACCTCTTTCTAACTCCGGTTCCCAAGACCCGTCCTTTCCCAATCAACCCCATTTCCCTAATTATTTTCAAAACAACCCCATATCCCTAAATTCTTTTCCCAACCACTCTATTTCAATAAAACCTCCTTTCTTTGGTTCTTCTATTTCTTTATGATTTGACAGGTTCTTTTCATGTCATTTAAGTTATATGTACATTCCTCTCGGGGGATCCAAAAGGAAAGGTATTCACATCTGTTGCAATCTGGCATGTTTTAGAATGGTAAACGGAGCATTCATATCATCCTCCATTGTCCATTCAATCATTTAAGATGGAAACACAGCTCATGTACGGTTAATATTCCATCGATGCAGGAAGCTCCATGGTCCATTCTCTCTCTCTCTCTATTTACTATTTAAAACATTTGTGCAAAGGGAGGAAGGAAGGAGGAGGAATGGGAAATAAAAGAGAAAAGTAAGGGGGAGAAATGGAGGCCACCCCCATTGATGGAAAAGGGAAAGGTTGGGAGGAGGGAGAAAAAGGAGTGTATAAAAAAAAGAATGAACAGAACATTAAATCTGTTCTTTTATTTTTAAAAACAAAGTAATTGTTTTCTTGATAAAATTGGTTTGCCACATTAGTTTTATGTTAACGATTAACAAAAAATAAAATTAAAAAAACTGATGGTAGAGACCAAATATTGGGTTTGTAGATTCAGACATTTATAGCTATTCGTCGATCCTACCATCGTTGTCGTTTAAGATATGAATAAATTAATCCTTGTATTTATATGTTTTGTTTGTTTTTTATTCTTTTATTTATGTTTTGTTTTTTTTTTATTCTTCTATTAACATGTAGTTTATAATATGGATGTAGTTTTTTATGGATTCAATTAATATGCATGTAGTTGCAATTAATACGAATTTTATATGCATGTAGTTTTTTATTCTTGTATTTAATATGTATGTATTTTTTTTCTTAGTTTTGTTTGTTTTTTATTTTTGTATTTAATATAGATGCATTATGTTTATAATTTATATTTATTTGATACATTTTTGTGAACATAAACTAAATGATGAATTATATTCAAATAATCAATTAGAAAAATATATAAATAAATAAATAATAAATTATTAAAATTAATAAATAAATAAATAAATAAACCCTAAATCATAAATGCAAAACCCTAATCCCTAAATTCCTAACTTCTAAATCCTAAACCCTAAATTCCTAAATTCCTAACTCCTAAACTCTAAATCTCTAATCTTTAAACTCTAAACCTTTAACCCATAATCTCTAAATTAATAAATAAATCAATGATTAAGCAGTTTATGAGATTCTTGTTGGAGTAGTTTATGATGTTGATATTTTTCAACTTTAATAGTTGATTAATGTCGATGCTTTCAGAAAATCTAGTTATTCTATAAACTGGTAAATATGGAGATAGTGATATTGACGTAGAAGTTAATGAATTGTTTAAGAATAAAGAAATTACTAAGCATGAAAATGAATTGATACAATCTGAGATATTTACAAAAATAAACTGTAACATTAAGGTTATGTTTGTGAACAAGAGTTTACATTAGAAGCTAAAAACATAGCTATAGATTAACCATCATGGGTTAGCCTAGTGGTAAAAATGTCAATAACTAAATAAGAGGTCATGGGTTCAATTCATAGTGGTCACCTACCTAAGAATTATTATAATAATTTAAATAAATTCTATGTATATTTTAATAAATTTTATGTATATTTGTCTATAATGATTTTAACTTTTTTTTGTCATGTTTAATTTAATTTGTTGTTATATTTAGTTGATTTATTATATTTTAATTTTTTTAGTCATATCAATACGATGGATGCTGGACCTGTTAACCATACACAATTATATCAACAAGTGTCTCATCGTTCACAATTGGTATGAGACAATTCCGCTATCGTAGTTTTCAGCTGTCGTAGGAGATAGCTTCTCATCGTAATATTTCATTTGATCCACATATTGCGTCATATTTAGAAGCTATTGAATTTCTAGGGGTGTCACAGATAGAGTTTATCCAACTGGAACATTGAAAACCCGAGACACACACGTTCCATATGTCATGTGAAGAGTGCACAATCATGTTGCAGGATGTGGCAGTTCAATTAGGGTTATCTTTGGATGAGGAGCTTGTTACATGATTATTATTTTCTGGGAGTAATGTCACCTGAAATAAAAGGTCAGAGATTAAACCTTTCATGGTTAGCAGAGGTGTTTTCCCGAGTTGGCTTATGATGCGGATGACGTGAGTATCCAAAAGTATGTCGGTGCATACATAATGTAACTCATCAGAGATGTTTCTATCGTTGTTGGAAGATTTCAACCAAACGGATAGGTTTTGCATGTTTGGCATGACTATACAGGGAATTGTGTCGAGCAAGAATACGTAAACTCTACGATAGATTTAACATCGTCGCACCACAGGTGACATTACAGACTCCACATGATCGTTCACTTAGCTTCAGGTACTATTTTATTTATTAATTTATATATAATTATATCATGTAATAATATGTTTTATTTTTGTTCATAACATTTTATTATTTGATAAAAATATGTAGATGAAATGATATTTTACCAGCATCTAAACAGTCAGCAAATCTGTTGCTAGCATATAAACAGATATTTGATCGATTGTTGCACAATCAGGTACGATAATATATTCAAATAAATAATGCATATTATTTTCTTCGTTATTGCTTATGTTTCTTATAATTATTGGTTTTACATATTAATTGGATTTATACACACACGATATCATGACATTGTTATATGCACAATATCATAATGGTAAACAAGTTTGGATGTATTGTGGCTCTCTGATATCCTTTTATATAGTAGAGTGGCATTTATCCGACATGTGTTGCGACAGTTTGGTATGATACGAATTGTGCCATCGATATGTTTTATAAATTTGAGTTTACACCAAATTGATCTAAGAGATAAACACGATCAAGATTGGCGTAAGATTCACGATGAACATATCATGATGTGGCAGATCGTTATGAATATTGTAGATGGAGATGTTACACATTATCTTACTGTTTCAAACGACTATTTTTCCTGATACAATTTAATTACCAGACGTTTTATCACATGTTTCGGTGCTTACTATTGTTACATGGTAAGAATGTTAATACAATATGTTTTATAAACTTTATAATATTAAACTTACCTAATCTTATTATATTTAATCATGCAGAATAATTTTGTTCATGACATACACAAGTTTTCAATGGAAAACGAGGTACCAAATCTGAGTTTAATATGTGATCAAGCATTAGGAGATGAACAACAAATTATTTAGCAAATAAGACGCCTTAACGTTGCAAACACGGGTAGAAGACGTGTTCGACGTAGACGACAACGATAGAGCAAAGATGTTGTACAAGAAGATGTAGATAATGTTTGGTTGTAATTCATATTTGTAAATAAAAAAAATTAATAACTATTTCATTATATTAGGTAAGTACATTTAAAATTAATTTAAGCTTTTAAACTATCAGTTTATTTTTAAAAAAAAAATTCACATCAACATTAATGTCTATAAATTAGTAACCATTATTCTAAGATAAAAGTTAACTTAAATGGTTATATTGAACTATTTAATAAAATAGGTAAAGTTGAAATTAATCCTTAACAAACATAAAAATTGATTTTTTTTTTCATATTTTAACACATTTAAAACAAAAATGGATGAATTTAATTTTTAGGTTATAAAACTTAATTAGGTTTTTGAAATTTAGGGTGGTAATGGGGTTAATTAGTAATATAATGGTATTTGAAAATTTAATTTAAAACCTAAACTCATTTTTGTTTAACTGTAAAATGGAAACAATTTTTTCATCCCAGTTAACACCCTAGTCCACGTGGGACATGACTGGACAAAGGGAAGTCGTGTACTCGATACATGATTTCTTTCCTACAATAAAATCGTCCTATATTTGACACTACTTTTCCATTACACAACAATTCTATTATTTCTTTCATCTCTACCCTATTTTGGTCGTAGAGTCTATTACTAACAGATTTTGCTATAATTCTTTAAAATGTTATTGTACAATTAATTACTAATCCTAAAAGTTCAATTATCACAATCACTTTTTTTAATTCTTTAACAGATTATGTCTGGTTTTAGAGTTACCCAATTAGTAATTATATTTTCTATTTGAGAAATAATTATTTAACTAAATAATTATGGTAAAGTTCTATTTCTATATGTTTTATTGTTAAAATATTATGTGCATGGTTGAGATATGTTTATATATAGATATTGGAAAAAAATTCAAAACATATATCATTCTTTGTTTTTATTAACAATTAATATAATGACAAACAATGTCTATCATCTTTTGTTCCAATGTTTAAAATATATTTTTTTAAAAAAATCACAAATGACCAAGCAACAATATTTTGGACAAAAAAAACTGAATTACATAACCAGTGATTAACTGGGAATCATCTAACAAAAATCGTCTATCATCTAATTTCTCCAAAATAAATTTGAAATGATTTTATATTTTTTATAATCAATTTTAGTTCATGCCAAACACCATCATTTGAAGTAAAAGAGTTTTTGGCGAGAGAAAAAATGATTTTGACAATCTCAAAATCACTCCAAAACAAACACTTAGTCTAACATATAATTAATTTGGGTTTTAAATTTAGATCCAACATAGAAGATAACACCATTTTCTCTTCGCAATAAATTTTCAAGCATGTTTGAAATTATAAATAAATAAATAAAAATATGAGATGGAAATTTGTATGATCACGTCTAACGTGAATCCTTTACCTAAAATGAAGTGTTCATGCTTCATAGACGGCTATTTATACGATCCCTATGCCCACAACAAACTAAATTCACAAAACAATTCACCTCGTAGGCCATATATATAACCCTCCACAACTACGTTACTAATTGGTCCCCTATGATGTACATCTCTCATCCTATTATAGAAAAAATTACAATTTTTTACGAACGATTTACATCGAGATGATTTGCATCTTTCTTAAATATAATTGTTTAATTTTTCAGTTAAATTCTAAAAACAAAAACAAGGTTTTTAAAACTTTTTTTTTTTTTTTTTAGTTTTCAAAACTTGAGTTAGTTTTTATAAAACATTGGTAAAAAGTAATAACAAAGCAAGAAATTTAAGGGCCGTTTGGGGCGAAAATTATGAACGACTATAATAACCACCTCTTGCTATGGTAAATACTATTTAAAATTTTCAATTAGCTACCGTAAATATTATTTCAAAATTCTTATATGCTACAGTATTTACTATTTGCTACAATTTTTAGTATTCATCATTCTTTTTTTTTTCATTCTTTGCTGCAGCATTAGCTATTTTCTTCTCAAACTAAAATAATTTATACCACAAAACCATACTATTATAACTCAAACTAAACTAATCTACATCCTAAAAAAAATTATTATAACTTAACTACAATAACTAGACCAATAATAACTCACTATTTACCACAAACGTCTCTTTAGAGGTGGAAGCAGTTTATTTATAAGCTTAATTAAAAAATAAAAAAACCAAATGATTACCAAACGAGACTTTAATTAACTTAAAATTGAGACAAATAGAGATAATTAACAATATAAGTTAAAACATGTCGTGAAACCTTTCTTAAGAGTTGGACATATATTTCACGTCAAATACATTTAAAGCAAGAAAATAATGAAATGTTTGGTTGACCATCCAAATTCTGTATTATGTTATTAAATTATTGATATCAACAAATATGTATTTGATAAACAATTCAAATTATGTTTCTAAAAGAATTGTTTTCAGATTTTGTAATTTAAACAACGTAAATTATAAAAACAATAACACAATATATCCATATTTTGAATATTAAATTTTAAAATGCAGAATTATATTAAATAAAGGTAAAAATGTAGAAAAACACAATACAACATGTTATAAACTAAATTATTTTTTTAAAAAAAAAATTAAATATCTAAGAAGTAATGTATTTTAAATTACATAACATTACAAAATAATAATTATACAATTTTTTTAAACATAAAACATGTTTATAAATAAAGTGATAACATTTTTTTAAAAAAGATTATAAATATAGTATTGAACCAATTTTAAACAATTATTTTATTAGAATCTAATTTTAAAATATCCTACCAAATATAAATACGAAAAATATGAGATACAACTCTTTTTATTATTTATTAAATTCATGTTTTCAAATTTCCTACCAAACATGTATCAAGATTGATCGGAAAATGCAGATATTTGTATTCATTGTCTTATGAAATGTTACAAATGAGAGACTATAAATAAAGAAATTACATAGACTTATATTAAATAAACAATACATAGTTGATAGTATGTTTGACACGTTAATACATTAAATATTTCTAATATCCTAATAACATGTCGAGAAAAGAGTAAAGCGAGAGCAAGATATGGTAGAAAGGTCTAAAAGGTCTTGTACAAATTTGGCCACTAGTATTTATCCCCTTTGGGTCTATTATGAATTAATTACACTTGGTAGTCATAAAGAACATTGGACATGATATTGAGATCACATGGGTGATGTCACTAGTAAGTATGTCCTATTTTCCCTCACCTCAATCTCTAAGTTTATTTATTCAATTAAACGATTAAAGTTTGAATCATAATTTCACATATTTGGTTCAACTTAGAATAATATATATAATCTATAATCTCTACTACTAGGGGTTACGTAAAAAGAATCTTTACATGTCCCTTTTATCCTTATATTTTTTATGGATTTTCATACTTCATTGAGTGGTCGTGACTTTTCGAGTGTTGCCCTTTTTCGAATGGTTGTGACTTTTCGAGTTTTGTAATTCAAAAATTTTTGTAACTCTTAACATCTAAAACTTCAATTTTTCTTTGATGGGAGTGTATAAGAGTACTTGTTACCCATTGTTGGGAAGAAATATGTGTGCATAGCTAAGGTCTTTCTTTTTTACAATGGAGTTGGAGGAATCGAATCACAGACCTCGTTGTCATTGGCTTACTCAGATATCAGTTGAGTTATGGTTACTTTGGCTTTGGGTCATTTATAATCAATGTATATATTTCTATATTTTTGTTGTTGAAATATTTGGTGAAGAAAAAAATGAGTGCTCTATCTATTTTTAGGAATGCTTATAGCTAAAGTCTTGAATTTTCTTGGTTACTCTTTTTTAGGTGTTCTTTTATAATTTGTATATATATTATTATCCTATTGAAAATAATTGTTGGAAAAACAATAAATCAATCTATTATATGCTTATAGTTCTTTTGTCAAATAACAAGTCATGTAACCTTATGTTTGACAACAAGAACTTGTCGTGGGTTCTTACAACCAAATAAAATAATTTATACTTATCAATCAATACAACAACTATTACTGATGGTTACTATTAGCAGCGAAATTGGATCGATTCTCATGAAAGAAATTTTATTGTCTCATTAAACTAATTTTCCAGTTAAAGATGTAGCGAAAAATTTGGTGTGGCTATAATGTATACAAGTAATGAATAGAGGATAAATGTAATATAATAAATTGAATTATCTAGAAATCTATTATTGTGAAGAGTGGATAAGAATTAGGATGGTGGTGTTTTGAATTCCAAAACTAGGTGCGTACAACAATTGGATGGGGGAAATTATGTAATGCAAACACATAGACATACATATATATAGAGAGAGAGATATACAATTACAAATACTAGTAATGAATAATGATATTGAATGATAGGGACAAGGTTGTTGTTGTGTTGGCACCAAATACCCACTACTACTTAGGTTTCAAGCAAATTAGAGGATTGGAACAACATAACTACCAAACAACTCGTTTCATTTTAGATGATCGTACAAGCAATCTTTTAGAGTTGAACAACTCATTTAGAGTCGAAGGAATTCAAATCTTTAACTTCTTGCTTGAAAATATATGTTCGAATTGACTGTGTTAAGAGATTTTGTACGGAAGAACTCAATTCTAAATTCTCTAATGCTGAATGACTCAATCCTAAAAGTCGATGAAAATTAACGTAAGCTTTCATCGTTAATAATTGTAAAAGAATCCTAGATAGAATAAAGATAAAGGCTTGAGTGTTTTCCCCTTGGCACTTGGCCACTCTCCTTCTCATCTCTTTGGATTCTTTAGGACTTAATTACACTTGCTAGTCTAAAAATGTTAGGAAAAACCTCTTATTTTATTGTAGAAATAAACACATAAATAACAATGAAATTAAAAGAAAGAATTAAAAGGAGGAACACAAAAATTAACATGGAAAAGTTCGAGACCAAAGAAAGAAAAAACTATGGATTAAAAAAAATCTCTTGGTCTCAATTACACGAGCACTATCTCAAAACTTTTATACTACTCATGGTCTCACTGTCAAATTAAAGAACACGAAAGAGATTTTGATTAGAATTAGTACACTAAACTTGAAGGACTTTTTTGGTAACTTATTTGTTTTATGTTTTTTATTTTTTAAATTAATTTTTTTAGAATAGGTTGGTTTGGTAACTAATTCACTTTTTGGTTTTTCAAACAAGAAACTTGCTTTTAAAATTACAAAGGAAAACTGGAAATGAAAAAACAAAAGCTTTAAAAAAATACATTTTAAAAAAAAGTTAATAAGTGACCAAAATTATATGGTTTGTAATAAACAAAAAATTAAAAAATAGAAAACAAAAACAAAAAAAAAATAAAATGGTTACCAAACGAATTGGATCTAATTGGGATGATTTGAAACCGAAGGTGCATGTTTCTTTTATATTGTTTGGAACTTATCATTTCCTCAAACTTTTTCAATATGTAGAATAGTTGCACTCTTAATATTTTGTCAACTCAACATTAAAGAACATTAAAAGTGATGCAGAGACCACGTAGATAATGTGACCAATAAGTAAGGGTGTTAAAAGAAAGAATACGATGACTACAAAAAATTCAACCCAACCCTTATCAACTCATTTTTATAGATTTGGTTCGTCTAAAATAATCAAAATTGATTTTTTTTTAATAAAATTAAATGAATCTATTATTGTAAATAATAGATAAGAACTATGACACCGGTTTCAATCCGAGTGGGAAAAATGTGTAATGCATAGACGTAGATGATATGATACGACTAATGGAAAATGTGATTAAATGATAGGGACAATCCTATTGATGTGCTCCCACCAAATTCCAACTGCTTAGATTGCAAGCAAACAGGACTGGAGCAACCTGCATACAAGTCATTTCATTGAGTTATGAGATTTTATATGGATGACCTAATTTTAGAAATCGATGAAAATTAACATTTTACTTATGTCACAAAGCATTCGACAATTTGAAATTTGTTTTTTCAATTGTAACTTTTTATCCATTGCAAAATACTGTGGTAATAGTGGCCAACCGCCATGAAATTATAGTTGAGCCTCGTCGAGATTTTAATGTGAATCTTGAATTCTGTACAAAGTTATTGAGTTGTACTTTGATTGGTGACGAAGATATTCACTTATAAAATTAGGATGAGAATTCACGATTTGAGATAATAAAGACATTTACACACTCTGGTTGGTTGTACATCCATGATCTCAAAAAGTCAATAGAGGGTTAAAAAAAGTACTATAAACATTTAAATCACTTTAAGGATCCAAATATTTTGCGATGGGTGAGAAATTGCCTTACAAGAAACAATTTTAGACCGATGAGTGCTATGTTATTGCAGTTAGAATATTAAGTTTCATTAGTTTGTAGGATATATTGAGTTATTCGTACAAAAAACTTGATGAGTATTATTCTAATGATTGATGATAACTTTCACTTTATAGGATTAGTATCAATTATATTTCCAAGCTGAAAGTGATTTGTATGTAAGAAGTCAAAATTTATTAGACAAAGGAATACAAATTTAAAGCATTTATGAAAAGTTTGACATGTACCACCATTTGATCAAATATTTGTACCAACCCCACATATAACATGATCAACTCCAAAATCTTTTCCCCCAAATTGTATACATTAAAATCAACAAACCCATCCTTCATCCACTCACTCACTAACTCCAAAAGAAACCCATCTGCAATACAGATCCTTAGAACACTCTTGGCTTAGCAACAATGGTGGAATGTTTCAAAATATGCAAGCTAAATTGCCCACCTTTCTCTGAAGTATCCAACTTAGACTGTCCAGGAGGAGGAAGCAGCTCAAAGTTTTGAACCAAACGCCCAATTGTAATACCAAGAATTGGCAAGGCCAGGATTATACCTGGGCAGCTCCTTCTCCCAACACCAAAAGGCAAGTATCTAAAATCATTTCCATTGGCTTCAACCTTTGATTCCTCTTCCAAGAACCTCTCCGGCCGGAACTCTTCCGGGTTCTTCCAGTTGGCTGGGTTGTTGGCTAGCCACCAGGCATTCACTAGGATCTTGCTCTCGGCTGGAATGTCGTAGCCCCCAAGCTTGGCGTCGTGGAGGTTCATGTGGGGGACGAGTAATGGGATGGCCATACGAAGGCGGAGAGTCTCCTTGATCACAGCTTGGAGGTATGGGAGCTTGTGTGTATCTGGCTCGGTGATTGGAACACCAGGTCCGAGTACAGTGTCGAGTTCGTTTCTTAGCTTACTTTGGATTTCTGGGTGGTTCACTAGCTCGGCTATTCCCCATTCAATGGACCATAGTGTTGTTTCAATTGCTGTTCAACAATGTAAACAAGAAACTCATTGTCAATAACTATCATTGTTCTTTGTTTTTGTCACCATCATTTATAGTTTGGATCTAAAATGTGACCAATTTTTCAATAATGTTGTGGCTGTGGGTAGGTATCTTAATCATTTCAATGAATGGTTCCTCTTTTCGCCCTTATCGGGAAAACCCAATTTTATTTGGTAACATTCGATTTTGGTTTTGAAAAATTTAGACAGTTTCTTCGAGGTTTCGATTTTTCATGTAAAAAAGAAAAAAATGAATTCCTAGCCAAATTAAAATAACCAAAAAAAACAAGTTTTTAAAACTTGACTAAATAAAAATATTGTAAAAAGTAATACAAACAAGAGTTACTTTCTCATCTAGTAAAATGAAACAAAATATTCACAAAATTATAGTGGTCATAATAAACTATGATCTGTGTTATTCAATAGACTATGATACTGTCATTTAAAATAATTGTCCTATAAAACTAAATAAGGAAAAGATGCTTTCTATTGCTAGTCTCTTATGATCTATTAATGATAGACCTATAATCTATGAGAGATAGACTTTTATTGTTAATAACCTCCAACAGATTTTATTAAATTTAAAAATTATTTAAAATGCTATTATATATGCAAAATACCATAAATTTAATTGTTATATTTGTAATTCTACCCGAAGAATTACAGTAATGATTAATAGATTTGCTAGATATGAAATAGGCTGTACCTATGGAAAAAAAAAAAAAAAAAAAACCCATATGTTCAATTAAAAAAAAGTATTATTTTATGTAAAGATAAACACAAGTAGGGATGATGGATATCGCTGTCCCGTGTCCAACTAAAAGTCTTATATTTTCCTATAATTAATATTATTTTTCTTCTCTAAATATTATTTTAAACACTACTCCTGCCTGGTTTAACTTCATTCAGTATTATAATATTCAATTAATTGTTAGGAAAAAAAATAAACATTTTCGTATTTTCAACATAAAATTATCAAAATAGTCTATTTTCATTTTTCGAGGTACAAGATTAAAATATACATTTTAAATAAAAGTACATTAATTAAAAAATAAACATTTTGCAAGAAACCCAGCCCCTCAACATTAATGCAATCATTTTCATTTTTCAAATTGCACAAAAAAATAAAACTCCCGATGAAAATACAATACAATACAATCATTTTCATTCTTTATGCGTAGTAACATACATATAATAAGTTAAATTATTTATTAAAATAGAGTTAGAGTTGTTTTTCAAAATAAACAAAAAAATATTTACAAATAATGTAAAATATCACCATTTTTTTTTTACGATAGATCGATATATTTTACTATTTAAGTAGATATTTTCAGTAATTTAATTATTTAGAATAATTCTGTGTAAATATATTTTACTGTGAGAAGAAAGAAATTGGTACGATGCACTAAATATTATTTTTAATAGAAATAATTGAAAAGTACGAAAAAGATTCAATTCAGACTGCATATTTAATTATTGTAATTTAGGACAGAAGCCAAAGTTTGGTGAGCAGCTACTAAACCCAAAGAAAATGGAGTTAATTAGATTTATGAATTTACCTGCCACATTGATATTCTCAACAATGTAAAGCACATTATCTTCGTTGATTTCTCCCTTCTGTTGCGCATCCAATATATGATCAATCGCACATTTCAATCCCTCGTTCGTCGTGCTCTTCGTATTCGCAAGTTTCCTGTTCAAATTTGTTCACAAAATTTCAATTATTAACACGAAGAACAGATGAAACTTGAATTCGATTCAGATCAGTTGATTTAATTTCAAACTCACTTCCTCTCCTCGACGAAATAATCCTTGAAGAGTTTCAGCCTCGTTTCCTTAACTTCCTTGCAGATTTTGAGATATCCTCTCAAGAACGGCCTCAAGATCGGAATGAAATCGCCGTAGTTGTATTCGAAGCTTTGCGCTAATCGGCTTCTCTCTCCATTCAGAGCCCTAAGTTTGTGAAACAGAGGATCGTCTTCACTCTCGAATCTTCTATCGAACATAATTCTGTACATGTTATTGTACATCATAAGTTGCAACCGCCGTCGGAGAACGATTCCAGTAGTCGCCGATTCTGGATTCTTCTTCACATCATCCACAACACTTTGAGCTTCGAACTCCCATCCTTCACGGTATTGCTGAACTACTTTGTTAGTGAAAAATGGAACAGTCATAATCCGTCTCATTTTCCTCCAGTGTTCACCATAGACAGTGAAAACCATATCCTGACCTTTACCGGTGAAGATATCGAAGACGACGTTTCTGGTTCGAGATCCGAACTCAACTCCCTGAGTGTGGAGCACTTCCTTGGCTAATTCCGGGGAGGAAACGACGACGAGGTTCCTCTGTCCCATCCGAAGCAAGAAGATATCGCCAAATTTCTTGGCGAGTTCTGTGAGGTTGCGGTGGTTCAAGTCATCGCCGACCTGAAGCCAGTTTCCGAAGATCGGTACCGGCAGAGGACCTGGCGGAAGCTTGAAACGCTTGCCACGAAGCTTGGAAATGGCGATGGCGAGAACGACGGCGAGGAAGAGGCCGAGGAGAGTCTTCTCCAAGAGGAGGAGATCCATGTCGGAGGAGAAAGGGATCTGAATGAGTAGTTGAAATGTTGGAATTTAATTGATGAGAGTTGGGTGAGAAAGGATTGGGGGTTTTATAAGCAAAATTCAATTGGTGATGGTTGGAGAGACGGCGATGTCTGACGGCACGAGTTAGGTGAGACTTGTGGCAACTTTGAGCAACACTTCGCCAGTCACGTTAGATCTAACGCCGTTCACAATTATTATTTTTATTAATTTTTAGTACATTTGTTGTTGTTATTATTATTTTATTAATATATATTGTATAGTATATTTTTGGTATCTTTAAGAGACCCTTTGAAACATGTGATTGTGCATGCGATATGATAGCTTAATTGACATTAAAATATATTTAGGTGGATCTTGAGTATAATCTATTATTCTATTAAATTGTTCGATCATAATTTAAAATAAGATAATTTTTTATCTTTTAAAAAATTCTAATTTTTTATTCATACGAAGGATAATAGTTAAACTAAAATGCACCCGAACAATATTTATTATATAAATTTTGTCACTTTCAATGTATGTGTTTAATTATCTCATTCCACAAATTTCAAACCTCTAAATTTACTTATTACTTTTTTAGAACAAAGTTTGTCACCTAATGGATTTCTAGTATATTCATTTTTTAAAAAAAATAATGAGTATGATAATAAATAAATAGTAGAAAAATTGTCAAAAATGGCAAAATAGAAAAAATATTTACACTTTATAAAAAAAAATCAAGTGTAATAAATTTTTGTCATTTAGTGATTTTTTTCATTAGAGTCTAAATAGTTTGTTATTTTATTATTTTTTTAAAAAACCCAGTATTATACTTAAAATGTGTTTTTGTGTTAATAAATAATTAAATTTTTCTTTTTCTAAAAAACAATAAATTTTCAATTATTTAACACAACATTGAAATTTCAAGGATTGAACTTGTAATTTAAACTCTGCAAATTGTATGTTTTTTTTCTTTTTCTAAAAGGGTAATTCACATAATCGAACTATACTTACATTGGTATTAAAACACTCTTTTGATTCTCATTCTCTAATATGTTCAATACTACCCGTAAAAACTAAAATTAAAAGTTATTTTAAAAATAAAATAATTAAAACCCAAACAATTATAAAAATATATCTATGATATTTCAATAGCTAAAACGAATTTAACTCAATTAACATCGAATATATATTAAAAAATAAATTAAGACGGATCATAAAAACATAAATTTATTTTCTACTTTTCAGATAAAAAATAAAAATAAAAACATTCTTTAATTTAAAATGGTAAGGGGTAGGTGGATGGGTTGTTATGGGCAACGTGTCAAGTGATGGCCAGGATCTCATGTATCACCGTCACTAGTTTCTCAGATCCCACACTTTTAAGTCTCGCCACGTGGTACCTTTTACCATCTTCCGGTCCAAAATTGTTCTAACTTACGGTTGTACGGCTGTTTTTTTCTGGTAACGACCCCACACGATTACAATCATTTTATATTTTTTTTTTTTTTTACATACGCAATTTTATGGTTAAATGTTAAACGATTATTGTTTGGTTTTAAATTCTATTTCAATCTTTAAACTTTACATTTTGCTGGTTTTCTGTTTTTAAACTTCAAAAATCTGTTTTCTAATTACGAACTTAAAAAAAGAAAACCTTACTTTGATTTTTGTAGTAGATTTTATTTAACAAAATAATGATGTAACTTTAGTTGAAAAAATTTTAAATATATTATGAACTGAATACACAAGCAAACAGATTACAACTCAATTGGAAATAAAATCTCTTAAGCCAATTGATATAAAAAGGCTTAGATACATAAACAATCAAATACTTGAAAGAATATAAAAAGAAATTGGT
>JBBPDJ010000003.1:9882347-9894352 GCA_037974625.1 Cucumis cinereus
TACACAATTAAATCCAATCTTAAGTTTCAAAATAAACCAAAGTTTCACTTTCTTTCACTATTAATATCCAACAATTTCTATATTTTGATGATTATGTTCTAAATTCGTCGTATTACTTAAATTGAGAATAATCAATAAATTTTGCAAATTTATTGTATAAATCTTTTACAGCAACATAGAAACATAATCAACACATTTATCAAATAAATTCAACAACTATTTTTTTTCCTCCAAAACTCAAATCTCTCACATACCCTCCCGACTCCGTCAACCTTTACTATTTTTATTTTTTATTTTTTCAAATTGGAATATTGAAAGTAAATTAAAGAACATTAGATAGAAATAATAATAAAACTGGAATATTGGTGTTAACATTCATTTCAAGGTAAAATAAACTAATAATAAATAAAATAAGTACAACTCATCTATAAAATAAACTCTACGATATTGCTCTAAAGTAAAATAAGTACCACTCATGTATAAGATAATTTTGAAGGCAAAGTTACATTTTGAGCTCTCCAAAACAACATCATTTACCATCTGATCTCTAATTAAAAATTTAAATTCTAGATTTCTAAGAGTTGACAGATTTCTAACGATATGAACCAAAATATGTTTTTTCTTATAATTTGGGAATTAAAACATGCGATTTTAAAAGTTTAGAGATTAAAATAGAATAAGATACAAAGTTTAGGTAGCAAAATAGGATCTAATTTTTTTCTTTTCACGATGGCAGAAAAAAAACTTCGGTCGGAGGGAAATTTTATTGTACTTTCTTCAATTATTATTATTATGTAATACGTAGCTACTATTCCTTCACAGTCCAATATATATATAATATAAAATGTGCGATAGTGTATGATTGAGCAACGTTGGTTGAGAATGAAAACCTTTTGGATGTGTTTGGGGTAAGGAGTGAATTATTATAGTTGAGTTATAATTGTTTGTGTTTGAGATTGATTGTTTTAATTTGAGTTTATAATAGTATGTGTTTGTGGTGTAGAAAATTTTAGTTTGAGAAGAAAATAATAAATATTGTAGAAGAATAAAAAAATGATGAGTGTCAAATAGTACAAATTGTAGCAAATAGTAAATACGGTAGCAAATTGAAAATTTTCAAATAGTGTTTAAGGTAGCTAATTAAGTATTTTTAAATAGTATTTGTCGTAGCGAGAGATATTATACTTTTACATAATTATGGCCCCAAACGACACCTTTATATTTAAATTAAACTAGACGAGGTTATTAAAACTTCCAAAGAGGGAGATCAATTTGTTACCATAGATTAATATTCTTATTTTTTATATTATTGGTCCCTATACTTTAATGGAAATAGCAATTTGGTCCACAGTGATAATTTGACAACTAGATTGTTACAAAATTGATTGTTACTTTTACGAAAGTTTAAAGACTAAATCGTTACAAATTGGCTTCTATACTCTGCAGTTTGTTCAATTTTAGTCCCTTATACTTTCAATTGTCCGATTTTAGTTTCTATACTTGCAATAAATCTTCAATCTACTCCTCAATGATAGTTTGTTGTTAATTTCTTTCTTTTTATTTTTCTGTTGTTTGTAATATTTTTTTGAAAATATATTCACATATTGTATTTCATTGTTTTAAAATTATTATTATTATTTAATCAATTTCGATAAAAATTAACTTTGAATAACTAAATTTAAAATTTAGTAAAAGTATTAAAGACTATAATTAAATAGTTGAAATAAGAAATTAAAATTGAATAAATTTCAAAGTATAGAGACTAAAATGATATTTTAACTAATAAAATAAAAATAAAATTCTCAAGATTGAAAAATTTTGTTCTAACTTTTTAAATTGTATTATTGTTTTAGAACAGAAGTGTATTTCACTATTTTTTTTAATAAAAAAGTTTTTCATAATCTTTAATGATATTAATTAGAGAGATAATAAAGAGAGGTAATAATGAATTTTTGAGTGTTATTTTAGTATAACTTTTTATATGATTAGAAGATTAAATATTATTAAATAGCCATAGTTAAAGTTAATGATGAAAATTGCATTGATTATTCAATTAATATTTTAATCTTACACTTTTATGGAAATTTTGACTTTATATTCTTAATTGTATTATTGTTTTATTTCCTAGAAAATAACTTTTTTTATTCAAATTTTTTTATTTTGGGTTATGAAAAGAAAATTTCCAACCCCTCAAGAGGATAGAATTTTGTTATTTCATTAATAAATTTAAATTAATAGATAGTTATCTATTCTTAAGTTTTTAAAATAAATACTATTTTATATTAAATAATTAATAAAATACTAGTTCAAATTTCAATGGTCAATTAAATATTTTGTGATGATTAGTTTCAAAGAAAAATTAAGTTTATTATAAAGTATTTTGAAGTTGGTTCATCTCATAAGCTTGAACATAACTTAATTAAATGTATGTCAAAGCAAATATAGTTTAAGCGAGATATAATAAATTTTGTTTAATTTAATTGTACTTAAAAGATAGATAAGATATATAATAATAAATAAAAAAAACAATTAATGCATAAAATACCGACTAAAATTCTATTATTCAAGCATATCATAAAATGTGTATTATTATTATTATTATTATTTAGAATTCAATGACTTTGACCTTTTGATATGTAATAACCTATGCCTTGAACCATTAAACTATGTTATAACATTGAAAAAATTGACATTTATATTTGTCACAATTCTCTTATTATTATTATTATTATTATTATTATTATTATTATTTAGGCATATTATTATTATTTTGAAGAACTGCAAATTGATTCTTGACATTGCATTGTGTCACTACAGCCGTAGGACTAAGCACTTTAGTGACATCATTAATATAATTCAAGTGATATATATATACATATATTGTTTTTATTTGACTAATATTACTTAATCTAGTTGAAGGTCACCTAACCCAATAGAAAAGTTTGCATATTTGATTAAATTAATTAAATACAATTCAAACCCGAACACCCACCTTTTGGAGGGTGCAGAAGTTCTCCATGACACGAAAACTAAAACGACTTCGTTTTATGTTTTTATATATATATATATATATACTTCATTTTTAATTAAAAAAATATTTCATTTGATAATTTCATGCATTTTTTTCTCTTCTTTTCTATCATTAAAATGTTATGCCCCAATTCTCAATCATTATATAAAAAGGACAAAAAGATTTTACCATTGCGAAAAGATATAGTATGTGATCGACTATTTCATTTCTTGCCAATTAAAATTTGGTGGTAGAACATCGTGTTTATCGTAACTAGTATTAGAACACATAAAATTTAAACAAATATATATTCGATAATTTTATAAATGGTATATGACCTAATTAAGAATAGTATTGAATCTAAATGAGGCATGATTTTGAGAATCCTACGTTAAAAAAATAAAGGATACATAACAATCTATAAAAATGAGTATTACCCATCTCTAAGTCAAACTCAAATTTTTACACCGCTCAAAGAAAAAAAAAAGTCATGATCACATTTGAGAAAATGAAGATGGATTTCATAATGATAGTATCATATGGTGTTATTTAGGTAAATTCACAAGTAGCTGACGTCATCTCGTTACTCGTTAGAATTTGAATTGTGAACCAGTTTTAATTTGGAGAGGGCATACGTACAAATTTTCCTTGTAATTTAACCTAATTATTGATCATTATAAGTTTGAAACTAATTATGATTGGAAGAAAGAAAAAGATGAGGAACGGTCAACGGTTGAGCTTTGAGGGGCGGGGAGGAGCCGTTAAGTATTTGACGACAGATTGTTTGAAATCCATGTTACCCGGGGTCCCCCAAACGAGGAGTGTTCAGTCATCGGCGACTTTTATTCCCCAACCAACGGCGACTTTTTTTTTTTTTTTTTGGCCCAAACATTCAATTTAATGGGGATGAGATCGTATTATTATTATTATTTCTACCTTTTTCCCCTTTATTTATTTATTTTCAAATTAATTGTGAAAACGGAGTTGGTTACGTGTCAACTCCTCCGTCACACTAGTTCCAAATTCTACAAACATAATTCAACACCAATTTATAAAATTTACTAATTTAGGGGAAAATATTACTCCTTTCATTCCTACATTTTAGGTCTAAAATGACGTACTTTTTTTTGTCGTAGTTTTCAATTATTTTCTATTTGAAATTGTTGTACATTCTAAAATAATTACTCCATTTTGAGAATAATCAACCGTGAAAAAAAAAAGTCAAATAGTATTTAGTAAATTTCAACTTAAATTTAAAAGAGTAGGTCGTATTATTTGATAAATAAATACAAAAGCATCCTATTTTGGACCACACGAATATTAGACTTAAAATTTAAGAGCCAAATGACTAAAAGTATAATCTTACTTTACTTCAAGGTGCATAGAGAAAAATGGGAACTCATGGAAAACATATGGTTTAATTAAATTTTAATACAATACTATAAATCCTACATTTTGAAAAGTATTACCGAACATGTAGCAAAAAAATTATTATATAACAAATAAACGTGAATTATCCTGTAACTATTTGTTTAGTATAACAATTGGGTTAAAAGATTCAAACCTTATTCCAACTCTAACATAGGTCATGTGAATTATCGTTGAGCCAAACTCGCTTTTACTATCCTGTACCTGGAGGTGAGCATGATTGATTGAAAAACCTGCTGACCAAACCGAAGACGGCCAGTCGGAGATAAAGAGGTGATTGGTGTCGATTTGTGAAAAATTCAAACCGACAAATTTTTTAAAAATTTCAAAGGCTTAAATCGACCTAAACTAACCAATCAATTGACCAACGATCAGTTTGTACTCATTTGTGGTTGGAGTGAGTTTTAAGTGAGTTAGATGATCAATTTATTGCAATCAAACACTTTTGTAAATAATAAACTTGGAATCTCAACTGTATCATTTTCTATTTTCCAAGTTCCAAATTTATACGAAGAAAATTAATAGTAGACATATATGACACATTTAATTTTATACAGATCAATAGGACCACTAACGTGTAAAAAATTATTATGTAAATGATTTTAACGATATATTTTGAGATGAAAATATAACAAAATATTTTAATATTCTACGTAGTTGTAAAGATATCATGTACATTTTCTAATGTATTCACATCATTTTTCTCATCAATTTTTTTTTTTTTTTGAGAAAATCAAATTTTGATTTTCATTAAATTATTGCTTTTTTATTTAATAGAAAATAAAATTCTTTGAATCATTTATAATTTCAAATGTATTTTTAAAACAAATTAAATAGATAATTATAATGAAGGTTTTCAAATAGGAATATTTGATCATGTGTCATAATAAAAAATGAAAACAAAATTCCTAAAAAATAAAAATAAATTCAAAGATGCAATTGATGACACATAATCAATAAAGAGTTTTTTTTTTCCTTTTATGACAATTAAAAATTTTAATTCAATATAATAAAAACGAAAGAATTCAAATCATATATCTCTTAAATATATGTGAATTAAGTTATTTTTTAAAACAAAAAAGTATATTTTAATCCAAATTAAAAATAACACACAAATATATTTAAAAAATAGTTATTTTTTAGGAATATTTTTAAAGAAAAATAATGATAATAAAGAGAAAATAATGAAATTAGTTTATATAAAATAAAAAATAAAAAATAGTGGGGTAAGGTAAGGAGGAGGCAGAAGGCCATCCATGTTCTAAATTGTTGTGCTCACCTACTCCGTTAAAAGTGACGGCGTCATCAGCCAATTACGACCAAACCCCAATCGAATAGCCATGCTGTTTCCTTTCACCGGTTTTCTTTTCAACTACCACCAGAACACGGCGGTCTCACTCTCCGTTATCTCTACTTTTCCATTGCCCACTTGGTGAAGTCCACGTCACACTTGTGAGAATGCCACCAACCCACACACAAACACAATAATAATTTAAATAAACTTCTTTTTTTTAAAAAAATACTTTAAATAAACGTTTGTTAAAAAGAAAAAAAGAAAAAACTCATGTTACTTTATGTAATATTAAATTAGTCTTTCTTCACTTATAAAAAAAAATTTCTTAGAAAAATTTTCAATTATGCTCTTCTAATTTATAATAAAGATAAGTGGTATGGGTGAACTTTTTTTTCTTACTTCATAATTAATAAGTAAAAATTAAAACACGTATCCGAGACCAGGGATCGAAATTATTCATATAAATTGATTTTCTAAGAATGTTAAAAAAATGATGATACAAATCATTTTAACAGTAATTTTTTTAGATGAAATAAGTGATAACGATTGTCTTAATATTCTATATTATTGTTAATAAAAACACGATCACCTAAATTTTAGACATAGTCTAACACGTTTTTTATTTGATATGTTCAGAAAGAATTGATCGTTGATAACTCTCAAACTTTTAACTAAAGATATATGTTCTCATTCTTACTGAACACTATTACTTTTTTATTCTTAGTGTACTTTTACGTATCTCGAAAGAAATGGAATGAGAATATAAAAAAAGTTTGGATTTACTTCCATTCCTTTTTTCTTTTGGGTAACTATTAATCGTGTTTACCAAAATAAAAAATGATAATAAAACGCAATGTATTTCTCCATCCAAAAAAATATGTTGAATTCCATTCTCATGTTTACTTTTGACAATATGTAGGAGTAGAGAATCGAACCTCAACTTTGACATCAAAGTTGATATCATAAGATTTACTCTATTAGATCAATTATGCTCATTTCAACTTCAATCTCATTCACATTATTCCTTATTCTTCGACAATGCACAAATTATTTTTGTTTACTTTGTAACATTTGTCATTTCTCTTTCATTTATCTCTTGGTGCTCCTTAAATTTTGTTGGAACAATTACATGTGAACAGGAACTCCGACAAATAACAACGTCAGATTTGTAGAACAACAACACTGGAACGAAGACAAAACAAAAAAACAAGAACAACAGACAAAACCTGCAAAACAAAAACACGCCAATTGCTGAGTAGAGAATCACACTCTCTTTAAGACATTTCGTAGCTCTGCTCGGAGTGCAAGCAATTCGAAGATGGATGTCATGTCGTCTCCAAAATAAAACAACCCAAATATCTTGTCTTGATTGGAACAACATCGAAATTGATCGAAATGCTAACACATTCAGACTTGAAACACAGAGAGGAATGAGAGAGAGTGAAAACAAAACGAGAAACAGAGAGGAAGATAATTTTTTTCACATACTTCTCAACAGTGGAGGAGAGTCTTTTATAAGACTTGACTCACCACGATTCACAAGAACAAAAAACGATTCAACAATTAGAAAAGTTAATACTGTTGGACTTTAAAAGAAAAATCAAAGCCGTTATCATTATTTAAAAGAATATTTAATAAAATAAATATTATTGTATGTCTCACGTCACCACACCTTCCTTGCTTGACTGACGACGAGTGTGTGGAGAGATCTTCGAATCTATATTTATCTATCTTCTCACCCTTCTAAAACATGAATACCCTTTGGAGTCATTTATATATTTAAATATAAAATATTATTTCTCCCCTTTCTTTTGGAAACTCAAATATTTTTGTGTTTTCATATTGTTTTACTCTTTCACCACATAATTCCTTTAGCTTTTTTTTTAGGGTTTTTTCACAACTCGAGTGTTGTCATTGTCTCCATGACACTTTTGAGGCTTTTTATGTCAAAATTGATGTTTTTTTTTTAGAAAAATATTGTTTCATGTTTTTTTTTTGTTAGTATTTAAGTTTTTATAAACTATGTCATTTTAAGTTTGTTAAAGAAAATGGGATTAAATGGGCAAGGTCAAATTTATCCTTTTTTTTTTAATCCTTAAAAGCTTGTTTTTGTGTTCGGTCTCTAGATTTCAATATGTTACATAATTTTTCGTCTTTAAATTTTAAATTTGATTTTAATTTAGTTTTCAAGTTTATAAATTGTTCTTTTTCATTTCATAGCTTTCAAGATTTTTCCTTTCAACTTCAATTTTTCACTCAAGACTGAAAATAAGAATTTGAAATTAATTTTTGTAGTGATAGAAAAAGTGACGAAACTCAAATGATTACAATTCTTTTAATTATTTTAAACTAATTAGTAGACATAAACGCTAAAGATTAAAAACAAGTATTTAGTTAAACCTCGCGTTTATGAAACTTATGGGCCAAATTAAAACAAAACTCAAACTTCAAGGACAAACTTGTTACTTTTTGAAATCTAGATACTAAATTGAAATCAAACTCAAAACTTAAGAACTAAAATCGTAACATTTTGAAATCTAAAGATCAGACGAAAATTAAGTTCAAAATGTAGGGACCAAAAAAAGTATTTTATCTTTATATTGTTAAAGCCAAATTCATTCCTAACCACATTCTTAAATATTAAACAAATAAAACATATTGTTATCACATAAAAAATAATGTAAAGTAGAGCCTAAGTGTTCTTTAGTAATTGTTTTTTTATTTTAAATTTCATGTGTCATATTCTTCCGTGATCTATATTAAGAATATAAAAAGACATCCTCGTAATCATTAACATGACCAATATATTTCATTCATATTTTGGATAGAAATAAAAAATAAATAATAATAATAATAATAATAAAAACGAAGAAAAATTAAGATTTATGAATTATTAGTATTTTTTATTATTATTATTTTGGATATTTTTTATTTATGAATTTTTCTTTGAGCTCTATTTATTTTTATTTGGATTTTGGGATGAAGTGTAGATGTAATGTTCAAGTCAAATATACAATGCGAATTCATAATATTTGGATTATTTTTAATTTAATTTAAATTATGGGGTTTGATCTCCTTTTATAAAGAAACAATAATTTTTAAAAAAAGAAATAATAAATTAATAGGTTATGGAGTGGTTGGGACTAAAAAGCAATTTAAAACCAAAACAAAAAATGGTGGCTTTTCTTTTTCCCTATACAAATAACAAATCTAGCTATTGGCTATTGCCTCTCTACTTTGTCAAAACCATTCAAATTTAATATTTTCTTTTTAACTTATAAATAATGACCAAACTATAGTTTAGACTTTAATAACCAAATCCACTTGGTAGTTGGTTTAAAATGTTTCATCAATTTAAGAATTAAATATCCCTTTAATTCAAAGTTTGTTAAGTTACAATTTAGAGGTATTGTTTTTTAGTCTTAGTACATATAGATGCTAGTTGAGTTATTATTTTTGTTGGCAACTTTTTTATGGTCCAAATTACAGTAAACATTGAATTGCAAACTAACATTGAACAGTCCAATAATCTCACCAAACCAATGCAAATTTTTAAAGTTCTCAATTAAAAGTTGAGATGATTTTGATACCAATTGAAGGGATTAAAGTCCTTATACAACGTAAAATTTTACAGAACTTTAAACTCAATTTAATTAGGAAATTAGAAATATCAATACATTAGCAAATACAGAAAGATGAATCTACCGTAAAATAAATTAATGGTTAAGCATGCTTTTAAAATTATAATTAAAATTACAGAGAAAAAGAAAATCTTACACGTTGTCATATCTTAATCTACAATTCACCAAGTTTGGAGTTCTGAACACCACCCCTTGAAACCTCTTCTATTCTTTAAGTAATTTGAGATATTGGCTTGTGATAACCAATTTGATTTTGAGAGAAAAAACTTGGAGATCTCATAGTATTTTTCAAAAACAAAAACAAAAACAAAGAATAGTCTCACTTCCCTGTTTTTTCTGTTTTGCAGGTTCTTATCAGAAGGAGATAGAGAGATGGTAGAAGAACGTGTGATTCATCCCACATTTTAAGTAACTCTCACCTAAGGGATTTACTTTTATTATTTAATAAAATAATACTAATTAATACTTAATTAATTTAATACTTAATAATTAATTAACTCAAATTTAATTAACATTTCAGTTAACTCATATTTAAATGAACATCTCCCACATAAACTATAGTTTTAATTTAACTAATAAAATAAAATAATTAATTAATTACCAAGTTAAGCATCAAATATTTAACTTAATTTATAATTTGAATCATACTCAATTGTATCTTTCTCATAACCTATAGTTTTAATGTGTATCATATACGCATTAAACTTCAACCTACAATTTTAACATAAATCTAATTCACATTAAATTAATATTTGAACTCATTCATATTTTTATTCTCTCGTAAAATAATTTTGAATCTTATCCAAAATTAAATTTATATAATAAAGTTTAATTAAAGTATAAACTTTATATTATAACGTACCACCATACATATATTAATTTCCTAAGTCAATTTGAACATTTCAAATTATATCCAAGATATATTAACCTCATTACCTTTACGAGCTAAGAAAAGAACCTAATGGACCTATAGATAAGAAGCTACAACAATATGAGATTAATTGGCTAAACTCATTAACCAAATTAATCAATATTCGTTAGTTGTGTGTACACTCCACTAAATACTCACAATTGAACTCTTCTCACTATAGATATATTTCTGTCCACGGATATAGACCAATAACAACAAGTTAGTCCTTCACGAATTTCTCTAAAACCAGTTGAGTCAAATTACCGCTTTATCCATGGGTTACTTCTTACTCCTTAAATACCAATGTTCCACTAATGAACAACATGTTTATGATCCAATCAATAAACAGAAACCCCTCTCGTACCATAGAGAAGGTATGACTCTTTGTTCAAGTCTTGAAGACACCATTTAAGGGAACACTCATCTACTTACTCTAAATGCGAAAATGAGTTAGTTCTATCTTGTTTATTATGTTCCCAACTCTCCACTCGGTCTTGTCCCCAAAATGGTAGGCTTATTGAGTCAATAATCTAGCACTCTCACCCGTACAAATCAAAGGACAATCCCTCGGAAACAGGAGTTCATAATACATTCAGGATTGAGATTAAGTTGTCTAGGTCATTCTATTGAAATAGAAAAGTAACAAGTCGACAGAGTTACATGTAGTAGTTACTATTTTCTAGTTCGGTCTTATGCAAACTCATTGCATATGATACTCTCACACGCGTGTTACCTACACAAACGCGTTAGATCATTCTGTTACCAGGATAAGGTACCCAACTTTATCCCTATGCTATAGGTCTTTTAAGTTGTATCTCAAACTTTGATCCATGTATGTCTTCACATACAGTTCAAGACTCATAAAGTACTTTAGAATGTTAATTTATTGGATTTAGGTTAATAAGACAAAACTAATAAAGTAATCAATAACACTTATTGAAATTAAAATAATAACACTTTATTATTAACGGTCAACAAATTACATTTACTATCTATGAATTTTAGAACCTAAAACCTAACGATAAGTATGTAATCAACCTCTAGCTGCTTGAAAAAGATCAACAGTTTTTTAAACCATCAACGATAGTTTGATCCATCAAGTGGTTCGAGCTTGTACAGATCGGGAAGGACCTTGGTATTCTTGATTGGCATTTGTATGATTGCCTTCAGATTGTTAGAATGGATGTCGAAAAGAATTTCTGCGTCGTGACGAACCACTACGCTGAAAGCAATTACGGCCTGATTGTGGTGCTAATCGCGATGTCGATTGCTCTCTAAGGTTAATACAGCTTTCAAATTCAGATGTGCACTCGTGGAAATAAGGAATAAAATCAATAGAAGAATGCTCAGAACAAAAGAAGGAAGAAGAAAAATTATGCAGAAGGATGAAGTTCAGATATGAGTTAAACGTACAGATCTAATGAAGAAGACGAAAATAAAAACTGAGAAAAAAAAACGACTAAGGTTTCTGAGGGGTAACATTTAAACGATTAATTTTTAGTAAGAGTTACAAAAAATTAAAACGGATAAGTAATAAAAAATTAATTTTTGTTGGATATTAATAGTGAAAGAAAGTGAAACTTTGGTTTATTTTGAAACTTAAGATTGGATTTAATTGTGTGATTAAATTCAATTGTTTGAAACCAGCAAAAGAGCTAAGAAAGCTAATTCTTTTGGACCTGATTTCATAACTTATATGATAGAAGGTGAGCCTCAAACTTT